>LR812525.1:84804273-85404273 GCA_903798195.1 Danio kyathit | reverse complement strand
CTCCAGCAGGTGGCGGTAAAGGACTTAGAGCTGATTGTCTCAATAACATCCCCTTGCTAGAAGAAGCAGCAGTAAAATCATCATAGCAGTAAAATGACATGCGTTAAAGTGAACCTGTTTGAAAGTTATCAGCGGTGTTTCCACTAATGTTTATTAAATGTCTGTAGTGTGTTGTAACTCCTGGGGCTGGTTGCTGGACTCCAGCGCTCATATAGACGAGGATTTCCAGCGCTGTGTTTGTTATAATGGCGCGGGGCTCGAAGAAAACACACACTTCACATGCTGCTTCAAGAGGGAGTATTTCAATATCCTGAAGCCTCATGTTCAAGTGCAGCAAAATGCAGATATGAGCGGCTTTCCGTTAGATTCTGGTAGACATGACAGGGCTGAACATGAAAAGATTGAGCTAAAAACACGAAAGGTAGGCGATAAAACAAATCAGGCACATTTATTATTGTTATTTTTGTTCATTTGTGATGATTTATTTGCTAAATTGTGTTAAAAGTCTCATGTGTGTGTGTGTGTGTGTGTGTTTTGCAGAAACGAAAGAGAAAGCATCATGATCTTAATACAGGGGAGATAGAAGCCAATATTTATCATGACAAGGTGATGATGATGATGTATATTAAATAAATACTTTTATTATTTTATTTCATTTAACAATTCACCCCAAAAACGTAATAGTCAACGATTAATCGCGACTGATCAAATACAAAATAAAAGTTTACATTGTTTTGTTCTGTATTTTATAATGTTATGTTACGGTATAATGTGTATTTATACACATATAGAATACACACATCCACATAAAATTGTGTACAAATAGTATTATGTGTGTGCAGCTATACACACTACTGGTCAAAAAGTTTGGGGTCAGTTTTTTTAAGAAAGTTATTCTGTTAATCAAGGCAGCATTTATTACATGTGAAAAAAATTGTTAAATATTTATTACAATTTTAAATAACTCCTTGCTTATTGTATGTAGTTTCAAATTATTACTCCAGTCATTATTGCTTTTATTATTATTATTACTATTAATAATAATAATTAATATTAGAGTGATTCCTGAAGGATCCTGTGACTCTGAAGACTGAAAGTGTATGACTGAAATTAATGAAGCTGAAAATGCATCATTAAAATCACTGGAATAAATTATTAAATTAAATTAGAAACAGTTATTTTATAGTGCAATAATATTTTACAATCTGTACTGTATTTTTCATTAAATAAATGCAGCCTTGGTGAGCAGGAGAAGCTTATTTTAAAACATTCAAAAATCCTACTGACCCCAAACTTTGTGTGTGTGTGTATATGTATGTGTATGTATATGTGTGTATATGTATGTGTATGTATATATGTATATATGTGTGTGTGTGTGTGTGTGTATGTATATATATATATATATATATATATATATATATATATATATATATATATATATATATATATATATATATATATGGCAACGCAGTGGCGCAGTAGGTAGTGCTGTTGCCTCACAGCAAGAACGTCGCAGGTTCGAACCTCGGCTGGGCTGGGTCAGTTGGCGTTTCTGTGTGGAGTTTGCATGTTCTCCCTGCGTTCGCGTGGGTTTCCTCCGGGTGCTCTTGTTTCCCCCACAGTCCAAAGACATGCAGTATAGGTGAATTGGGTAAGCTAAATTGTCCGTAGTGTATGAGTGTGAATGTGTGTGTGTGGATGTTCCCAGAGATGGGTTGCGGCTGGAAGGGCATCCGCTGCGTAAAATCGTGCTGGATAAGTTGGTGGTTCATTCCACTGTGGCGACCCCGCAAGGGACAAAGCCGACAAGAAAATTAATGAATGAATATATATATATATATATATATATATATATATATATATATATATATATATATATATATATATATATTGCACTTGTATTTGTAAATACAAGCATTTATTTTGTATGCTATTAGTCACGGTAAAGCCATAGAGATGTTTACAGGATTGTTGTTTATTTGTTTGTGTATACAGGATTGGTATTAATATTTTTCATTTCTTCATTCTTAATTAAACATTTGCTGAGTTTTAAATAAAATGAGTAAATTTTAAAGAAAATGTATAAATTGTTTAGTATTTACTGTTAAATTTAAAAAAGAAATAGTCATTTCCATGTCCACACCCCCTTTCCCATCCCCTGTTGCGATGTATGTCAATGTTTTTGTGTTTTTATGTGCTTCTGCTGGGGCTTTTTTTATCTCCCTGATCTCACACTGCTCTAACTCAAGGCCAAGGTGAGAGGGAGTTTTTTTTCGCCTCTCTTTCCTGAATTGTATCTTACTTCCTTTTTCTAAATGCTACCTCCCGTTGACCTGTCTTCCCCTGAAATGTGATGTTTGTGTATGGTCGGGGGAGGGGGTCCAATTTCACTATATGTCAGTGTATGTGAATACATGGAAGTATACGTGACGAATAAAGGATTGATTGATAGTGTATACACTCATCGGCCACTTTATTAGGCACACCTTACTAGTACCGGGTTAGACCCCCTTTTGCCTTCAGAACTGCCTTAATCCTTCATGGCGTAGATCCAACAAGGTACTGGAAACATTCCTCAGAGATTTTGCTCCATATTGACATGATATTATCACGCAGTTGCTGCAGATTTGTTGGCTGCACATCCATGATGAGCCTGTGTGAATTGTAGCCTCAGTTTCCTGTTCTTAGCTGACAGGAGTGGCACCCGGTGTGGTCTTCTGCTGCTGTAGCCCATCCGCCTCAAGGTTGGACGTGTTGTGTGTTCAGAAATGCTCTTCTGCAGACCTCGATTGTAACAAGTGTTTATTTGAGTTACTGTCGCCTTTCTATCAGCTGGAACCAGTCTGGCCATTCTCCTCTGACCTCTGGCATCAACATGGCATTTGCGCCCACAGAACAGCCGTTTACTGGATATTTTCTCTCTGTAAACCCTAGAGATGGTTGTGTGTGAAAATCCCAGAAGATCAAATGTTTCTGAAATACTCAGACCAGCCCGTCTGGCACCAACAACCATGCCACATTCAAAGTCACTTAAATCACATTATTTCCCCATTCTGATGCTCGCTTTGAACTGCAGCAGATTGTCTTGACCATGTCTGCATGCCTAAATGCATTGTGTTGCTGCCAAGTGATTGGCTGATTAGAAATCTGCGTTAATGAGCAGTTGGACAGGTGTACCTAATAAAGTGGCCGGTTAGTGTATATACTATTAATTGATTGAATTAACAGGAGAAAACACACTAGTATTGTGATAAATGTCTGATATTTATGAAGCGATAGAGCATAATATGACTTGATAGAGCTTTTATTTTGTCCATACGATACACATCATCATATTACACAGCCTATTTTGTTGTTCTCTCAGGTCCGCTCAGTGGTTGCGGAGGGCTCTCGGGCTCTTCTGGAAGCTGGACGTCAGTGTGGATTTTTCACTGAAGCTCTGACCGAATCACAGACTAGATCCACACCGTCTGAATCCACATCAGTACACGAATGTCAACTCGCTGCTTTTTGTGACCTGGCCAAACAGCTCCCGTTATCAGAGGAGTCGCCGGTACACTCGCTGAGCAGAGACGGCCAAAACCCTGCGCTGGACTTATTCTCCAGCATCACCGAAAACCCGTTCGACTGTGCTTGTGAGATCACGTTAATGAGGGAGAAATACCTGCTGCCTCCACGCTGCCGGTTCCTGCTGTCTGATGTCACGCGCATGGATCCACTCGTCAACAGTGAGTTCAGATGCAGGATTTTAGTTTAAAGTCCAAATGAAATCAAAACAAGAAGTCAACAAGAGTTATTTTACAGTGTGGGATCTTAATAGTTTGCTATTTTAAACTGGAGGATTTAGGTTTTAAATATTTTTCAGACAACACTGCTTATATTTTCTGCTGTGATCTGTAAGTGTTGCTGTTATTTTGACCACAGGTGGAGACAAATATGGCCTAATAGTCCTTGACCCGCCTTGGGAGAACAAATCTGTCAAACGAAGCAACAGGTACTGTTTATTTGCCACGGACACGCATTCATACCTGTTATATGACTATGAAATGATTTATTATCAGTAGCTGGGCTGAAAAATTATTCAAGATACATTGTTATAGATGAGGTCTAGGCTAGTGTTTAACAGCAGATGGCGCTCTAGACTAGTTTTTACAGCAGATGGCGCTCTAGACTAGTTTTTACAGCAGACGGTGCTCTAGACTAGTTTTTACAGAAGACGGTGCTCTAGGCTAGTGTTTAACAGCAGACTGTGCTCTAGGCTAGTGTTTAACAGCAGATGGCGCTCTAGGCTAGTGTTTAACAGCAGACGGCGCTCTAGGCTAGTGTTTAACAGCAGATGGCGCTCTAGGCTAGTGTTTAACAGCAGACGGCGCTCTAGGCTAGTGTTTAACAGCAGATGGCGCTCTAGGCTAGTGTTTAACAGCAGATGGTGCTCTAGGCTAGTGTTTAACAGCAGATGGCGCTCTAGGCTAGTGTTTAACAGCAGATGGCGCTCTAGGCTAGTGTTTAACAGCAGATGGCGCTCTAGGATAGTGTTTAACAGCAGATGGTGCTCTAGACTAGTTTTTAACAGCAGACGGCGCTCTAGACTAGTTTTTAACAGCAGACGGCGCTCTAGTCTAGTGTTTAACAGCAGACGGCGCTCTAGACTAGTTTTTAACAGCAGACGGCGCTCTAGGCTAGTGTTTAACAGCAGACGGCGCTCTAGACTAGTGTTTAACAGCAGACGGCGCTCTAGACTAGTGTTTAACAGCAGACGGCGTTCTAGGCTAGTATTTAACAGCAGACGGCGCTCTAGACTAGTTTTTAACAGCAGACGGCGCTCTAGACTAGTTTTTAACAGCAGACGGCGCTCTAGGCTAGTGTTTAACAGCAGACGGCGCTCTAGGCTAGTGTTTAACAGCAGACGGCGCTCTAGGCTAGTGTTTAACAGCAGACGGCGCTCTAGGATAGTGTTTAACAGCAGACGGCGCTCTAGGATAGTGTTTAACAGCAGACGGCGCTCTAGGCTAGTGTTTAACAGCAGACGGCGCTCTAGGATAGTGTTTAACAGCAGCCGGCGATCTAGGCTAGTGTTTAACAGCAGACGGCGCTCTAGGATAGTGTTTAACAGCAGACGGCGCTCTAGATTAGTTTTTAACAGCAGACGGCGCTCTAGGCTAGTGTTTAACAGCAGACGGCGCTCTAGACTAGTGTTTAACAGCAGACGGCGCTCTAGACTAGTTTTTAACAGCAGACGGCGCTCTAGTCTTGTGTTTAACAGCAGACGGCGGTCTAGGCTAGTGTTTAACACCAGACGGCGCTCTAGACGGCGCTCTAGACTAGTTTTTAACAGCAGATGGCGCTCTAGGCTAGTGTTTAACAGCAGACGGCGCTCTAGATTAGTTTTTAACAGCAGACGGCGCTCTAGGCTAGTGTTTAACAGCAGACGGCGCTCTAGTCTAGTGTTTAACAGCAGACGGCGCTCTAGACTAGTTTTTAACAGCAGACGGCGCTCTAGTCTTGTGTTTAACAGCAGACGGCGGTCTAGGCTAGTGTTTAACACCAGACGGCGCTCTAGACGGCGCTCTAGACTAGTTTTTAACAGCAGATGGCGCTCTAGGCTAGTGTTTAACAGCAGACGGCGGTCTAGGCTAGTGTTTAACAGCAGACGGCGCTCTAGACTAGTTTTTAACAGCAGATGGCGCTCTAGGCTAGTGTTTAACAGCAGACGGCGCTCTAGGCTAGTGTTTAACAGCAGATGGCGCTCTAGACTAGTGTTTAACAGCAGATGGCGCTCTAGGCTAGTGTTTAACAGCAGATGGCGCTCTAGACTAGTGTTTAACAGCAGACGGCGCTCTAGGCTAGTGTTTAACAGCAGACGGCGCTCTAGACTAGTTTTTAACAGCAGATGGCGCTCTAGACTAGTTTTTAACAGCAGATGGCGCTCTAGACTAGTGTTTAATAGCAGATGGCGCTCTAGGCTAGTGTTTAACAGCAGACGGCGCTCTAGACTAGTTTTTAACAGCAGATGGCGCTCTAGACTAGTGTTTAACAGCAGATGGTGCTCTAGTCTAGTGTTTAACAGCAGATGGCGCTCTAGACTAGTTTTTAACAGCAGATGGTGCTCTAGACTAGTGTTTAACAGCAGATGGCGCTCTAGGCTAGTGTTTAACAGCAGATGGCGCTCTAGGCTAGTGTTTAACAGCAGACGGCGCTCTAGACTAGTTTTTAACAGCAGATGGCGCTCTAGGCTAGTGTTTAACAGCAGACGGCGCTCTAGGCTAGTGTTTAACAGCAGACGGCGCTCTAGACTAGTTTTTTACAGCAGACGGCGCTCTAGGCTAGTGTTTAACAGCAGACGGCGCTCTAGGCTAGTGTTTAACAGCAGACGGCGCTCTAGGCTAGTATTTAACAGCAGACGGCGCTCTAGGCTAGTTTTTAACAGCAGATGGCGCTCTAGGCTAGTGTTTAACAGCAGACGGCGCTCTAGGCTAGTATTTAACAGCAGACGGCGCTCTAGACTAGTTTTTAACAGCAGATGGCGCTCTAGGCTAGTGTTTAACAGCAGACGGCGCTCTAGGCTAGTGTTTAACAGCAGACGGCGCTATAGGCTAGTTTTTAACAGCAGATGGCGCTCTAGACTAGTTTTTAACAGCAGATGGCGCTCTAGACTAGTTTTTAACAGCAGATGGCGCTCTAGGCTAGTGTTTAACAGCAGACGGCGCTCTAGGCTAGTGTTTAACAGCAGACGGCGCTATAGGCTAGTTTTTAACAGCAGACGGCGCTCTAGACTAGTTTTTACAGCAGACGGTGCTCTAGTCTAGTTTTTAACAGCAGACGGCGCTCTAGGCTAGTATTTAACAGCAGACGGCGCTCTAGACTAGTTTTTAACAGCAGATGGCGCTCTAGGCTAGTGTTTAACAGCAGACGGCGCTCTAGACTAGTTTTTAACAGCAGACGGCGCTCTAGGCTAGTGTTTAACAGCAGACGGCGCTCTAGACTAGTGTTTAACAGCAGATGGCGCTCTAGGCTAGTATTTAACAGCAGACGGCGCTCTAGACTAGTTTTTTACAGCAGACGGCGCTCTAGACTAGTGTTTAACAGCAGACGGCGCTCTAGGCTAGTGTTTAACAGCAGACGGCGCTATAGGCTAGTTTTTAACAGCAGATGGCGCTCTAGACTAGTTTTTAACAGCAGACGGCGCTCTAGACTAGTGTTTAACAGCAGACGGCGCTCTAGACTAGTTTTTAACAGCAGACGGCGCTCTAGGCTAGTGTTTAACAGCAGACGGCGCTATAGGCTAGTGTTTAACAGCAGACGGCGCTCTAGGATAGTGTTTAACAGCAGACGGCGCTCTAGGATAGTGTTTAACAGCAGACGGCGCTCTAGGCTAGTGTTTAACAGCAGATGGCGCTCTAGGCTAGTGTTTAACAGCAGATGGCGCTCTAGGCTAGTTTTTAACAGCAGACTAGGCTAGTGTTTTACAGCAGATGGCGCTCTAGGCTAGTGTTTTACAGCAGATGGCGCTCTAGGCTAGTGTTTAACAGCAGACGGCGCTCTAGGCTAGTGTTTAACAGCAGATGGCGCTCTAGACTAGTGTTTAACAGCAGACGGCGCTCTAGGCTAGTGTTTAACAGCAGACGGCGCTCTAGGCTAGTATTTAACAGCAGATGGTGCTCTAGGCTAGTGTTTAACAGCAGACGGCGCTCTAGGCTAGTGTTTAACAGCAGATGGCGCTCTAGACTAGTTTTTAACAGCAGACGGCGCTCTAGGCTAGTGTTTAACAGCAGACGGCGCTCTAGGCTAGTGTTTAACAGCAGATGGCGCTCTAGACTAGTTTTTAACAGCAGATGGTGCTCTAGGCTAGTGTTTAACAGCAGACGGCGCTCTAGGCTAGTGTTTAACAGCAGATGGCGCTCTAGGCTAGTGTTTAACAGCAGATGGCGCTCTAGACTAGTTTTTAACAGCAGACGGCGCTCTAGGCTAGTGTTTAACAGCAGATGGCGCTCTAGGCTAGTGTTTAACAGCAGACGGCGCTCTAGGCTAGTGTTTAACAGCAGACGGCGCTCTAGGCTAGTGTTTAACAGCAGACGGCGCTCTAGGCTAGTGTTTAACAGCAGATGGCGCTCTAGGCTAGTGTTTAACAGCAGATGGCGCTCTAGACTAGTTTTTAACAGCAGATGGCGCTCTAGGCTAGTGTTTAACAGCAGATGGCGCTCTAGGCTAGTGTTTAACCTCAGATGGCGCTCTAGGCTAGTTTTTAACAGTAGGCTAGGCTAGTGTTTTACAGCAGATGGTGCTCAAGGCTAGTATTGATTAGCAGATGGCGCTCTAGGCTAGTTAAAAACTAGCTTACAGCGCTAGAGCAACAACACTAACCTCAGAATTAGTTCAAGAGATCAGTGATGCATTTTGAGAATGACAGGATAATTTTTTGGATGATTTTTCTCCACAGCTCTAATCATCAGCCTGTAATGAGTAAACGCTCTAGACTGAAGTTATTATATGATGCTGTGATTGACAGGTACTGTTCTCTGCCGTCGTCTCAGCTTAAGAAGCTTCCGGTTCCTGCACTGGCAGCTCCTGGTGGTTTAGTGGTAACGTGGGTAACAAACCGGGCAAAGCACCGGCGTTTTGTCAGAGAAGAGCTGTATCCTCACTGGGCTGTTGAAGTGATGGCAGAGTGGCTGTGGGTCAAGGTTTGGGTCAACACACAGAAAAAATACACCATAGCACACATTAGAAAAATGCAAAAGATTTACAAGTGTTTATTTATGGTTGTGAATTGTATTATGGGATGTTGATCTCTTCTATGTCGACTTTCATGTTGAAAATTCAACTCTACAGTTTAACAAAGTGACTTTTATTGGGTTTTTACTAGTTTTGATATTGTTTAATGTATAAGAAATAATATATAGAGGAATAAATCTGTGATTTAACAGAAAATGTGCTGTTTTCTAGTTTATTACAAGGTGTTTGTAGTGTAATATACAACACCAACACAGACAATATAGCACTCCAAACTAGTGAAAATGTTTATAAAAGTCACTATTTTGAACGTTGTTGGAGGAAAAGTCAAGATCCCATAATGCAACTCAAAAGCATAAATAAACACTCATCAGTGCCATTATTTGTACCTTTAAATTGGTTTGCAAACCTGTGTACTTTTCAACGCTTCTTCCCCAAACTTCAGCCGTTTGCAGTTCTCGTAGTCACACATCTCCCTGTCATCTTAACTAGGCGCGGCTGAAAAGCGTGAGCGCGTTGCGTCGCGTGCGCGTCCCTCCACTGGTAATAACCAATTCACACGAGCTTGCCTTAGTTAATAGCCTTATTCATAGTTAATCCAGTACGGTGGTTGTTAGTCTCGGTGTACAAACTAGCGCACAGTTAGCATACCTTTGTTTGGTTGCTGCAGTTTTGTTCTGTGCAGAAACGCGGTGTTGAGAAGCCTTTACGATTAATTAACCGTGACAAATTAAAGCGCGGTTAATAGTGAAACCTGTAAATCGTTGCATTCCTACTCCCTTTCTCAACTTCAGAAACAGTTATGATAGCCTCCAGATTTCTGGGCGGTTGTTTTAACGGTTTAAACAGTGGCTGAAACCTGTCGCTGACAACAACCACGTAATTTAGCCTACTCTTTCAAGGTTTGTTTCTTCCGAGCTTATCTAAGTTCTGTTGCACGGTTGTGCTCCATTCATTTATTTAACTACAACTGTTTATTAACAACTGTATTAAGTTAAAGGTTTGATACTGATTAGAACTTGAAGTGGCGACGAGGTCTTAAAATATTCTGAGAAGGTCTTTAAAAAGTCTTAAAAAGGTATTGAAATTTCCTTTAGGATTCCTGCATATACCCTGTATAAGACAATGAAAGTGTTTGTTTTTTTTGATATTGCGTGCATGTCAGTCTGGGTTTGGAGATTCACAAAACCAAAAAATCAAAACCAAAGATTAATCATGATTAATTGCGTCCAAAATAAAAGTTTGACACAATGTGTGTGTATTATGTATGTGTGATACACACGTACATAGAAACAAATCTGTACAAAAGAATTTTGTTAAATAGATATTTCAATTTATATATAATTTCTATCATATTCATTCATTTTCTTTGGCTTAGTCTCTATTTCAGAGGTCGCCACAGTAGAATAAACTGCCAACTATTCGAGCATATGTTTTACGCAGCGGATGCCCTTCCAGCCGCAACCCAGTACTGACAAACACCCATACTGCCAACTACCTTCCAGCCGCAACCCAGTACTGAGAAACACCCATACTGCCAACTACCTTCCAGCCGCAACCCAGTACTGAGAAACACCCATACTGCCAACTATTCCAGCATATGTTTTACGCAGCGGATGCCCTTCCAGCCGCAACCCAGTACTGAGAAACACCCATACACATTCACACACACACACACACACACACACACACACACACACACACATACATACACTACAGCCAATTTAGTTTATTCAATTCCCCTAAAGCGCATGTGTTTGGACTGTGGGGGAAACCGGAGCACCTGGAGGAAACCCACGCCAACAAGGGGAGAACATGCAAACTCCACACAGAAATGCCAACTGACCCAGCTGGGACTCGAACCAGCGGCGTTCTTGCTGTTAGGCGACAGTGCTAACCACTGAGCCACCGTGCCACCCATATCATATAGATAAACATTTTATATCTAAATATAAATAAACATTTTTGCCCAGCACTAAAAAAAAAACAAGATTATAATACATAATAGGGGCACTTTAAAGGGGTGGTCCACTACGATATCATATTTGAAACTGTAGTTGATGTGTAATGTGTGAACATAAACAACACCTCTGAATGTAAGATGCTCAAAGTTCAATGCAAAGGGAAACATTGGCTTTTACAGAGTTAGCTTAGCAAAGCCTACAGCGAATGAAGTTTGGGGACTACAAAAAAAAATACATCCAGGTTAATGAAGTCATAAACCCTTCAGGTTACGCACATAAACTCTGCGCAGCTGTAGGCCCTGTAATGTTATAGCAGAGAAAGCTAAAATGGCGTCCAAACGCTGCTATTTCCACAGAGCTTGTTCTGTTTCTGTATTTGGGATTCCAAAGGACACAACACAAAAACAGAAGTGCTTACAGTTTAATTTAATTATGCTCCAGAGAATTATAAAAAATATATAGCAAGTATTTGACAAAGCCCAGCTTCCAGAATTTTCCCCAGTTCAGTGCTGGATTTGGCTAAAAACTCCTCCAGCAGACGAAGCTGTGGATTGTGAGGCACAACCTGTAAGTGTTTTTATTTGTACAAATTGATCTTTTACATGCACAATTTCTAGCATTAACGGTATGTTGTAGCGAGGACGTAAACAAGGATGTAAACAATAGGAAATGCTGTTTGGCACCGCTAACAATTTAGCTACAAGTTCATATTTATCCGTCAAACCGCTGTAAACACCCACAATCTTCAGCAGCACTGCAGTGTCTCTCTCCCTGCGTTCTACATCTCAAATAATCAACTCACAGAACATGTGAACGTTTCATATTACTTACACATGCTTATAACCCAAATACATATATGAAAGACACTTGTCAGATGTTATTTTAGAGAGCAGGCGTGAGGTTCAGCTGTGTCCTCTTCATTTTCCTGTCTAATTCAGACTCACACTGACACGTAGAGGTATAATCGGGCCATAAAAGTTAGGCCCGATAGGGCCCGAGCCCGACAGATATCAGCCCGAGCCCGACAATACATTTTGATTGACAGCTTTTTAAAAGCCCGAACCATAGCCGGACATTATTCAAATGTGCACATGCACACAGCTCTTTTGCCTTTTTTCAAGATTGAGTCGTTTATATGTTTTAACATAATTTATTCATAACAAACGTAGGCTATAGGCCACTTAGATGTTGGAACAAAGAAATAAAATAAGTCCTCTGTAACATCTCAGCACTCTAAATAGGCCTAGGTACATACACTTAGCCTTTAAATTGGCCAACACTCCAATAAAAATAAGTCTTTCCTAACAAATTAAATAAAAATAAATTCTAAATTATGACGGGTATTTGACAATAACGAAATTAAGATAAAGGCTCTGCGGGATTTGTTTCTCTTAACAATCTGGCCTTAAGGCGACGGTGAAGCTGAATTATAAAATAATAATGCCAACAATAGCCTATATACTCTGACTATATCATACATTTATGATTTAATTAATATTTAGTTAGAATTTGAAAATCCTTTACTCACTAAGATTAGGCTGCGTGTTTTTGTGGAGGAACATTATTGAATCCAGCGCAGTCCTGCACTCACTGATGGTGCGTCCACCAGAACTGAACACCCTTCACTGCTGCGCTGCTGCTACAAACTGGGATGCATAGTACTGATCTGGCTGATTTTGCAAGTTTTGGGTAGGATTGCTTGTTCATCTTCGACCAGCCAAGAACATCCATTTGTATTTCCATGACAGTGGTTTCAATGTAGCGAGTTACCTCGTCATCTTCCCTGTCAGCTTGCTTCGTACATGCCGTGCATTGCGCTCTACCGTAATACACAGTGTATGAGCGACTGCCGAAATACCTTGGCGGATAGAATGACCGTTCTTTTTGAACTGGCGGCTGGTCTGACCGTAGTCAAAAACTGACCGCAGTCAAAAACTCGCTCTTTATGACTTCTCCGTCATCATTTGTTTCACCTTTGCAGGGATGGATTTTAATGTTGTAACAAACGATTTGATTGCTATCTCGCGCTAATCGAAATGCATCACATGACTGTTTATTTACTGCGCGAGCTCGGCCCAATTCCGTCTAAAATTATAGAAATTAAGACTGACCCGTCGGGTTCGGGCAAAGATCTAAAGCTCTACTGACACGCCTACACTGACTGACAGTGTTTACACAGCAGAGGCAAAGCGCGTGCTAGTAGAGGCGTGACTGGACGTGACGCTTCCTGGTGACATGGAGCCAATCTGTGAATCACAGCACATTATGTTAGCTGACCAATAGCCTCTTGAGGGCGGCCTTTCAGAGGAACTAGGAAATATGACAGTCATTTTTATGTTAGCTGAGTGGGTGTATATAATCAAAGTAAGAAAAATAACCAGATTTTTTACAAATGATGCATGAGCACACATTGCTTTGCATCTTATAAACACAACTAAGCCTTAAAAATACACTGTGGACCACCCCTTTAAAACATTCATTAAGAGGTTATGAAATCCAAATGAATGTTGTTTAATGTTAGTCTTCTGAAGTATTGACTGGGTTTTCATGAAGTAGGAATAAAGCATTGATTTTAAGTAGTGTCTCGGTAATGGAGGAATCTAATCTGCAGGTGACTCGATCAGGAGAGTTTGTGTTCCCTCTGGATTCACAGCACAAGAAGCCTTATGAAGTGCTGCTGCTGGGAAAGTATCGCTCCACCTCTGAACATACAGACAGGTAATGTGTGTGTGTGTGCGCGCGCATGTGTTATTGTCTGAGTGTGTGTGTGCGCGCAGGTCTATGTTTTGTGTGTATTTGTGCCTGTGTGTTTTTGGGAGTGCATTTGTGTGTGTGTGTGTGTGCATACTTGAGTGCTTATCCGTGTGTGTGTGTGTGTGTGTGCCAGTGCATGTGTGTGAGTGCATGCATGTATGTGTATGTCAGTGCATGTTTGTGTGCGTTAATGCATTTGTGTGTGGTGTGTTTGCATATGTGTGTTTATCTGAGTGTATGTGTGTGAATGCATGCATGCATGTGGGTATGTCTGTGTGATTTGTGCATGTTAATGTATGTGTGCGTGTGCATGTGTTTGTGTTTTGTTTATCTGTTGTGTGTCTATCATGTGTGTTTTCTTTCTCCTCTCCTTATTGTAATCTTCAAATCTCTGTGTGTGTGTTTCAGGTGTTCAGCAGTGAATGAGCTTCCAGATCAGCGTCTGCTCGTCAGCGTCCCGTCAACACTGCACTCCCATAAACCTTCACTAGCAGGTGCACACTCACATCCTTCTTAATGCTTTCTTATTTTTATATGAGCTTTTCATTTTGTTCATAATATTAATACACTCCCACCATTGATCATTGTTTAAAATAGCATTTAATTACTTGATTAATCATTAACCTTAAAGGGATAGTTCACCCAAAAATGAAAATTGTCATCATTTACTCATCCTCCACTTGCTCTACTTGGCTACAGATGATACTGATTCTTTCCCTGTGTTTTGTAGCTGTGCTGAAGTCTTATATCCGCTGTGAGCCGCGGTGTTTAGAGCTGTTTGCACGCAGCCTGCAGTCAGACTGGAGCTGCTGGGGGAATGAAGTGCTCAAGTTCCAGCACTGCAGTTATTTCAGCAGACATATACACCAGGAGCCCTCCTCTGACACACTACAGCATACACACTCACTCTAATAGTTCACCAGTCTATTATAAACGCCGGAATCAGCACGCTGAATGGTGGATTTATACAGCCAATAGAAGGTGATCTAAATGAATGTTATAGAATTTAAGAGACTCTTATTTTACCTGGATTGTTGAGATTGTAGGTTTTTTTTCAAGAAAGAACTAGCCTAAATGAATGGCATTGAATATTAGCAACAACAACGACGGGAAAACACTAAAAAGCGATTAGTCGACTTTGGAAAAGTGAGTAAACCTGTTGCTTTAAAAGTGATTAGTTGACTTGGGAAAAGTGAGTAAACCTGTTGCTTTAAAATCGATTAGTTGACTTAAAGTGAGTAAACCTGTTGCTTTTAAAATCGATTAGTTGACTTAAAGTGAGTAAACCTGTTGCTTTAAAAGTGATTAGTTGACTTGGGAAAAGTGAGTAAACCTGTTGCTTTAAAATCGATTAGTTGACTTAAAGTGAGTAAACCTGTTGCTTTAAAATCGATTAGTTGACTTGGGAAAAGTGAGTAAACCTGTTGCTTTAAAATCGATTAGTTGACTTAAAGTGAGTAAACCTGTTGCTTTAAAATCGATTAGTTGACTTAAAGTGAGTAAACCTGTTGCTTTAAAATCGATTAGTTGACTTAAAGTGAGTAAACCTGTTGCTTTAAAATCGATTAGTTGACTTAAAGTGAGTAAACCTGTTGCTTTAAAATCGATTAGTTGACTTAAAGTGAGTAAACCTGTTGCTTTAAAAGTGATTAGTTGACTTGGGAAAAGTGAGTAAACCTGTTGCTTTAAAATCGATTAGTTGACTTAAAGTGAGTAAACCTGTTGCTTTAAAATCGATTAGTTGACTTGGGAAAAGTGAGTAAACCTGTTGCTTTAAAATCGATTAGTTGACTTAAGAAAAGTGAGTAAACCTGTTGCTTTAAAATCGATTAGTTGACTTGGGAAAAGTGAGTAAACCTGTTGCTTTAGAATCGATTAGTTGACTTGGGAAAAGTGAGTAAACCTGTTGCTTTAAAATCGATTAGTTGACTTGGGAAAAGTGAGTAAACCTGTTGCTTTAAAATCGATTAGTTGACTTGGGAAAAGTGAGTAAACCTGTTGCTTTAAAATCGATTAGTTGACTTGGGAAAAGTGAGTAAACCTGTTGCTTTAAAATCGATTAGTTGACTTGGGAAAAGTGAGTAAACCTGTTGCTTTAAAATCGATTAGTTGACTTGGGGAAAAGTGAGTAAACCTGTTGCTTTAAAATCGATTAGTTGACTTGGGAAAAGTGAGTAAACCTGTTGCTTTAAAAGTGATTAGTTGACTTGGGAAAAGTGAGTAAACCTGTTGCTTTAAAATCGATTAGTTGACTTAAAGTGAGTAAACCTGTTGCTTTAAAATCGATTAGTTGACTTGGGAAAAGTGAGTAAACCTGTTGCTTTAAAATCGATTAGTTGACTTGGGAAAAGTGAGTAAACCTGTTGCTTTAGAATCGATTAGTTGACTTGGGAAAAGTGAGTAAACCTGTTGCTTTAAAATCGATTAGTTGACTTGGGAAAAGTGAGTAAACCTGTTGCTTTAAAATCGATTAGTTGACTTGGGAAAAGTGAGTAAACCTGTTGCTTTAAAATCGATTAGTTGACTTGGGAAAAGTGAGTAAACCTGTTGCTTTAAAATCGATTAGTTGACTTGGGAAAAGTGAGTAAACCTGTTGCTTTAAAATCGATTAGTTGACTTGGGGAAAAGTGAGTAAACCTGTTGCTTTAAAATCGATTAGTTGACTTGGGAAAAGTGAGTAAACCTGTTGCTTTAAAATCGATTAGTTGACTTGGGAAAAGTGAGTAAACCTGTTGCTTTAAAATCGATTAGTTGACTTAAGAAAAGTGAGTAAACCTATTGCTTTAAAATCGATTAGTTGACTTGGGAAAAGTGAGTAAACCTGTTGCTTTAAAATCGATTAGTTGACTTAACTTTGGAAAAGTGAGTAAACCTGTTGCTTTAAAATCGATTAGTTGACTTAACTTTGGAAAAGTGAGTAAACCTGTTGCTTTAAAATCGATTAGTTGACTTGGGGAAAAGTGAGTAAACCTGTTGCTTTAAAAGCGATTAGTTGACTTGGGAAAAGTGAGTAAACCTGTTGCTTTAAAATCGATTAGTTGACTTGGGAAAAGTGAGTAAACCTGTTGCTTTAAAATCGATTAGTTGACTTAAAGTGAGTAAACCTGTTGCTTTAAAATCGATTAGTTGACTTAAAGTGAGTAAACCTGTTGCTTTAAAAGTGATTAGTTGACTTGGGAAAAGTGAGTAAACCTGTTGCTTTAAAATCGATTAGTTGACTTGGGAAAAGTGAGTAAACCTGTTGCTTTAAAATCGATTAGTTGACTTGGGGAAAAGTGAGTAAACCTGTTGCTTTAAAATCGATTAGTTGACTTGGGAAAAGTGAGTAAACCTGTTGCTTTAAAATCGATTAGTTGACTTGGGAAAAGTGAGTAAACCTGTTGCTTTAAAATCGATTAGTTGACTTAAGAAAAGTGAGTAAACCTGTTGCTTTAAAATCGATTAGTTGACTTGGGAAAAGTGAGTAAACCTGTTGCTTTAAAATCGATTAGTTGACTTAACTTTGGAAAAGTGAGTAAACCTGTTGCTTTAAAATCGATTAGTTGACTTAACTTTGGAAAAGTGAGTAAACCTGTTGCTTTAAAATCGATTAGTTGACTTGGGGAAAAGTGAGTAAACCTGTTGCTTTAAAAGCGATTAGTTGACTTGGGAAAAGTGAGTAAACCTGTTGCTTTAAAATCGATTAGTTGACTTGGGAAAAGTGAGTAAACCTGTTGCTTTAAAATCGATTAGTTGACTTAAAGTGAGTAAACCTGTTGCTTTAAAATCGATTAGTTGACTTAAAGTGAGTAAACCTGTTGCTTTAAAAGTGATTAGTTGACTTGGGAAAAGTGAGTAAACCTGTTGCTTTAAAATCGATTAGTTGACTTAAAGTGAGTAAACCTGTTGCTTTAAAATCGATTAGTTGACTTGGGAAAAGTGAGTAAACCTGTTGCTTTAAAATCGATTAGTTGACTTAAGAAAAGTGAGTAAACCTGTTGCTTTAAAATCGATTAGTTGACTTGGGAAAAGTGAGTAAACCTGTTGCTTTAGAATCGATTAGTTGACTTGGGAAAAGTGAGTAAACCTGTTGCTTTAAAATCGATTAGTTGACTTGGGAAAAGTGAGTAAACCTGTTGCTTTAAAATCGATTAGTTGACTTGGGAAAAGTGAGTAAACCTGTTGCTTTAAAATCGATTAGTTGACTTGGGAAAAGTGAGTAAACCTGTTGCTTTAAAATCGATTAGTTGACTTGGGAAAAGTGAGTAAACCTGTTGCTTTAAAATCGATTAGTTGACTTGGGGAAAAGTGAGTAAACCTGTTGCTTTAAAATCGATTAGTTGACTTGGGAAAAGTGAGTAAACCTGTTGCTTTAAAATCGATTAGTTGACTTGGGAAAAGTGAGTAAACCTGTTGCTTTAAAATCGATTAGTTGACTTAAGAAAAGTGAGTAAACCTGTTGCTTTAAAATCGATTAGTTGACTTGGGAAAAGTGAGTAAACCTGTTGCTTTAAAATCGATTAGTTGACTTAACTTTGGAAAAGTGAGTAAACCTGTTGCTTTAAAATCGATTAGTTGACTTGGGAAAAGTGAGTAAACCTGTTGCTTTAGAATCGATTAGTTGACTTGGGAAAAGTGAGTAAACCTGTTGCTTTAAAATCGATTAGTTGACTTGGGAAAAGTGAGTAAACCTGTTGCTTTAAAATCGATTAGTTGACTTGGGAAAAGTGAGTAAACCTGTTGCTTTAAAATCGATTAGTTGACTTGGGAAAAGTGAGTAAACCTGTTGCTTTAAAATCGATTAGTTGACTTAAAGTGAGTAAACCTATTGCTTTAAAATCGATTAGTTGACTTGGGAAAAGTGAGTAAACCTGTTGCTTTAAAATCGATTAGTTGACTTGGGAAAAGTGAGTAAACCTGTTGCTTTAAAATCGATTAGTTGACTTGGGAAAAGTGAGTAAACCTGTTGCTTTAAAATCGATTAGTTGACTTAAAGTGAGTAAACCTGTTGCTTTAAAATCGATTAGTTGACTTGGGAAAAGTGAGTAAACCTGTTGCTTTAAAATCGATTAGTTGACTTGGGAAAAGTGAGTAAACCTGTTGCTTTAAAATCGATTAGTTGACTTGGGAAAAGTGAGTAAACCTGTTGCTTTAAAATCGATTAGTTGACTTAAAGTGAGTAAACCTGTTGCTTTAAAATCGATTAGTTGACTTGGGAAAAGTGAGTAAACCTGTTGCTTTAAAATCGATTAGTTGACTTGGGAAAAGTGAGTAAACCTGTTGCTTTAAAATCGATTAGTTGACTTGGGAAAAGTGAGTAAACCTGTTGCTTTAGAATCGATTAGTTGACTTGGGAAAAGTGAGTAAACCTGTTGCTTTAGAATCGATTAGTTGACTTGGGAAAAGTGAGTAAACCTGTTGCTTTAAAATCGATTAGTTGACTTGGGAAAAGTGAGTAAACCTGTTGCTTTTAAATCGATTAGTTGACTTGGGGAAAAGTGAGTAAACCTGTTGCTTTAAAATCGATTAGTTGACTTGGGAAAAGTGAGTAAAACTGTTGCTTTAAAATCGATTAGTTGACTTGGGAAAAGTGAGTAAACCTGTTGCTTTAAAATCGATTAGTTGACTTAAAGTGAGTAAACCTGTTGCTTTAAAATCGATTAGTTGACTTGGGAAAAGTGAGTAAACCTGTTGCTTTAAAATCGATTAGTTGACTTGGGAAAAGTGAGTAAACCTGTTGCTTTAAAATCGATTAGTTGACTTGGGAAAAGTGAGTAAACCTGTTGCTTTAAAATCGATTAGTTGACTTGGGAAAAGTGAGTAAACCTGTTGCTTTAAAATCGATTAGTTGACTTAAGAAAAGTGAGTAAACCTGTTGCTTTAAAATCGATTAGTTGACTTGGGAAAAGTGAGTAAACCTGTTGCTTTAAAATCGATTAGTTGACTTAACTTTGGAAAAGTGAGTAAACCTGTTGCTTTAAAATCGATTAGTTGACTTAACTTTGGAAAAGTGAGTAAACCTGTTGCTTTAAAATCGATTAGTTGACTTGGGGAAAAGTGAGTAAACCTGTTGCTTTAAAAGCGATTAGTTGACTTGGGAAAAGTGAGTAAACCTGTTGCTTTAAAATCGATTAGTTGACTTAAGAAAAGTGAGTAAACCTGCTGCTTTAAAATCGATTAGTTGACTTAAGAAAAGTGAGTAAACCTGCTGCTTTAAAATCGATTAGTTGACTTGGGAAAAGTGAGTAAACCTGTTGCTTTAAAATCGATTAGTTGACTTGGGAAAAGTGAGTAAGCTCATTGATTTTAAAGCGATTAGTTGACTTTACTTTAGAAAGTGAGTAAACCTGTTGCTTTAAAATCGATTAGTTGACTTAACTTTAGAAAAGGCAGTAAACTCATTTATTTTAAAGCGATTAGTTGACTTTACTTTAAAAAGTGAGTAAACCTGTTGCTTTAAACGCGATTAGTTGACTTTAAAATTATTAAAGAAATTAACTACGTGCATTATAAAAAAAGTAAACTTAACAGTTCCAAGTTACAACATATTTACTCACTTTTAAGTGAAGTCAGCTTGTCATTTTAAATGGACCATATACACTATATGCTGATAGAAGGAAAAAAAACAGAAATACCAAAGGACTTTTTTGTTGCTAAAACTGTTGCTTTTCACCCCAGTAAACAAAAGGATTAAATACAAAAATTCAGAACTTTGTCCTGGCTTGACCTGAAACTGGGAATTGTGCTTGCCTTGACAATATTTAATTTGTTTACATTTTAGAAATATTTTGTGTGTCTTTCATACATTTTAATGAGTTAATTTGCTGATCATTTTTATACTGTACTGTGTGTATTTTCAATGTCCTTGACTGTTTGTGTGAGAAATATCATTAAAATGTTAGCAGTACATTTTTACATGTCAACGTTTTGGATAATCTATTGATCATGTGTATTTATAAATAAACTATATGCTGTATTTTTGCTTAAATAATGACGGAATTTTTATATTGTGAACAAAGCCTTTAAGATATTTATTTGTTGATTTATTGATTTTTTATTTTGACCTTATATTAGTTGGCAGTGGGCACACACTCTAAAATGATCCATTAATTAGATAACATCCCCTTTTTCCCCTTATTTCTATACAGATAAAATACCAAAATAAAAAAAAAATTCTCATGTTTAAACATGACCAAGTTACGCAATCAGAGTCTATTTTTGTTAATTTTGAAGACATCAATTTGTGTTCGTGTTACTACGAGAGCTGACACTCTGTCAATTTATGTGAAGAGCGATGGAATTGTACATTTAATTAATATAAAAAGCAGAAACGTTAAAGATGCTGTCAGTGTGATCGACAGGAAGAGGAAACACAATCTGTGATGCATGACTGAAATCCATGACTTGACATTTGCGGCTGAAATCATCCTTATTAATGAGCTTCGGCTCTTTGTGTATTCCTACAACAATCACACTTTTTCCGTCTCTGTGTCAGATTCAGTTTCATGGTTACACAAACAAGGTGAATTACGAAATGTAGGTATAATTTAATATAAGTAAAAACTGAAAAACAGTATCAACAACCAATAAATGAAATGAAAAGTAACTATTACTTATCATTGAAACTACTTTAAGAGATTTTTATGCTGTTTTTGAATCAATTTGACAGCAACTTTTCCTTTATTTATTCCATTTATATTCTTTATATTATTTTCAATTTGCCTTTTTTTTTTTTTGGTTTTGTATAATGTTTTCAGTTTTTTAAGTTATTGTATTGATGAACTTATTGTTTTAACATTTAGGGCTCTATTTTAACGATCTAGGCGCAAAATCTAAAGCGCATAGCAAAAGCATTAAGGGCGTGTCCGAATCCACTTTTGCTAAATACGGTTTGTGCCCTGGCGCATGGTCTAACAGGGTTGTGCTTGTTCTCTTAGTGTGTTATGGGAGTGTTTTGAGTCTCATCTCCCATTCCCTTTAAGAATCAGTTGCTTTACACCAGGGGTGCTCAACCCTGTTCCTGGCGATCGACCTTCCAGCTGATTTCAGCTCCAACCCTGATCAAACACACCTGAACCAATTATTTAGAACGTGAGGAGCACTTGATAATTACAGGCAGGTGTGTTTGATAAGGGCTGCTACTGAAAACTGCAGGAAGGTCGATCGCCAGGAATAGGGTTGAGCACCCCTGCTTTACACCATGCCACATTCGCTATTTACATGGCAGATTTTGTAAGTGTAAAAACTGAACACTTCACTAGTGAGAAAACAGTTAAACAGAGCATCTGCAGCGCGAGGATCAAGAACGAGCCTCCTCCATTCGGCCTCTTTACTTTCTCTTTATTCCTTTACTTTGGTGAAGGAAACGTTGTACGTTCTCCACTGAAGACATCCATTAGCCTACATATTTAATTTAGTTTAAGCGCAAAGATTTGTTTCTAAACTATTTCTAAATTCAGTTTCAATTTCCAGCAAACAAATAAATGAACAATAATAATGAAGTGTGGTCAAAACAACTGAGTTATATCCAAACACACACGTCTTATGCCCCATATGGTCCAAAACCTGTCAGGTGGACAAATCTAAGCTTGTTTTTAATGAAACAAATATAAATGTGCAGATAATAATTAATACTGCTAATAATAATAACATTATACAAAAGCAAGTTGTCATGAATCAACTGAAAAAAGCCCCCCGAGATGAAGGCATGGAGGCAGTGGTTTTTATAATTATGTAGATCATTTTTAATCCTTTTTGTAATATTTTAACCATTTTATTCTTTTTCATTTGTAAAGATATTTGTATATTGCTGTACATTCTGTATGTATTAAGCAATGTGTACGCGATTAAGGCGCTCTGCGCTGGACTGTAGACCTGCTTTCAGCTGGTCTATTGCACAGTCAGTTCCTCAAAATAGCAACGCACCAACAATGCACCATAACACACCTCCTTTCTAGACCGGAACACCCATGAGTCCACAAGTGGCACAAATGGATTTACTATATAAACAACGTAGTGCAAAACTAGGGTTGTGTTGGTCTGAAAATAGGAACACATCGCACCAAACATGTCTTGCGCCTTATTGCGCGGGGTGTATGGTAGGGCCCTTAATGTTAAAATACGATCCTTTTAGAGTGTTAATGAATGTTAATTTTAATGTAAATGAAAGAGTTCATGAATATAATTTAACATTTAAAATAAAATAAACTGCTTTTAATTAACATGAAAAATGAACAATTACATTATTATCAAAACTTAACAAATGCTGTATAAATGCTTATTGTTAGTTTATACATTCATTCATTTTCTTTTCGGCTTAGTCCCTTTATTATTCTGGGGTCGCCACAGCGGAATGAACCCCCAACTTATCTAGCATATGTTTTACGCAGTGGATGCCCTTCCAGCCCATCACTGGGAAACACCCATACACTCTCATTCACACACATACACCACGGACAATTTAGCTTACCCAATTCACCTATACCACATGTTTTTGGACTTGTGGGGGAAACCGGAGCGCCTAGAGGAAACCCACGCAAACACGGGAGAATATGCAAACTCCACACAGAAATGCCAACTGACCCAGCCAAGGCTCGAACCAGCGACCTTCTTGCTGTGAGCTGAACGTGCTACCCACTGGGCCACTGTGCTGCATAGTTTATACATAAATATTTAATTTTAACAATGCATATTAAAGTCCGCATTAACCAGTAGTTGCTGAGACTTTTATTTCAGTATGTTGATTTACCTCCAACTGAAACAGAATATTCAGCAAGGGGCGGGGCTTTCTTTTTGAACATCATTCGTTCATAGCAAGTTAACGGTATTTTGATTTCACTCCAAATTTGGCTTTTCCAATCCCTCATTACTTATGTGATACTTCCAACCCAGGCTCATTCTGAAAACGTAGTCCTGTGGACGTTTCTGGAGACCGCAAATTATGTAGCCGGAGGTACGTATGGCTGCGTTTCATTTTTTTTAAACGAACGATACGGGGCAGTATGACGTCGTTCCTTTTCGCGCTTACCAGCTGACCGCTTACCTCCGTGTGGAGGCCTTTCCCGCCGAAACCAGTTTGTCCCGTTAGCTCGTCATGTACGTCGGCGGACATGGGATGCAGAGAGAAGTTGACCACCACGACGACGACGGGGTTCGAGTCCAGGGAAGAGCGGTTGCAAAAAATAAATGAACAAGTAAATAACAGGGTGAGAATGTGGTAAAATCCCAAAACGTGGTAAAAATCACACGAGGGCTTTTCTTTTTCTGGACGGATTTTGTAAACCGTTGGTTGGGTTTAGGGAAGTAAGTGGGTGGGTGGGTCAATCGATAAAATTGGTTGGGTTTAGAGAAGGAGGAGGGTGGGTCAGTCGATTGGGCTGCCGGCCGGCCAGTCATTTATTTGGTCATTCAGTCAGACAGACAGTCAGTCGACAGCGGCCTCTGGTGGGTTTACGTGAGAACAGCGCGGGCGTGAACGGCACTCGCGAAAGAAATTAGAAATTTGGCCTCTCGCGAATTCGCGAAAACAAAAACTGCAAAAATACGTACCTCCCGGGACGTATTTCGCGGTCTCCAGAAACGTCCACGGGACTATGTTTTCAGAATGAGCCTGGGTTGGATACTTCAAAATGCTCATTAAAACAAGGTGATGGATTTATTTATCTTTGCCATGATGACAGCACATAATATTTGACTAGATATTTTTTTAGATACTAGTATTCAGCTTAAAGTGACATTTAAAGGCTTAACTAGGTTAATTAGGTTAAAGTTAGGGTAATTAGGCAAGTCATTTTATAACAGTGGTTTGTTCTGTAGACTATCAAAACAAATATTGCTTAAAGGGGCTAATAATATTGACCTTAAAATGGTGTTTAAAAATTTTTTAACTGCTTTTATTCTAGCCGAAATAAGACAAATAAGACTTTCTCCAGAAGAAAAAATATTATCAGACAAACTGTGAAAATTTCCTTGCTCTGTTAAAAATCATTTGGGAAATAATTGACAAAGAAAGGCGAATAATTCTGACTTCAGCTGTATATCGCTGTCTATACTGTGTGTGTGTGTGTGTGTGTGGTTATGGTAGAAAATGAAGATGACAAGAGACCTTTATTAAATGTGTGTTGTGACTGAGATGTGTGTGTCTTCTGAGTGTGTATCTCCCCACAGCGGCGACAGGGGTTCGCTCTCACTGTGCAGAAGGCCAAATGTCCCAGAATGCCTCTCAGCGAGACGCGCTTGTCACTCCTGTTGACCTCCGACCTTCTGCTGACAGAAACCGACACGTCAGAAGCTCCCAAGCGCTAGCTGATGCGCCCCTATGGAGGTACTCTCTGAATTTCTCACTCACTTTAAAGCCAATGGCTTCAAGTGAGCACATGGAGAGAATACATGAAACGTTACGTACAAAATGAACTGTTCTGGATGAAGTGCACATGAAATCAAAACTAACCATATTGATTTTGGTAGCTCACATTGCTAGTTTTGTGCTGAACAATTCATCTGTGCATGTCATTAAGGAAAAAAATGCTCTTGTCATCTAAAATTGAAATCTGAAAATGCACTTCCTGTTTGTTTTCAGTTAAATTCTCAGATTACATAATCTGAGGTATTGGGCGGAGCTAACATACTTAACCACGCCCCTCCAGCTGTCAGTTTTGACATCAAACAGAAATGGTGAGGAGGAGGAGTCTGTTAGGCTGTAATAACTCTCCCCAAACACTTTTCCCCATCTCTCTGAATGAAACGCCTACTTTACTAAATCCAATCAGCTCGCAGTAGAAAAATCAAGCCACGCCCACTGTTTTCTCATTTAATATTCAGTTTCTCTAGGAACTGCATCACAATCCAAAAAAAAAAGCTTCCGGTTCATGCGGACTTTAAGTAAAATTAGTCAGATTTTATTACAGTAGAAGTTAGGGTTGGGTCAATAGACGATGCCATCATTCAATGCCGATGGCCGATAGACATCACAATGCTGAGCCGGCATCGCGATACACATTTAGGCCCTGTTTACACTAATACGTCTTAGTTTTAAAATGGCATTTCAGAACGAAAACGATCCACGTCCACACTGGCGTTTCATCTAGCATTTCTGAACAGCCCTCCCTCCACACTATACAGCTGAAACGCACATCACATGACCACACACACACACACTCACTCTGTCATGCGCTCTAGCATATGTGCACATCTGAGCTCCAGGCAGTCAGCGAGTGCTTTGAGCACAAAACCCCAGAGAGCAGTGCACATCGGACAGTTTATCAAGGATGTACCGCTGGATGGCATCTCACTATATTTGTAAAATGTGATATTTAATTAATCTCGTCTCTTTCTAACGACTCTTCAGTCTTTTGAATCTATCAGGTAACGTGTCACAGCATCAGTACACTGCTTCAATCTTTCGCTTTCATGCTTGTACTTAGTAATTTTAATGTAAATCTCAGATACTGTTGGTTGGTTCCTGTTGGTTGTGCACCTTTTTACCAACCAAGTTTGTGGACGCCATTATAACGACACAGATCACTCTGCCTATTCATGCCAGAGTCCAGAGGAAAAAGTGATTGACAGGTGGCAATTTGTGTGTAACTAATCTTTATTTATTTATGATTTAGTTATAGGTAAAACAAAGAGCACTATATTTTTTCTGGGCTTAAACATGAAAGGTATGAAATTTTGCTGTTAATTGAAAACCATCCAGTCCTAATAAAAATCCCAAACTCACAAACAGAACTCAATAAATTTTCAAGCACACAAGAGAAATCTGCTTTGATGTTACATCCCATCTCTAGTTCAATAATTCAGTCTGAAAACAGCGAACCGCGTGTGTTTGTGTGTGTTGACGAGGACGTGAGCTTCCCGCCGGACATTCTCAAGCCTCAGAGTGAGGAAAGCAGTAAATTTTTCATCTGCATCTGTAAACCAAAAGATTCGTGGACACGCAGAAACACATGGCCAGATTTGTTCGTATCACTCAGAGTTAATGTTTAATGTTTCTGGCCTGCATTCATTCACATATTAAGGTGAAAGGAAAAAAACAGAGGAAGTAGATTTTTTTGTTTAAAGGTGCTGTATGTACGTTTTGACTCTTCTAAAGCATAAAACACCATAATATGTTTGCAGATATTTAAGAAACATGCTAAGTGAGCATACTTGTTTATCTGAAAAACAATGCTGAAGTCAGATATTCTGCTTTGAAAATGTGCGTTACGTGCTGGAACGTCTGTCTTTGTTTTGGTCATTTAACTTGCCCAATGCCACTTTAGCCAATTATATTTCTGCACCCCGGGTTGCCTTGATGGAAAACGCATATTTCATTTATTCAGTCAGAAAGGCTCTCAAAGTATGATTCCATGACAGAAATGCGACCACCGGTGGACAGTAGCAGCCTCCGAAATGAGAAGCAGATTCAGAGTTTCACATGAGGTGGTTATTAATTAGGAAACAATATAAATATTACGAAGGTAAACATTAGGTGAACAGGTTACATTATAACCGCGTGTTATGAGCATACCTGCCAACCTGCCAACATTTGGGGGGGGGGGGGGTGCGATGGTGCGCGCGAACTGAATAGCGGGGGGGGGGGGGGTTGGGTTGTGGATGGTGCAGATGTGGGCGCGAACTGTAGAGCAGGGAGGGGTGCGCGCTGACTGAAGAGCACACGCACATGTACCAGGTATCAGGCCGGACTGTACCTAAAAGCGGAGGAGTGGAATTTCGGGAGTTTTCCGGGAGACAAAACAATACGGGAGATGGATCTGAAATACGGGAGACTCCCGGGAAAAAAGGGAACTCTGCCTCCTCCGTACCACCAGAGGGAACACTCACCCGAGTACTGACACAAACTACATTACCCATCAGCCCGCTTACCATAAACTGATTTCAATGACAACTGATGTCCATCACACACACTATATATACTCTCCTCACCCATCAGTCCATGCAAAGCCTTTCTAACATTTCTAAGCGTTTTTTCCTGGTTTGATTTCCCGTATTTACCCCTGCCTGATTCCGACCTCTGATTGTTTGCCGCCTGCCTTTTTACCTAGCCTGCCTACTGGACTCTGTCTGTTAGCTGCCTGCCCCGACATTAGCCTGCTCTCGGATCTCCGACTGTTAGCCGCCTGCCCCGACATTAGCCTGCCTTTTCATACTCTGCTATCTGCTGCTTCCTGTTAATAAAGCTGCATATGGATCCCCAGCCTACTGAGTCTTCGATATACCGCATGTCCTAAAAACAAGGTACGTGACGAGATTTGCAGTGATAAGCAATTTGGCTGTTTGCACCAGACATTCAGAAGAACGGACATTCCAGAAGAAAGGACATCCCGGCTAATGCAGCCAGTTTGTCTAGATTAGAGCCTCATGTTAGCGACAGATTGTCATCTGTAAGGAAGTAAGTAACGTTAGCCTTACCCTGTTTGGCAGTCTTTTCGAACATACTGTGTGTTCAATACTTTGCGACAATGACACTGCTGCCTGCCTTCTCTTTCATCTCTCTTTCTCGTTTCGACCCATAGCATTACTCAGTATGGATGAGGATGTCGCATTAAACGTTACCACTCGAGAGTTATGTCACGTGACTCGCGTCACATTATTGTGGCTTTGAGGCTCCATGGGATTCGAATTACAGCTCATCGTTATTTAAAATTACACTTTGTTATCTTTTAAAATGACATAAAATAATTAAAAGGACAAATTCTGGACGGTTTGGTCATGGGGGGGGGGACCCCCTAGCTACAGGCATTTATAAAGACACCTCATTCACACATACTCTTGGCTGAGTCTTGTTATACTGTAAGTGAGCATTACGAAGCATTTCCTTGTCTTGCCTTGCCGTGTTTTTGACATTTGCTTTGTTTTATTGTTTATGTTGTTTTGCTGCCTGTCCCGTACATTCGCCTGCTCTCCGACTATGCTTTGGATTAGCTACCTGCTCCTGTCTGTCCCTGTTTTGACCTTTGCCTGCCTGACTATTCTTAATAAACTGTATTTGGATCCTCATCTCTGTTGTCCCCGACTCATTACAGACTTACTTTCACAGTATTTTTTTCTTACTATAGATTTCAGTGGCTTTCATCAACCAGCATTTCTCAAATTACCTTCCTTTGTGTTCAACAGAAGAAAGAAAATCCTAAATGCTTAAAATTACATGATGGAGAATAAATGATTAGGTAATTTCCATTTTTTCATCCTATTAAACCTGAATGATGCTTACCTCCACATACTTCCATACAGCAAACTCTTCCTTATACAATACCTCCACACCAACGCAACAGCAAGACCTCCAGGATCCTGTAAAAGCGGAAATGTCTTTGTTTTGGTGCCAACCTTGCCTTTTGAGTAAATTATGAATATGTTCCAGTTCTTCCTACAAGACAACCTAAAAGAAGAACAGCGCACTGTGACATGAAGGAGACACTAATGTGAGAATAAAGATTTTATAATTATTACCTTTTGGATTACTGCAGAGATATAAGCACTGTGACATCTCTAATGCAGACAGCTTTTGCAATTTCTGAAGACAAAATGCAGGTAAAATTAAACATGGGCTATAATCCCATATGAAAAATACTATAGTAATTTATAGTACATACTATAGTGTTTGAACATACTATAGTAAAGTGTATTATACTGTATACATTACAGTATTTATAACTCTTTGTTAATGAATCAGCATAACGAATAAATACTGTAGTATAATTTTTTTTTTTTGCACCTTAAACTATGGTGTATTGTAGTATAATAAACCCCTATATTAAATGTGTATTATATAATTAATTGTATTATAATTATAATGTAAAAATCAAGTTGTCTTGTTGTTTTATAGAATTACCCCAACAGAATAAGTCAAGTATTGGTTGAAAAACACTATAGTATTTACTACAAATTATTATAGTTGATTTATCACATGGGATCTTGTGAAAATTAACTATGTCTTAATAATAGTAGCATTGATTAACATTTGTGCAACCATAGATTAACTACAAATACCATAGTTAAACTATGGTTATGAAGCAAAACCACGATTGTTTACCATGATTTAACTATAGTAAACATGGTTTTTTAGGGTGTTTCGTTGTTGCAAAACCAAGAGTGAATCAACTGCATGACTTCACCATCAGCACCATTCAACTTCTGACAGCTCTTTCAGTCTTAAAAACATTTGGTAACACTTTATTTTAGATGTTACATGTACTTACTATAGTTATTACAATTACATGTACTTACTATAGCTCTTTCAGTCTTAAAAACATTTGGTAACACTTTATTTTAGATGTTACATGTACTTACTATAGTTATTACAATTACATGTACTTACTATAGTTATTAATTACATGTAACTAACCCCAGGGGCGTAGCATCCAAAATTTTGGATCTCATCCCCCCCACCCCCACCCAAACACACACTTTTTCTAAGGTCCGAAACGCCCCTGACCCACTATTAATATTAACCTATAATTAATATTCCTCAGTATTTAAGTGAATTGTTGCAGTGTTTCAACGACACCTTAAAATAGTGTTACCAAAGATTTTGAAATAAACCTTGAATTATAGTTTGCAAGAGTCTAATTACAGTATAAACGCAAAGCTATATGAAAGGAGATAAGCTAACTTGTTCACTTTGATAGTGTTGAATGACCCAGACAAGCTTTCCAAGACAATGAAAGCTTTTAAAAGTCATTAAGGGGTAATACTAATGTATTCAGTGCTGTGGAAAAAAATGTGACAACATCTTTAACTTGTTTTTATCACAGATGCTACTTCAGGTGTTTAAACGAAAGTCCTTTAACTTCTCAATTTGGGTATACCATAAAAATGTCCCTATATTTGATTGCCCTGCTGAAAAATCCAGCTTAACCAGCCTAAGCTGGTTGGCTGGTTTTAACTGGTCGTCCAGCCTGGTTTTAGAGGGGTTTTGGCCATTTCCAGGCTGGTTTCCAGCCATTTCCAGCCTGGTCTTAGCTGGTCAGGCTGGAAAATGATCAGCTTAAACCATAGACATAGCAGGTTTTGGCTAGTCAAGCTGGTTTTAGCTGGTCAACTCCCAGCCTGACCAGCTAAGACCAGGCTGGAAATGGCTGGAAACCAGCCTGGAAATGGCCAAAACCCCTCTAAAAGCAGGCTGGTCGACCAGCTAAAACCAGCCAACCATCTTAGGCTGGTTTAAGCTGGATTTTTCAGCAGGGTGGTGGTACTGTAGGTAGTGTACAGTATGTCAGACCTCTGGATGTTTTTCCCCAGCATGCAACTGCTGATCCTGTTTTTGTGTTTCAATATCCCACCGTGAATTCATTAGCTCATTCTGAACAGTGTGTTAAATGCCATTAGCTAATTACCCTCCTGTAGGCTGCACTGTCACACAAACAGCATGAGGGTTCACACAACAAACACAAAAGAACCAAGACTTGCTAAGCAAAAAACTTTGCAAATTAATTTAAGACATAAAATCAATTTTGGTTAAATCTTCGACCGTGATTGTTGAAACGGACTTTGATTGGTTGTTGGCAACTGAGTGATTGACAGTGCGGTCTTGGCCCCGCCCCTTGTAACATTCGTTATTTACTTCACAGAGACGATCGCGCTTTCAAAGATGAGATTTAACATCAAAGTAAGTTTGTTTTTGTACATATAATGCTTTATTTGCATTTCTTTTTAGGATATTTTGCATTTTAGCCTATGTTTGAATGCTCTGTAGCTGTTTGCTCAGAGAAATCAAAATGAACGTTTTTTATCATAGTGTTAGTATCAATATGTTTGTTAGACCACGTTAATGCTTGCCAGATGCTACACTGGATTAGCCTACTTCACTGTAGTAAGTGCAATAATGGTCACATTAATTATATCCTTACTTTGTTTTACTTCATAAAACACAATTTTTCCAAGTCAATTAGACATAAAAGGTTTAATTAAAAACGTAAGGACTTAGTTGTCAGAGTTAATAAGTTAAAAGCTATGCACTTGTTTATTTTGTGTGGTGTAAATGCATTTTAATCTGAAGCAGTATTTTCCTAAGTATTCTTTCAGCTCTTAGAAGCTGGGTACACTGAAAAATGACACGTTTTTTAAGTTTTTCTCAAAGTATAATGGACTATAATGCAATAATGGACACATTAATTATATCCTTACTTCGTTTTACTTCATAAAACAAATTTTTCCAAATCATTTAGACATAAAAGTTAAGGCCTCAGTTGTCAGAGTTAATAAGTTAAAAGCTATGCACTTGTTTATTTTGTGTGGTGTAAATGCATTTTAATCTGAAGCAGTATTCTTTCAGCTCTTAGAAGCTGCAGTGCATACACACAAAAAAAATGACACTTTGAAACAACTTTTAATTTGTTACAGCTACTCTTTTTTTAGTTTTTCTTAAAGTAAAACATAACTTTGGTTTAAACTATTACATTTATTTTAATCTAAATCAAAAATATTAGAAGGTATTGAATTTCTGATTCCTGTATATACCCTGAAATAAAATGGTGTATAAATGCTACGTCACATTTTTGATAATGCTGATGATCTGGAAAATAGTCATTTAGCTTTTTACTCCACTCTTGTACCACCTGATTATGGGACATTCTACCAGAAACGTACATTTTCACTTATAATAAATGTAACAGGGGCCTGACTTAAGCTTGTCGTCATCCAAAAATCATACAAAAACAAGCATTAAGCATAAAATCCTACAATTCAATAATAGAACGCGTCACTGAACGCATCCAGCTTCTTCTTCAGAGTCATAGCCTTAAACGTGTATTGCATGCATTTTATGTTAAATTTAATGCAAATGTGACAGGACTGACAGAAACATGGAGACAATTGTAAATTTATTTGTATTATATATTTGTAGTATTTATGTATTCATGTTTTTATTCAATTGATGTGAATGATATCAACTTAAATTAGCTATTTCTGAAGTATTTATTTTCTAACTAACAGTTTTTAGCATAACAAAACTATTAAAGCTGTAGATTCAGTTGGGCTGAGGGCAACGACAATGACAGGGTTTGTACATTTGTGTTTTTAATAAAGAAAATAAAAACCTGAGAACCAAATGGACGACGTATTCCTTTACAGAACAACTCACAGAAATCCACCATCAGTCCATTTTAGAAATTTTTGGAATGAAATACTTTTTATTCACTGTATTTATGTTTTTATTTCAGGGACAGATAATGTACATTTCTGGTAGAATGTCCCTTATACAGTGCTGACTGAACGCTTTATTTTCCCAAATATATCACATTACGAAGGTAAAAAAATGGGCCATAATTAATTGATATTTCATTTCAGGCCCCAGACACACAGGAGAAGAAATGAATCAGACAGGACAACCTGAGAAGGGACCGTATGTTAAAACAAAAACCTCAATCAAAAAGGTAAATAACAGTGAAAAATGGCAAGGAAAGAAAGAAAGAAGTTAAAGGGCTGACAATTAGAGCGAGTGACAGTGTTACAGAAGAAAGAATACTTCTCTCCGGATAAGGTCTCGGTCATTAGCGCTTGCTTTTCCCTTGCAAATGTTATACCATTGACATTTCCAGCAAAACGCAGTCTTTTATTCCTCTATAATGACCTCCTAAAGGTTAATTATCCTGTTAAATCTCAAATCCTCACCCTTTACTGTCCTGATCAACTATCTTTTTTTTTTTATAACAAAGCTTTGTTGACAGCTCTCCGCAAAGCTCTGAAGTTTATATTAGTGCAAGTTACGGTCCAATCAGATAGAGCTAAATTAGCAGAGAACTATATTGCTTCTCATATCACTGTACAAACAATGATACTAACAAGTACTGAACTTCTCAGAGAGGGATTTTTCTCTTTGTCTGTTTGCTTTTCATTGGAAGTCAATGCGAGGATTTGATTGAACTGGATTCTCAGTGGCCATAAAAAAAGACTGTCTCCGTAACAGGATATTGCATTTTGGATGCATTTAAAAATGGATCAGTAGTCATGTGACTTTACTAAATACATATCTGTAGCCAATTACATAGAGTTTATTGAAAACTTAATATTGCAGTATTATGTTGTGTTGTAAATGTAAATACCAGACAACGGTCAACATTTTTAGCTCTGACCCATAAATAAAAACTTTGAAGAACAATTAAACTTAATGAACAATAAAAAAAGTTTTGTATAATTGCTTATTTTCTAGTAATATAATTCTGTTTGCATGAAGGTTAATGCATCACACACGTTTACGCATTCTAGCCTAGAACCCAACTGATGACGTCAAACTGCGTCAGCAGATTAAAATATTCTGTATCATTTAATATGAAGAGACCATCAGAGACTCGCACACTCAATCACACACACACACCACAGGGCCTGTCAAAAGCATAGCTGTTTTTTATCATGTGTGTGTTTAAATATAAAGCTGAAATTATTAGTCCTGCTATCATTTTTTAAATTGTTTTCACTTATATTCACAAGATTTCCAGACCAAGGAAACTTTTACAGTAGTTGCTACAATATTTTTTCTTCTGGGAAAGTTTTATTTATTTTAGTTTGGCTTTTTCATTTTTAAAAACAAATTTAAGCACAATGTTATTAGCCCCCTAATAATCCCCTAATATAAATCTCGATTGTTATTCAACAACTTGCCTAATTATCCCAATGTTAACATAAATAACCTAGATAAATCTTTAAATTGCACTTTAAGCTGAATGCTGTCATGCTAAATATCTTGTATGTATCACTATCGCTTCACAGCACAAAGGTCGCTGGTTCGAGTCCAGGCTGGGCCAGTTGGCGTTTCTGTGTGGAGTTTGCATGTTCTCCCCGTGTTGGCGTGGGTTTTCTCTGAGTGCTCCGGTTCCCCTTACAGTCCAAACACATGCGCTATAGGGGAATTGAATAAACTAAATTGGTCATAGTGTATAAGTGTGTGTGTGAATATGAGTGTTTATGGGTGTTTCCCAGTACTGGGTCGCGGCTGGAAGGGCATCCGCTGTGTAAAACAAATGCTGGAATAGTTGGTGGTTCATTCCGCTGTGGCAAGCTCTGAAATAGAGACTAAGCCGAAGGAAAATGAATGAATTAATGAATATTATATATTTTCATCATGGCAAAGACAAAAGAAATTAGTTACTATGAAACTGTTATTAAAATTATCATGTTTAAAATTGTGTTGAAAAAAATTATTTCCATTAAGCAACACTTGGAATATATTTTTAAATAAATTTAAATTTTACAGGAAGGCTAATAATTTGACTTAACCCAGGATTTAACCCATTAGATTCCAATTTACAATTGTCAACAACAACAACAAACAAAAAAACAGCAATGCTTCAGTAACACAAACTGTAAAAAATGCTGGGTTCCACACAATTCCTTCATGTTGTCCCAACACAAATCGATTAAGTTAGCGTATTTGTTTTTACAAATTTAAGTTGATTGCACATAAAACAATTAAATTGTCACAAAACAACTCAAGAATTGTGTTGATTCAGCTCACTTGAAATAAGTAGTTTGGACTGCACGAAATTAGAAAAATTTAACATTGCGATTTTTTTTATTTTGCGACATATATTGCGCAATGAATACAATTCCACCAGATGACTGAATATTTCTATCTGGACAGAATTTATAATGTTAGATCGATTGGGATGATTCTGTTTTTTTTTTGTTTTTTTTGGGGGGGGGGGCTGCGCAGTGGGTAGCACGTTCACCTAACAGCAAGAAGGTCGCTGGTTCGAGCCTCGGCTGGGTCAGTTGGAGTTTCTGTGTGGAGTTTGCATGTTCTCCCCGTGTTCGCGTGGCTTCCTCCGGGTGCTCCAGTTTCCCCCACAAGTCCAAAGACATGTGGTATAGGTGAATTGGGTAGGCTAAACTTTCAGTAGTGTATGTGTGTGAATGAGTGTGTATGTTTCCCAGTGATGAGTTGCAGCTGGAAGGGCATCTGCTGTGTAAAACATTTGCTGGATAAGTTGGCGTTTATACCGCTGTGGCGACTCCAGATTAATAAAGGGACTAAGTTAAAGAGAAAATGAATAAATGAATGAAGATTTTTGGGGTCCCCCAACACATTTTCATTGCTGTCTCTCCTATTTGCAGTTCATTTCTGTATTTGCATGTGTTGTAATTATTTTATGCACGTTTAGTCAGAGATTGATGAATTAATGTTTACTATTTGCATCTCCATAAAATCTAATAAACATTTGTATAAAATCTAGAAACTTTTTGGGGTTCCCCGACACATATTTGTTGTGGTCTTTGCTATTTGCACAGTGCATTTCTGTATTTGCATGTGTTGTGAGTATTTTCATGCATAACTATCTATAACTATCAGTCAAGATAGAGATACAATTGGAATAAAGTGCTTTATCGTTTCCAGAGTCCAACAGTATTCAAGTACAATAACTGAATGATAAAATTAAAAATAATTCAATTAAATTAATCATAGTTAAGGTCACAAATGGTACAATTTCTTATGCCTGAATGCTTTTAAAACCATTATACAATCACAGGCATCAAAAACACATGCAAATGATGAATTATAATACAACTCAACATTGTATATCTTGCGATGAGACTATTGCGAATGATCACATTGCGATATCGATGTTAAAACGAGATGTTGTGCAGCCCTAGTTTGAACAAGCTGCAAAAAACATTTGAGTGCATGGCATATGGACATTCACCTTGCGATCTCTGTGATACAATAAAATAAAAACAATGCATTAGCCTGTAATGTTAAATAATTGGTCCTGCAGTACGAAACTGGCAATAAAGAGCCACAGCTTAATCACCACAGCTCTGAAGCAAAGGAGATATAAAATGAATGAGATGAGTGCAGCGAGAATGCCCCGTATGAATGTTTCATAAGGATGTTGACGTCTCTCGTGAATAAAAAGTGAAGAATTTGACAGTGACACCTTCTGCATTTGCTCCATCGATCACCTTCCGCACTCTTAGCAGCCCACAAACACACACACACACACACACACACACACACACACACTGGCTGTGGATATTAATAATTAAAATAGTCATTAAGGTCGTGATTAAGAGAGGAGATAATGGAATGAGAGAGAAAAAGAAAGACGGGAAAAAGGAAAAAATAAAAGTCAAATGTAATGAGAAAGTCCTAAAACTCTGAACTGTTAAAATCAGTGCTGCATTATACTGGGAAAATATGCAATGTACAATTTTCGAGTTTTATAATCATGGATCTAACCAATAAGTGAGGTAAGCGGTGACTTAGGATCATGGGAAATCTCGGACCCCCACCCCCCCACCCCAATAAAAACCTCGCAGTTTCTTTTAATTACAGTCACAATAATTCACCCTCAAGTGATTTTTTTTCTTTTTCAAATATTTGCCAAATTATGTTTAACAAATTCAGGGATTTTTCACAGTATTTCCTATAATATATTTTTTCTTCTGGAGAAAGTCTTATTTGTTTTATTTCGGTTTTTAATTTTTTTTAAAACCATTTTTCTGTCAATAATATTAGCGCCCTTAAGCAATGAGGGGGTGGTGCTGTCTTTATTTATTATTTAAGATTTGGAAGTGGTGCGACCTATTATTTTGTTGTAACCACTGTAGTACTCAGCTTCATTTCATAAGCAACCACTTTTCAGAGACCTTACACAGTCAGACAAACCTAAAAGTCTGAAATGTAGTCCAGATTTCTGAAAAATATATATCTATACATGTAAATCAATGCAGATTCTAGTTCAAATGAACACCAGGGGCAATAAATACCAACACATTTAGTTCAATTTTACACAATTTTTTATTACACTGTAAAAAAATCCATAAATTTGCAGTTTTTCCATATTTTGTGATTCATGTTTTTATGTTTTATTTTTCCCCATTTATTTATGCTCTTGATTCACATTATGGGATCTTGATCTTTCTTTTAACGTCATTTAACTTTGAAATGTTTGAAAAAGTTTTATTAACATTTTATTAGTTTAAAGTGATATATTGTCTGGGTTGGTGTTGTATATTACACTACAAAAATCTTGTAATAAGCTGCCAGTACATTGTCCCCCTTAGGATCACGGGAAATCTTGGACCCACCAATAAAAACCTACACGTTTCTATTAATACAGTAAAAATTTGATTTATTTATTTATTTTTTCCTTTTTAAATATTTTCCAAATGATGTTTAAAAGATTCAGGAATTTTTCACAGTATTTCCTATAATATTTTTTCTTCTGGAGAAAGTCTTATTTGTTTTATTTTGGCTAGGATAAAAGCAGTTTTTATTTTTTTCTTAAAATCATTTTTCGGTCAATATTATTAGCCCCCTTAAGCAATATTTGTTTTCGGTCGTCTACCGAACAAACCAGTGTTAAACAATGACTTGCCTAATTACCCTAACTTGCCTAATTAACCTAGTTAAGCCTTTAAAAGTCACTTTAAGTTGAATATCTTGAAAAATATCTTGTAAAACAAATATTAACGCAATTGTGTCCCCCCACTCCCAATTGTGGAGCAGTCCAGCAGTCAAATACTGGAATTGGGACAGGGAAATAAAACAGCCTTTTATAAGGTAACTCTGAGATACGCTGTTGCATTGTTTACGTCAGCATTTCATGATATTGTAAATAGATGAATTTAAACTCAAGAATTGTTAGCAGATTGACTAGAACTGAAAATAGTTTTAAATTATTTGATAGACTGTATACGTGTCATGCTCAGCATGAATGAGTATACCCCCTTTTGAAAATGAATATTTTTATCCATTTCTTAATGAATATAGACAACATTTTTTGGTGCAAATAAACAAAACTGTTTCATTTAACAGTTATATCTATTAAATAAGAGTTTGGTCATCAAACATTTTTGTAATAAAAAATAATACATTTAAATTCAAACGAGTTATTGCAGAAAAAAAAAAATCACCTAAATTTGCTATTTTTTATGTTTCTTTTGATTTTCCCTATTTATTAAAATTCTATTTAATATTTTCCCCACTGTATTAATTTGGGTGTATTCACTTTTGCACTGTGATCTTAAGTTATTTTATTAGATTAGCTCCAGTTTCGGCTTCGGTACTGACTAATCTAATGTATACGCACAAATAAATTATCGTAAAGCATCCTATTATGAATTTAAATAAGTATATAAGGTGTTTGATTTGAGCCAGTGTTTGAAAGGGGAAGGCAGAAAGGAAGTAGAAAGATTTACCACACAAAGCCCTGAGATTTCCCTTAAGACACTTTAAGTCATTCACACGCACTTTCGTTTACAGAAAGAGCATCACTTTTGTGGTGCGGTCGTTATTTATTATTTAAGGTTTGGAAGTGATGCAACATATTATTTTGTTGTAACCACTGTAGTACTCAGCTTCATTTCATAAGCAACCACTTTTCAGAGACCTTACACAATCAGACTAACCTAAAAGTCTAAAATGTAGTCCAGATTTCTGAAAAATATATATCTATACATGTAAATCAATGCAGATTCTAGTTGAAATGAACAGGAGTAATGTATATCAACATATTTAGTTCCTATTTACACAAGTTGTGATTACATGGACAGATTATTGTAAGTCTCCCTAATTGTAAGTCTCTTTGGACAAATTATTTGCATCACGTCCACACTTTATTATAGCCTAATGGAAATATTTGTGAGAAATGAGTATAACCCAGCATCAAACTAAAACTTTGCCATTTCCATATAGAAATCTGATACTTGGAAATATATGCATATGATAAACAATTGTTCATATTTCGATTGTAAAATAGAAACTTATATACCAGTCCAACCATTGGAATCACAAATATGTTAGATAGATAGATAGATAGATAGATAGATAGATAGATAGATAGATAGATAGATAGATAGATAGATAGATAGATAGATAGATAGATAGATAGATAGATAGATAGATAGATAGATAGATAGATTGATTGATTGATTGATTGATTGATTGATTGATTGATTGATTGATTGATTTCTATTTGGGTTTTGGCAACTCTGATTGACCATTGTGTCAAAAAAATAATCAAAAGCATTCAGCCACACTTCAACACTGCAGAAACATGTTGCAAAACAATTGTGCAATGGGATGTTTGCCAAATTCATTCATTTTCCTTCGGCTTAGTCCCTTATTTGTCAGAGGTCGCCACAGCGGAATGAACCGCCAACTATTCCAGCATGTTTTACACAGTGGAAAGTTTAGGAGTTTATTAAGCCAAAAGTCAATGGTTTGTTAACAAGTACTAATTATAACTGATAATGTGGCTTATTACCAGCCTATAATTAGGATATTGGCTGTTTATTACTACTTATAAAGTACATATTTTGCATGATCGTATTCTACATTTCTAATCCAACACCTAAACCTAACTGCTACCTTAACAACTATTAATCAGTGACAAATTAGGAGTTTATTGGGCCAAAAGTCAGTTTGTTAACAAGTACTAATTATCACTAATAACTGGCTCATTACCTGCCTATAATTAAGATATTAGCTGCTTATTGCTGCTTATAAAGTACATATTTTGCACGATCGTATTCTACATCCCTAATCCAATATACCTGAACCCAACTGCTACCTTAATAACTATTAATAAGCAGCAAATTAGGAGTTTATTGAGCCAAAAGTCATAGCTAATGGTTTGTTAATAAGTACTAATTATCACTAATAACTAGTGGCGTATTATTACCTGCCAATAAAGATATTGGCTGTTTATTAGTACTTATGAAGTACATATTTTGCATGATCTAATTCTACATGCCTAACCCAATACCTAAACCTAACTGCTACTCTACCTTAATGACTATTAATCAGCGGCGAATTAGGAGTTTATTGGGCCAAAAGTCATAGCTAATGGTGTGTTAATAAGTACTAATTACCACTAATAACTAGTGGCTTATTACCTGCCTATAATTAAGATATTGGCTGTTTATTACCGCTTAAAAAGTACATATTTTGCATGATCGTATTCTACATCCCTAATCCAATATACCTGAACCTAACTGCTACCTTAATAACTATTAAATAAGCAGAAAATTAGGAGTTTATTGAGCCAAAAGTCATAGCTAACGGTTTGTTAATAAGTACTAATTATCACTAATAACTAGTGGCGTATTATTACCTGCCAATAAAGATATTGGCTGTTTATTAGTACTTATAAAGTACATATTTTGCATGATCTAATTCTACATCCCTAATCCAATATCCCTGAACCCAACTACTACCTAAATAACTATTAAATAAGCAGAAAATTAGGAGTTTATTGAGTTTAATTGTTTGTTAACAGTGGGAATTGTACCTTAAAATAAAACGTGACTGCCCTTAATTAGCTCAAATTACTAAATTCAGACAGTGAATTGTCTGAATGTTTGCTTGCAATCAGTCAACAAGCTGAATGTAATGGAGTAAGTAAAGGTCAGTGTTTTTGCCTGCTGTGCCGCAGCCACGCAGGGGTCCAGTGTGAGATTATTAGCTCTGATCTGTTCTGACGGGAACTGAAAGGTTCTCCTTATCCTGGTGTCTTTGCACTGTATAACACCAGTCAGCCTGGTGGGAGAAACACACGAATACACACACATACTGTAGACAGGTGTACCTTTCCCTTTACATTTAAGTCACTTATGAGGCTTCACTTTTCACCACTAAAGTGTGATGTTTCACTTTGTTAGCATTAGCATTGTTAGCTTGTGACTTTTTGTTTTGTGATTAATGTCACATTTTACTTCGATAGATGGCTTTTTTTATCTGATGCATCATATATGTGACCCTGGACGTCCAAACCAGTCGGGTATATTTGTGGAAAAAGCCAAAAAATGCATCGTATGAGTTAAAATGATCAACTGTAAGCCAATTATTATTAAAATAATATTGTAAAATTATCTTCAGTGAACAAATTTTGTAAATTTCCTTTTGTAAGTGTATTAAAATGTTATTTTTGAGTCTTTTAAGTCTATTTTAAGTCCTTAATTTAATATATTTATTGACGATTTTCTCAATATTTTGATTTTTCTGAACCCTCAGATTCCAAATATTTGTATCTCGGCCAAATATCGTCCAATCACATCAATGGAAAGCTTATTATAAATGAATAAATGATTGAATAAATCACAATTACCAACAAATGACACTTATAACTGGTTTTGTGGTCCAGTGTCACATATATTCTGGCATTTGGTTTTTAATATAATACAGTTTGCATCAATTGCAAGTGTGTTATATTTACTGTACGTGTAAGTTATTTATACATCTCTTTCCTCGTAATTTAAGTTTCAAAGATTAGACAGAATTGTGTTGTTTACAAAAATTTATTCATACAAATCTTACAGCACAGTTTTTTTTTTTTGTTTGTTTTTTATCTCGTTTTGTTTCTTATATATATATATATATATATATAATGGAGACCCTGTGTGGCTCCCATGTGTTATAGCACTAATGATCAACACAAGACACAGAGATCGATCTCAACGTTTAAGTAAGGCTTCGGGCACTATCAGTTTCTGCACACAAAATGAATTTCAAGATTGATCATGTTTAATGAACGCTGTACAGATACAACACACTATGCATAGAGAAGTTAACCGGAAAGGCAGAGCCGGGTGGCATGTTAACCAATTATGTTATGTGAGAAATATAGGAGACGTGTGAGCAGGTGATTGCAGCATTTGGAGGGCCACTAATGTGCCATCTGAAATTGGTGGCCATTTTAAAGATGAAGCAAAGGCACCCAAGCCGCTAGCTGCCTCCTGTGTCACAAAGCCTGCAGGAATTAAACACAGATTGATTTCACACGTTTGCCCTTTTGCACGCAAACACATATGCAGACACATATGCGAGTACACTGTAAAAAAATTATACAATCAGAAAGTTTGTTTTTTAGAAACGAATCAGTTTGCACACAAGTCAGTTTAAGAGTTTAAGTTAAAATGACTTGTAAAGTTAATTTGATTCAACTTAAAAATTTAGGAGAGCATTAATTTTTTACAGTGTACATCACTAACAAGTTTAAGCATATCTAATGTTGTCACAAACTTCCAGATTCAGGGTATTGGTACACTCTAAAAAATTGCTGGGTTGTCTTAACCCAATGTTGGGTTAAATTTGGACAAATCCAACCATTTGGTTCATTATTTGTTTCCAATTACATTTAAATAAAACATTTTAATCCAACTGTTGGGTTTGTCCGTTTGACCCAATATTGGGTTGATACAACCCAGCATTTTTTTAGTGTAAGTTGTAAACTTGGTTTTACCTCAACATGACATTACCTTTCATTTAACTTTAATTAACTTAATTAAAACATTTAGTCTTGCATGCATAAGGGATCAATACAGAAATTCAACTCAACTGCTTTCAGAGCTGTGAAATTACAAGTACTACACTTTTAAAAATGCTGGGTTGTTGTAACCCAACGTTGGGCCAAATATACAGACAAACCCAAATGGTTGGGTTGGGTTTGTCCATATTAGATCCAACGTTGAGTTAAAACAGGGGTGTCCAAACTTAGCCCTGGAGGGCCGGTGTCCTGCATATTTTAGTTCCAACCCCAATTAAACACACCTGAACCAGCTAATCTAGCTCTATCTAGGTATAGACCATTTCAATGTGGCGATATCACTGACCCATGAACATTTCCTGCTTGTTGCCAAACTATTTCATAACTGTAACAGGGGGTAATTTAATCATATCTTAATGTTAAAACGGCTGACATAGCATTATTTATCAATATGTGGACCTTTTTGGATTCTTAGAAGCTTTGGAAATTAAAAAATGTAATACAGGAAATACATTAGGACCATTGTTATTGTTTACATCCCTCAAAATGGTCTAGAAACTTCCAGGTAGGTGTGTTGAAGGAAGTTGGAGCTAAACTATGCAGGACACCAGCCCTCCAGGATGGAGTTTGGACACCCCTGAGTTAAAACAACCCAGCATTTTTGAGTGTAGCCAAATAAATGACAGAAAATGGTAACATTGAAAATGCACAGACAAATGTCTACATCAATACAGTTTTTGTTAGTCAGAGAAACAAAATTATGACTCTGATTTGAGAGAGGTGCATGGTGAGAGCTGTAAAATTACAAGTACTACACTTTTAAAAATGCTGGGTTGTTGTAACCCAACGTTGGGCCAAATATACGGACAAACCCAAATGGTTGGGTTTATCCATATTAGACCCAACATTGAGTTAAAACAACCCAATATTTTTGAGTGTAGCCAAATAAAAGACAGAAAATGGTGACTCTGAAATTGAAAATGCACAGACAAATGTCTACATCGATACAGTTCTTGTTAGTCAGAGAAACAAAGTATGATTCTGATTTGAGAGAGGTGCATGGTGAGAAAGATAGCATAGAAAATTGTGGGAATAAAAGAAGACAAATCACAAACCACTGACTAATAAATTGTAATACACAAGACACAAATTCACAGACGAGGACTTTAATTCTTTGGCGATGATTCAAAAGGCAACAAAGGCATGTTCAGTAAAAGTCAGAAAGAAGTGGAAAGTGTTTCATCAATTAAATGGTGATTTTGATTTCAGTGTTATTTGATCACTTACAGACTAAATATTTAAGAAAATAATCGAAGGTGGAGTATTACTAATAGTTGAAAGGTTTGTGCAAGAGATGAATGACTTAGATTTAAGCCAATGATGGGAAGTGAAGAATTTCATGTGAGTAAAAGCGTATGAACAGAGCGAGAGACAGCCCTCCGAGCCTTATAAAAAAACTCACCGGGAATTCAGAAGAAAACTGTCTCAGCCAATCCAACAAAAATGCCTCAATCTCATCCTCATCCGGGAGCACACCAAAGTCTACGTCTTGTAGAAATGTGTGCAAATCTAAGTCTTCAGGGCTGTTGTAAATAAAAACACTTCTTTCTTAATGTCAGGAGTGAAAGAAGGACGGTTTCATTCAAAGTAGTCATTGAGACTATTTATTTACTCATATTCAGACTGATGTATTTAATAGACAGTGTATTGGAGCAAGCATGATAAACAAACAACTGAATAAATATATAAAGAAATAAGTAGCATAGTTAAATTTGTTAAAAGTTCAGACTATACGACTGATCCACAAGGCAGATTGTTGCATTGTCAGGTGCGTCAGTACAAAAGAAAAACAATATTATTATCAAAATATTCATTTTAATATCTTTACTTAATACATAAATACACGTTTAGAAAGGACACAGGTCCATCATAGTAGCCCTAATAGTGACTTGCTACAGGAGCTGTACATTGATGGTTAGAGAGAGACACATTTGAAAAATTCTACAAATAGGCGAACCGCCGTCCTTTGCTTCTATATCTCTGTCTATACCTTTTGCCAAGGACCGTGGCCAGATACTTCTTCACGGCCATTTGCTTCCGGTAGCGACTGTAGCTGTCTGTGAAAACCCCGTCCGAGTGGCGCTTTGAGAGTGGTTCATTGTCGTCCTCTGTTGTGCTTCCTCCTCTGCGTTAGAGAAATAGGACAAAGCATTCAAGAAGCCATAAGACACACCGGAACACAGCATTTTGTGTTTAAAATACGTCTAATTGACGTTTAATAGATGTCTACACATAGATTGCTTGGCTAAAACAAGCCTAAATTTGGTCTGTCAGTGAAAATCTAGTACAGAATAGCCCAAAATTAGTCAAATAATACACATTAATGACTACACATGTGGCAGCACGGTGGCTCAGTGGTTAGCACATTCGCCTCAACGCAAGAAGGTTGCTGATTCGAGTCCCATCTGGGCCAGTTGGTATTTGTGTGGAGTTTGCATGTTCTCCCCGTGTTGGCGTGGGTTACCTCCACAGTCCAAACACATGCGCAATAGGTGAATTTGGATTAACTAAATTGGCCGTACTGTATGAGTGTGTGTGTGTGAATAAGTGTGTATTGGTGTTTCCCAGTACTGGGTTGCTGCTGGAAGGGCATCCGCTGGGTAAAACTTATGCTGGAATAGTTGGCGGTTCATTTAGCTGTGGCGACCTTTGATAAGCTGAAGGAAAATGAATGAATGAATGACTATACACATGAATGCTGTCTCTGTATTTGATGCCTCTAGTTTTGGACTCTTCTTAGTCGTCTATTAGATTTTCACCCAAACTTAGTCCTGTTTTAGCCAAGCTGCCTATGTTTAGACGTCTATTAGATGTCTATTAAACACAAAATAGGTAGGTGGCAATTATGTGGCTCCTATGTTTGGATTACGGTGAGGTAATAAAAATAAAACTATATATAACTAAATAATTTGTGAATATTGAGGGTTATTCACAGAGGGTGTCACAGTTATGTTTATTTACACACCGTTTAAAGAAAAAGGAGTGGCAATATTCCCGCGTTTTGCATCTGTTGAGCTCAGTCAAGCATCGAACACGTTCTATTGGACCAATGATTTATTCTTCCATTGATATAATACATGTCAAACTGAATTACTCTCGTCTAACGTCATAGATACGAATACTCGAAACAACAAATACATCATGTGAAACCGGAAAAAAAAATATGTAGGCTATTATATGAAAGCAATGACTAAAATATTCCTAAATAAAATGAATATAAGCTACTTATAAGAGAGTTAGATAAAGAGAGCATTCAAAACAACGCATTCAAGCCAGAACACTGGAGAAACACTCCAGCAGAGCAAGAGTCGAATTCGTTTGGATTAAATGAGGTAATATCACGAAAACGCCTTTGTTTTAATATAGGCTAATACGTTTCAGGATAAAAGGGTTGTTTAGAAAAGGTGTCATGTCGGTTAGTTTCGCCTCACTTAAAAATTCCCGCGTTCTCAACTCGAACGTTTTAAAATGCAGAATCGAACACGTTCTATAAGCGCGCCTTTTTTCCCCTCTATGGATGTCATGAATGTTGAATTGTCGACAGAAATAAAATTGTTTGTCGGATGTCTAAACCCTTAAGAAACATTCAAAGCAGCTACATAATGTAACAGCAGAAAAAGAGCGCATAAAGAGCTATAGGATAAATTAAGATGCATATAAAGGATAAGTGAGAGAGAGAGAGAGAGAGATGAAGAAATAGTCTATTCTTACCCCACGCGTTTTGCCATCAGTGTATGCAGGTATTTCCTCGCGGATAACTGGCCGAGCGCTTTCCTATAGGCTTTATTAAACATCCCGTCAGCGTGCCTTTCCAGTCTGCGCGACACAACGGCAGATTGTACACACACGTAGAGATGCAAAATTATTTTCACGTCATCTAACACAAGATAACAGTTGTCATAACTTTTCAGTCTCTTCAGTTCATGCCTTTGCATAATTCAGGCAGTGCATCAAATGCCTTAACGGAGAAGAACACACAATAACCTGACCGATTACATTAATAAACATGCCTGGAATGAGAGTTTGGAGGAAAAGAATGAAGATCACCTTTTTGAGGGAGGACTGAATAACGTGTATGCGTCTTCAGTGACTGTAGGAGAGCTTCGTATAGTGATCTGGTCACTGTCAAAAGTTACATCCGTTAATGAGTTTCCCTCCTCGTCAAATCCTGCAGTCTCCATTCTGGAACAAACATCAAGGCATTTCATTTGTAAACAATTGGTTTAGTATATTAATGTGAATAGATCTAGCTGACTGCATTTTTAGTTTCACCCCAAATAAAGCTTTGCATTAAATATTTAAAATGCATATATTAGGCTATTATAACAGTAACAGAGGAGATAATTCAACAACTGCTTCATATCTGAATATGCCCCCAAAGGTGAAATATTATGATTTATTTGTTCCCTGTTCGTTTGTGTAAACCAATTTTAACACAATTGTTGTATAAAGTGCTATAGAAATTAGACAATTAGAGTTTCTTAGAATTTAGAAATAAGTGACTTGACTTTAAATATGAGTTTATCCTGCAAATGAGAACCAAATATGATTTAACTGATTGATCCGTGATCATTTAAAGCGTATTTTAGATTTGATGTAGCCTAAATCATAAGATTATTTACGATCATAATGTCAGGTTGTTCCAAATAAAACAATAAGAAATGAAAACGTCTATTTTAAAAAAGGGATAGTTCACCCTAAAATGAACATTTACTCACTTATTACCCTCATGTACACTTAAAAAAAAATCCTGGTTGCCTTAAATTTTTAAGCTAAATCAGATTAATATGAGTGGTTTGAATTTATATTATGTCAAACTGAGTTAAAACTGCTTACATAACTTAAAAAAAATTAAGTTAGAACATGATTAACGTAGTTTAATAAGTTACAATGAACAAAAAATATATGCTGCCCTGACTAATTGCTCATATAATTTCTTACAGTGTAGTTTCAAACATTAATTTCTTGAACAGAATCTGTTTTGAAGTAAGCGGAAAGCCTCTAACCATTGATTTTGATAGACTAATAGGCTATATGGAAATCAGAAGTTAGTGGCTTCCAGATTTCTTCAAAATATATTATTTTGTGTTTAAAATAAGAAAAAAAGGTCAAATAGGTGTCAAACAGGTGAGAAAATGACAGAAGTAAAATGTTTGAGTGAACTATCCCTTTAATTCCGCGATATTAACTTACATGTCTTCAATCAAGCTACTTACATTTTAATTCGTCCTCAATAAAATGTGCTCAAAGTTATAATATTGGATATTTGTCAAGCTAATAACTTCTTTATTCATCAAATAGTTATTAGCCACATGTTTTTTTTTAAAGCTAATAACCTTGATTTTTATAGGAAAAACAAATATGCAATATGGGGATCAATGTTTAGAGGTTTCCAGCTTTCTTCAAAATATATTATTTGGTGTTTAAAATAGGAAAAAATTCAAACAGGTGAGAAAATATCAGAATTTATTTTTTTGAGTGAACTATTAATTCCGCGATATTAACTCTCATGTCTTAAATCAAGCTACTTACATTTAAATTCGTCCTCGATAAAATGTGTTCAAAGTTATAGGATTTGATATCAAGCTAATAACTTCTTTATTAATCAAATAAGTATTTATTAGTCATATTTTCACCGCTTAAATAACGTTTCTCGAAATCTCCAACTCCTCGCCGTGCGTTGACATCAATGAAGCTCCGTATGCGTACCTGATTTTCGGGTAACTCAGAGGCGAACACACATTGCATTGAACTAGGAGCCCATAGATGAGAAAAGCAAGAGTCGTTTTGCTGCTCGTAATCATTCTGTAGAATAAAAACATAGATCATTACTTACCATAATTATGTCTAAAAAGCACTTTCAATCTTCAATATTCCTTATGTAATAATCTAGTTCAATGGTTTAACTGCTTCTAATTGCTTTAAAGTACCATTCCCAAAAATAAAATATCTGGCAGAAGTTTTGCCTATACCTGCGGCAGCGGACGGATGCTGTCCAGTGGAAGCTGCGTCCAGAATGAGATGAAATTCTCCAGCTCTCTCCCTCTCCCTCTCCTCTCTCTCTCTCAGTCTTGCTCTTTAAACTTTTCAACGCGTCACTTTATTACCCACAGCGTCTGTATCTTTCCTCCCTCTCTCAGGTCTTCGTAGTGGGACGGATTTGAGGCGAGTTATCATTTGTCTTCATATCTCACTACAGTATCGCGAGTTTTATTCTTCCAGCTCTTACTTATGCACCGCTTCACTCCCCACGTTGGAGACCGCGTCGATCCACGTCATCCTCCTTTACTATGGAGACACGACTGCAATTTCCCTTCCTCCATATACAAATATAGACCCAATTAAGTCTAATTAGTAGCTAACTGTACTTTCTGTGCTTAGTTTGCGTTTTCAATTCGTCACATGAAGATAAACCGATTGATTGATTAACAGTGCATTTGGGCCTGTTTGATGGTTCAATTACAGTCATCGGCCACTTTATTAGGTACACCTGTCCAACTGCTCATTAACGCAAAATTTTAGGCAAATTAGGCATGTAGACATGGTCGAGACTATCTGCTGCAGTCAAACCGAGCATCAGAGGGGGATAGAAAGGTGATTTAAGAGACTTTGAACGTGGCATGGTTGTTGGTGCCAGACAGGCTGGTCTGAATATTTCAGAAACTGCTGATCTACTGGGATTTTCACGCCTGACCATCTCTAGGGTTTACAGAGAATGGTCTAAACAAGAGGAAATATCCAGTGAGCGGCAGTTCTGTGAGCGCAAATGCCTTGTTGATGCCAGAGGTCAGAGGAGAATGGCCAGACTGGTTCTAGCTGATAGAAAGACAACAGTAACTCAAATAAGCACTCGATACAACCGAGGTCTGGAGAAGAGCATCTCTGAATGCACAACACGTCCAACCTTGAGGCAGATGGGCTACAGCAGCAGAAGACCACACCGGGTGCCACTCCTATCAGCTAAGAACAGGAAACTGAGGCTACAATTCACACAGGCTCACCAAAACTGGACAATAGAAGATTGGAGAAACGTTGCCTGGTCTGATGAGTCTCCATTTCTGCTGCCACATTCGGATGGTCGGGTCAGAATTTGGCATCAACAACATGAAAGCATGCATCCATCCTGCCTTGTATCAGCGGTTCGGGCTGGTGGTGGTGGTGTAATGGTGTGGGGGATATTTTCTTGGCACACTTTGGGTCCATTAGTACCAATTGAGTAATACCTACCTGAGTATTGTTGCTAACCATGTCTTTGCATCATCTCTTTATGACCACAATGTACCATCTTCTGATGGCTACTTCCAACAGGATACCGCGCCAGGATAACTGTACTCAAATGGCCTCCACAGTCACCAGAGCTCAATCCAATAGAGAACCTTTGGGATGTGGTGGAACGGGAGATTCGCATCATGGATGTGCAGCCGACATATCCGCAGCAACTGTGTGATGCTATCATGTTAATATGGAGCAAAATCTCTGAGGAATTTTTCCAGTGCCTTGTTGAATCTGCCACGAAGGATTAAAGCAGTTGTGAAGGCAAAAGGGGGTCCAACCCGACACTAGTAAGGTCTACCTAATAAAGTAGCCGGTGAGTGTGTATTTATATATATATAAAGGTATCATTCATTAAATTGTATTAATAGTTCTTGCTGTTTTAAATATGCCTGACAATATTTTGTTGCTATATAAACCCATTACACTGAATGACATTTTAATGAGCTGTAAATCATTGTAAAATGATTTGATTATGATAATTGCACAGATTGAAACAGAAATTAAACAGGAGACATGGAAAAAACACAAAGTATAAATTCTGAACGATTTAACCACCTTATTAGTCAATTAATTCTATAAAATTAGCAACCAAACACAAGTTATAGCCTATATCTGACCATTTTAAGTAGTGGTTTGAAGTTAATTTTCAGAGTTGCCATGTCCACTTATTATAAGCGTCTTTTGGTTTGGCTTATAAAGCAAGCCACTTTATGATAATACTAAAGTGAACAATGGAGCTTAGCTCATAAGGGCATTCATAGGCCTGTCACAATAATCAATATATCGACTTATCGCACAACACATGGATATCAATTCAATTATTTTTAGTGATGCAATAAATATAAAAAAGGGATACATAAAAACAATTCTAGCAACATTTTAACTGATTGTGCAACATCTCTACCTCTACTGGAGGTGTCAGTATGGCTAAAAACACTATAGTATTTACTATAAATTACCATAGTATATTTTCATGTGTATGTCTGACAACTGAAAATAGATCTGGTAGCAGATATATTACTTTTCACCTTGCGCTTTTTTATTAACACTAATTATTATTCATTTAGGATATGCATTTTCACATTCTGATTCCAATGCCTAATTATTGAATTGTTAAAATGACTATAATTAAATTAAATATTCTTAAGAAAATAAAATATTGTGTGTTTTTGAAAGTGTACTTGCATTGGGATATTATATTGTCATTCTGGCATTATATAATGAGTGGCATAAAATGGTCTTAAAATGACAATAATATCGTTTATCGCAATATATTTTGGTGCAATATATCGTACAACAAAAAATAGAAATCGTGACAGGCCTAGGCTTTCATGACTTTTTTTGACATAATTTTCTCATGCAAGATCTGTAAAGGAAAATGATTTACTCTTATGTATTTCCAAAACTCTTTTGAAAGTTCAGGTAACCACAACCTAAAAGATTTTAAAAGACTTGGCAGCCTCTTTTTTCTTAAGGCCATTGCATACATTTCTGGTATTTGAGTGTCCTCCAAATTTCATCTATAAAGCGAGCAACACCCTTGCCACAAATTTGTCTGGACCACGATACAACCACACAATTCCTCAGTGTACTTTACACTGTATATATGTGTGCTTAATTAGCTGACTTATCTTCTCGTATTTCTACTCATACTATTTAACTTTTACAGTTGTCATTAATTCTAAGTAATTAAACTAAACAGATTTTTAATAAAATAAGCCCACTTTATGTTTATTTGCAGTGTTGCAGTTGTCACACATAAACAAATATATTTTCGAAATAACATATTTACTTTTAGGTAGCACTGCACAATTACACTAAATTTTGAACATGCCGAAAAATAGCCTACATAACTACATAGGCACCATTAGTTAATAATTTCTACAGTTTAATTAAAGTACTCAATGAAAAACAGCCACTGAGAGATGAAGTTTGCAATATTTTGTTATAGATCCATTTCCAGTATGAAACATTTGGATATATTTTCATTTATTTTTGCTTCTCCTACACTGTAAAAACATTTTAAAGCTGAATCAAATTAACCTTGTGAGTCATTTGAACATATTATATTAAACTGACATCTTGCGTAACTTACAAAATTAAGTTAGAACATGATTAACTTAGCTTAATAAAGTTAAAATTAACTAAAAACCTATGTTGTCATGACTAATTGATCGTATACTTGTTTACAGTGTAAAATCTGGCAACACAGTCTCCTTAGATCCAAAGCCATGACTGTTGATCAGCACAGACTTAGACTTGTTATGGTGTACGAATGAGGAAAGAAGTACCCTTTTTCTCTGCCATTTTCCTCAAGTGCACGTATAGAGATGGGTCACACCTCTGACGTACATTTTAACGCACCGTTATTAACCTCTTTCATCATTACCAGCCTATGCAAGATAACTGCTGTCAAAAATATTTAAATAATCTTCATTAAAGGCATAGTTCACCCCAAAATGATAAGCATCATTTACACTCACTCATGTGGCTTTAAACCTTTAGTTTCTTTCTTCTGAGATTTTTTGGAAAAAGCTGGTTGCTGGCAACCATTGACTTCCATAGTAGAAAAAAAATTACTATAAAAGTCAATGGGCATTTTTCTGAAAGACAAATTTGTGTTCAACAGAAGAAACTCTGTTACACTTTAGGGCAGGGATGGGCAAACTCGGTCCTGGAGGGCCGGTGTCCTGCACAGTTTAGCTCCAACTCTAATCAAACACACCTGCTTATAGAATTCTAGTGATCTTGAAGACACTGATTAGCATGTTCAGGTGTGTTTGATTAGTGTTGGAGCTAAACTCTGCAGGACACCGGCCCTCCAGGACCGAGTTTGCCCATCCCTGCTTTAGGGTGACGGTTACGCATATTCTATGCACTTACTATAGTAATTACAACGAATTAAGCGGAATTACATGCACTGTAAAAAATGCAGGGTTTCACACAATTCAATCATGTTATCCCTACACAAATCAATTAAATTAATGTAATGAAACATAAAGTGGATTGAGCATAAAACAATTAAGTTGTCCCAGAAAAACCTCAAGAATTGTGTTGATTCAACTCATTTTAAATAAGTAATTTAAACATGTAGCAAAAATTGAAATATGATTAAAGTCTTAATTTTTAGATAATAAAGCAACGCAATCTCACGGCAATTCGTAACTTTTTGATTTAGTGGCTAATTCGTATGAATTCGTACGATCTAATTTGTACAAATTAGTACGATTTGCTCATCACCCAATGACGGTTGGGGTTAGGGGTGGGGTTGGGTGCCACGCCTCCTTTTTAAAATCGTACATTTTTGTACGACTGAACTCATACGAATTAGCTACTAAACTGACAAAATGTAAAATACTTACGTTTCCTCGTGAGATCAGGCTGTAATAAAGTCGAAATTACTAGACTGAACTAATCCTAAACATAAAAACCAAAACCCACAAGCATATAGTACATGTAATTAATTAATATTAAATAATGAATAGTTACACTGTAACTACATCACCTTAAACTAAAGTGTAACCAGAAACTTTAAACAAGTGAAGGGTGAAAAAATGTTAGCAGAATTTACATTTTTGTGAGAACTCTGCAACGCAATCTTACGGCAATTTGTAACTTTTTGATTAGTGGCTAATTCGTATGAATTTGTACGATTTAATTCGTACAAATTAGTACGATTTGCTCATCACCCATTGACGGTTGGGGTTAGGGATGGGGTTAGGTGCCACGTCTCCTTTTTAAAATCGTACATTTTCACTGAACTCATACGAATTAGCCACTAAACTGACAAAACGTAAAATACTTACGTTTCATCGTGAGATCAGGCTGGAACTATCCCTTAAAATTTGATATCATCAGCAGTTGTGTTTCTTTAGCATGCAATTCGACTATATTTAAGCAGAAGTTTTTATGGAATCAATATAACATTTGATGTTTGCTTACATATTTAAGCCAGTATTTAATTATGACATTCATGAATAAACTTGACATTTGATATTTGTTTACATACAGTATATCCCAATGTACCATCATGTCGCATAGACTCAATTATAGACTCAAATACAGACATTTTGTTACCTGCTGTGCTTGTTGACACTGACAGTCAAGTTGTGTGCATTGAAATAATTAAATTTCACACGTTTTGTTTACTTTTGGCTTCAATTATCTTTTATAAAAGAGTGTTATTTCTAATGTACACTACCTGACAAAAGTCTTGTCGTCGATTCCAGTTGTGAGAGCAACAAATAATAACTTCACTTCTAGTTGATAATTTGGAAAAGTGTTAGAAGGTGGATTTTTCGGATGAATCATCTGTTGAACTGTATCCCAATCATCACAAACACTGCAGAAGACCTACTGGACCCTTAGACCCAAGATTCTCACAGAAATCAGTCATGTTTGGTGAAGGAGAAATCAGGATTTAGGGTTAAATTTAGTATAAGGGTGTGCGAGAGATCTGCAGAGTGGATGGCAACATCAACAGCCTGAGGTATCAAGACATTTGTGCTGCCCATTACATTACAAACCACAGGAGAGGGCAAATTCTCCAGCAGGATAGCGCTCCTTCTCATACTTCAGCCTCCACATCAAAGCTCCTGAAAGCAAAGAAGGTCAAGGTCCTCCAGGATTGGCCAGTCTAGTCACCAGACATGACCATTATTGAGCATGTCTGGGGTAAGATGAAGGAGGAGGCATTGAAGATGAATCCAAAGAATCTTGATGAACTCTGGGAGTCCTGCAAGAGCGCTTTCTTTGCCATTCCAGATGACTTTATTAATAAGTGATTTGAGTCATTCAGAGATGTATGATGCAGTCCTCCAAGCTCATGATGGAGTCAGACACAATATTCATTGTTTTTTTACTGCAGCATGACTTTATATTCTATACTGGACATTATTTCTGTTCAGTGACGAGACTTTTGTCTAAGCAAAGTCAGACCTTACTGTCCTAAGTAAATCATTCAAAATCAAGGCTGATCATATTTTATTATGGTAAAATCAGCATCATCTAGAGGCCTTTGCCTTTCATATAAGTCACTTCTAATAGCAAATGATCAACTAGAAGTCGTTATTACTTGGTGTTCCTAAAACTTGGATAGGTGACAAGACTTTTGTCAGGTAGTGTAGCTCAACAAGGTCTACAGTGCACTAAATTACAATAGCATTTTTGTGCCACATTAAAATAAATAAAAATCCAAGATTACAACATTAAAGTCATGATTACGAGAATAAAGTTGAAATGTTACAAGAGTAAAATCTAAATTTACGAGATTAAAGGCTTAATATTTCAAGAATAAAATGTAAATAACAAGAATAAAAAGGAAATGTTATGAGAATAAAATTTAAATGTTCCAAGATTAAAGTCTTAATGTTTATATAACATAACATGGGGTTCGAGTCCGGCGAAGAACGGTTCCAGTAAGCGGGTAAGACAAAAGCAGAAGCAAAAAAAAAAAAAAAAAAAAAAAACAGGGTGAGAATGTGGTAATGTCTGATAACGTGGTAAAAATCAGGTGAGGGCTTTTTTTTTCTGGATCACTTTTTAAAACTGTTGGTTGGGTTTAGGGAAGGGGGTGGGTGGGTCAAGTGATGCTTTTGAAAACACTATTAGTTGGGTTTAGGGAAGGAGGATGGGTCAGTTAAACAGTCAGTCAACAACGGCCTCTAGTGGATATACGCGAGAACAGCAGGCGTAACTGGCATTCACGAGAGAAATTTGAGACCTCAAAAAGCGTACACAGTGGCTTTGGGAGAACAAAAACTGCAAAAAAAAAAACTTACCTCCTGGGACGTATTTGGAGCTCTTCAGAAATGTATATAAGGGTACGTATCAATAATGAGCCAGGGTTGACTATGTAAATGATGTAGATTCTTCATGGATATATTCAACAAATAAACAGGAACAAATCCATTTCAGTCCATTTATTATAGTGCAAAAAAGAAGTTTTTGAAAATGTGGGTGAAGGACCCTAAACATGCGACATCAGGACATTGTTATGGAAACTTAGCTGGATTTTACATTTTAAAAAGGAGACACGTAAAAGGAAAAACATTGCTCATTTCCAAGTAGTTTCCAGAAAATCCCCTTAAATAAGCCTGATTGGGTTTCTCAGACCTCTATGGTCAGCCTAAATACACAAACACTGATATATGCTGCTTATAACTGGTAGCCAGACAGTGTCGTTGTCTTGTATCCACATTTGTCCAATGCAATAACCTGTGCTTGCTTTTATAGCTCATTGAACATATGTCTCTGTTTGCTTTAATTAGCAAAATATGCTTGAATCTGCTCTTTATGGGGCAAACACGACGTTTATTTTATCCACAAGGAAGTGTGGATAACATACTACAGTGTCAACATGAGTGCAACTTGTTTAAGCAAATATTGAGGTCATATTTTTCAAATTAAAAAGACATTTGGACATTTACACGCTCTGCGACTGTTAGCCTCCAATTATCCTGTTCCTTCCTCTCTGTCTGTGTATTTTACCCTGCTTAAATATCACTTAAATGTCAGACTATTATGTTGACTTTAGAAACTAGCATCATGTAAAAAAAGAGGAGTGATGCATATAATTGTCTTAGCAACATTAGCAATAGCAGCATGTTAACCTAAGTGCCATGTTAAAAAAAACATTTTCGATATGCTAATTCATGCTAACAATGTGCAAGATATGCTAGAAGTGGTGAAACATGCTAGTAACAAAGTAGCAAGATGCTAATTAATGTTAACAACTTGTAAATCATGCCAACAGTTTGTTGTTAAAAGTTAACACACTAATTCATGCTAAGGTTGCAAACTTGATTGAAGCAAACATATCTAACAAACATGGTAAAACATGTTAGCAAAATGCTAGCAATATGTAAAGTTAAAACATGCTTTACACAAGTTTGTGTTAGCAACATTAGCAATAGCAACATATTAATGTTTTATGTGTGCCATGTTAAAAAAACATTTTCAGTTTACTAATCAATGCTAACAATGTGTAAGATATGCTAGCAGTGGTGAAACATGCTAGTAACAAAGTAGCAAGATGCTAATTAAAGTTAACAACTTGTAAATCATACTAACAGTCATAAAACAAGCTAGAAAAAAGATAAAAAATGCTAAATCATGCTAAGGTTCCAAACTTGAAGCAAACATGTCTAACAAACATGTCTGAAACATGGTAAAACATGTTTGCAAAATTCTAGCAATATGTAGAGTTAAAACATGCTTTAAACAAGTTTGTGTTAGCAACATTAGCAATAGCAACATATTAATGTGCCATTTTAAAAAACATTTACAGTAAACTAATCAATGCTAACAATGTGCAAGAGATGCTAGCAGTGGTGAAACATGCTAGTAACAAAGTAGCAAGATGCTAATTAAAGTTAACAACTTGTAAATCATACTAACAGTCATAAAACAAGCTAGAAAAAAAGATGAAACATGTTAAATCATGCTAAGGTTCCAAACTTGATTGAAGCAAACATATCTAACAAACATGTCTGAAACATGGTAAAACATGTTTGCAAAATGCTAGCAATATGTAGAGTTAAAACATGCTTTAAACAAAATTGTGTTAGCAACATTAGCAATAGGAACATATTAATGTGCCATGTGTGCCATGTTAAAAACATTTTCAGTATGCTAATCAATGCTAACAATGTGCAAGAGATGCTAGCAGTGGTAAAATATGCTAGTGACAAAGTAACAAGATGCTAATTAATGTTAACAACTTGCTAACGGTCATAAAACAAGCTAGAAAAAAGTCAACACGCTAACTCATGTTAAAGTTCCAAACTTGATTGAAGCAAACATGTCTATTCCTTATAGCAACATGTTACACATGGTAACTTTAAATTAAACTGTAAATTGTGTAAAAATACTAACATTATACTAGGTAACATGGTAAAATATGTTAGCAAAACGTTAGCAATATGTAGTTAAAACATGCTTTAAACAAGTTTAATTAGTTTTAATAAGTTAGCAGCAATAGCAACATATTAATGTGCCATATGTGCAATGTTAAAAAAACATTTTCAGTATGCTACTCAATGCTAACAATATACAAGAGATGCTAGCAGTGGTGAAACATGCTAGTAACAAAGTAGCAAGATGCTAATTAACGTTAATAACTCCTAAATCATGCAAAAAGTCATAAAACAAGCTAGAAAAAAGATGAAACGTGCTAAATCATGCTAAGGTTCCAAAATTGATTGAAACAAACATGGCTATTCATGCTAACAACATGATACACACGATAACAGTTTGTAAATTTTGTTAAAACACACAAACAACATACTAGGGAAACATGGTAAAACATGTTAACAAAACACTAGCGAGAGTTAAAACATGCTTTAAACAAGTTTAATTGTTTTAGCAACATTAGCAATAGGAACATATTAATGTGCCATGTGTGCCATGTTAAAAAAACATTTTCAGTATGCTAATCAATGCTAACAATGTGCTAGAGATGCTAGCAGTGGTGAAACATGCTAGTAACAAAGTAGCAAGATGCTAATTAAAGTTAACAACTTGTAAATCATACTAACCGTCATAAAACAAGCTAGAAAAAAGATAAAAACAGGCTAAATCATGTTAAGGTTCCAAACTTGATTGAAGCAAACATGTCTAACAAACATGTCTGAAACATGGTAAAACATGTTTGCAAAATGCTAGCAATATGTAGAGTTAAAACATGCTTTAAACAAGTTTGTGTTAGCAACATTAGCAATAGCAACATATTAATGTGCCATGTTAAAAAACATTTTCAGTATGCTAATCAATGCTAACAATGTGCAAGAGATGCTAGCAGTGGTGAAACATGCTAGTAACAAAGTAGCAAGATGCTAAATAAAGTTAACAACTTGTAAGTCATACTAACAGTCCTAAAACAAGCTAGAAAAAAAGATAAAAACAGGCTAAATCATGCTAAGGTTCCAAACTTGATTGAAGCAAACATATCTAACAAACATGTCTGAAACATGGTAAAACATGTTTGCAAAATGCTAGCAATATGTAGAGTTAAAACATGCTTTAAACAAGTTTGTGTTAGCAACATTAGCAATAGCAACATATTAATGTGCCATGTTAAAAAACATTTTCAGTTTGCTAATCAATGCTAACAATGTGCAAGAGATGCTAGCAGTGGTGAAACATGCTAGTGACAAAGTAACAAGATGCTAATTAAAGTTAACTTGTAAATCATACTAACAGTCATAAAACAAGCTAGAAAAAAGATAAAAACATGCTAAATAATGCTAAGGGTCCAAATTTGATTGAAGAAAACATGTCTAACAAACATGTCTGAAACATGGTAAAACATGTTTGCAAAATGCTAGCAAAGTGTAGTTAAAACATGCTTTAAACAAGTTTGTGTTAGCAACATTAGCAATAGCAGCATATTAATGTCCCATGTTAAAAAACATTTTCAGTATGCTAATCAATGCTAACAATGTGCAAGAGATGCTAGCAGTGGTGAAACATGCTAGTAACAAAGTAGCAAGATGCTAATTAAAGTTAACTTGTAAATCATACTAACAGTCATAAAACAAGCTAGAAAAAAGATAAAAACATGCTAAATAATGCTAAGGGTCCAAATTTGATTGAAGAAAACATGTCTAACAAACATGTCTGAAACATGGTAAAACATGTTTGCAAAATGCTAGCAAAGTGTAGTTAAAACATGCTTTAAACAAGTTTGTGTTAGCAACATTAGCAATAGCAGCATATTAATGTGCCATGTTAAAAACATTTTCAGTATGCTAATCAATGTGCAAGAGATGCTAGCAGTGGTGAAACATGCTAGTAACAAAGTAGCAAGATGCTAATTAAAGTTAACAACTTGTAATTCATACTAACAAGTCATAAAACAAGCTAGAAAAAAGATAAAAACATCCTAAATCATGCTAAGGTTCCAAACTTGATTGAAGCAATCATGTCTAACAAACATGTCTGAAACATGGTAAAACATGTTTGCAAAATGTTAGCAATATGTAGGGTCAAAACATGCTTTAAAACAAGTTTGTGTTAGCAACATTAGCAATAGCAACATATTAATGTGCCATGTGTGCAGTGTTAAAAAACATTTTCAGTTTACTAATCAATGCTAACAATGTGCAAGATATGCTAGCAGTGGTAAACCGTGAGTATCAAAGTAGCAAGATGCTAATTAAAGTTAACAACTTGTAAATCATGCTAACAGTCATAAAACAAGCTAGAAATAAAAAATAAAAACATGCTAAATCATGCTAAGGTTTCAAACTTGATTGAAGCAAACATGTCTGAAACATGGTAAAACATGTTTGCAACATGCTAGCAATATGTGGAGTTAAAACATGCTTTAAACAAGTTTAATTGTGTTAGCAACGTTAGCAATAGCAACATATTAATGTGTGCTGTGTTAAAAAAACATTTTCAGTATGCAAATTCATGCTAACAATGTGCAAGATATGCTAGCAGTGGTAAAACGTGAATATCAAAGTAGCAAGATGCTAATTAATGTTAACAACTTGTAAATCATGCTAACAGTCATAAAATATGCTAGAAAAATGTTAACTACATGCTAACTAATGCTAAGGTTTCAAACTTGTGTTAGAAAAGACAGGCAACACGGTAATTCATATTTTCTAATTCCATTGACCCTAAAATATGCTAAAAGCATGCTAATCTGTTGCATCGATTCTGTTTCATTCTGTAAAGCTGCTTTGAAATCATCAGTTTACATCGAATGCTTTAAATGATAATGAAGTGTGCAGTCTAAAACAACACATCTTTCCAGGATATCCCACAGTAGGTCATTCGTTCATCTTAATAACAGACTGGTTCATTATCTCCATTATTAGACGCTGTTAGCGAAGATTAGACGTCTTGTTCAAGCCATGTAATAAAGGTCACTACAGGTGATTGATTCTGGAAAAGCCCCTAGATAGGTGGTGACACCTTTTTTGTTGTTGTTAACATCCTTTAGGAAGCAGCGATTAATTGTGTTGGCTTTAGATTAGATTAATATTTTTTAATGAGTAACTCTTAGTCGGCATATTGCTTTTACGTATTGTTTACATATAAAAAAGCTTCGGGATTGTAACGTCTGTGACATCCTTGTCTTATTATACATAGTTTACATTATGCAACGAAAAATGGAAGCTATATATTTGTTATTTTTAATCCGGATGTTTTTTTAAGTTATGCGGCACGGTGGCTCAGTAGTTAGCACTGTGACCTCACAGCAAGAAGGTCGCTGGTTCAAGTCCCGGCTGAGTCAGTTGTCATTTCTATGTGGAGTTTGCATGTTCTCCCCATGTCGGCGTGGGTTTCCTCCAGGTGCTGCGGTTTCCCTCACAGTCCAAACACATGCGCTATAGGGGAATTGAATAAACTAAATTGGCCGTAGTGTATGAGTGATGTGAATGTTTGGGTGTTTCCCAGTACTGGGTTGCAGCTGGAAGGGCGTCCGTTGTTTAAAACTTATGCTGGATAAGTTGGTGGTTTATTCCACAGTGGGGACCCCTAATAAATAAGGGACTAAGGCCCCGTTTACACTAATGCGTTTTCGTTTTAAAACGCTTAAGTTTTGCTACGGTTATGCCATCCGTCCACACTACGCCGGAGTTTTCGAGCCCCAAAAACGGAGCGTTTTGAAAACGCTGGAGAGGTCGTTTTCATTCTAAAACGCTGCTGCTCCGTCTCAGTGTAGATGGGGGACAACGGAGACATCTGAAAACGGAGGCGTGGCTGCAGACATTCGCTACCTGATTGGGGCTTTTGGATCATTGCGTATCCTTCCCTTATTTGTCAAGCCTCTATCACATGACTATAACGCTACCGGAAGACGGCAGACCAGCCTTCACTGTAAACAACAACATGGACACAGAAATGGGAGCGTTGTTTGCACTATTGTCCGTTTTATGCGCCATTGTGCAGTTAAACTCTGCCTTTTTTACTACAGCAGCTGCATATATTCGCAAGAGGCAAGCTATTGTTCGAGAACTCGCTAATCGCTCGTGTTTATCGTTCTACCAGCGTTTTGTTGACTAACAATAGCCCTTCCCGTTTATACTTGGATGCGCATGCCCAGAGTGCGCGAATGGTCACGTGATATACGTTTTTGGTGAAGTAGTGTGGACGGAGATAAGTTTAGAAACGCTAGTGTGGACGCGGATCGTTTTTGATCTAAAACGCCGTAGTGTAAACGGGGCCTAAGCCGAAGGAAAATGAATGAATGCTTTTAAAGTTGAAAGCTGACATCATGGTAGATTGAGAACAAGACGATTTATAAAACACAAATCTTACACGGAAATGTAAATGTTAATGTTATTATAACCAGTGTTGGGAGTAATGCGTTACAAAAGTAATGTATTACAGTAACATATTACTTTTTCAAGTAACGCAGTAGTGTAAGGCATTACTTTTACATTTTCAGTAATATTTTACTCGGTACATGTTCAGTAACGCGTGCGTTACAACAAACTTTTCGCCCGCAAGACATTAACAAATAAAAAATACCGCAGATCTATTTTCTGTTCGTGGTGAGTGAACATACGTGTGTGTTGTCATTAATCTCCCTCTGGCTATTGGAACTTCTTTCTTTGAACGCGGAATGATTTCAGCCTCTGAGCTTGAGGTCCGGGGCTAGTGGCTCAGCCTGGTTCGCAGTAACGTTAAGCCCTAACGCGCAGCGGAAAAGCGGCAAATAGATGGAAATGACAGAAGACATTCGCGAGATGGACGTACGTGCATTTTGTGTTATTTCACTGACAAATGTCGTAAGTATTACAAGTCGAGAGCCCATTCATGTAATACGAGCGAGCGAACGCGCCGGTGTGGTGAACAAAACTCCTCTCGTGCACTCAAAACACTGTCTGGGCTGCTCACGTGTGAATGATCTGCTCTCTCCGTCAGATGATGCAGACTCACAATTTGTGTTTCCTCCTCTTTTTGTGCTTTTGCTCTCCAGAGATCCTCCTGTTAAATTGTTATCCCAAGAATGTTGATATGGTTTATACAGGTATATTGCTGCAATATTTACCTACAGGTTAAGGTAAATTCTATAATAAATACAAGTGTTTTTGAGAGTTAGGTATACTACTGTTTTAGGCTAGTAATATTTACAACTTGTTAATGAATGCTTCAGCATACTGTAGTATTAAGAATAGTGAATTCATAAAATGAAATACAAAGTTTACTACAGTAAAGTGTGGTGAATTGTAGTATATTATATAATGTTGTAAAAAAACACTACAGCATTGGGTCATTTATTATACATTACACTTGTGTTACCATAGCAACTATAGTATTACCACAACAGATTAATTGAAGTACTTTACTATAGTACATGCCAGTATGTGTGTTCAGGGGCCCTGTGGAACAGCTTTTCCTCAAAATGAAGAGGATGACAGGCAAAATGTCCTGCACAATCTTATCAACAATGTGGAAAACAGCAGAGACTAGTTCACTTTATTTTAGTTGCCATGATAAAATGGGATTTATAGTGACATTTATTTGAAGAGTGAATAGTACAGTAGGCTATACAGTAATACCTTATCAAGTTTATCCATATTTTCTATCAGTTACATTTCTGCATGAGTTAGTTATATTTTAGTTTAAATGTTTTCGTTTTGATTAGTATGGTGCACCTATTCTCTATTCGTCTATTCTCTGTCTTTTAGTGTTTAAAACTGGAAATATCTCATCATATAACACACAGCCAAAAAGGTTATGGTTTATTAGTTAAAAAAAATTATATGTAAGTTTATTTTAGTATTTTGGTTATTGTTAATAAACAGTGCACCAATATAAATCATATCAAAAAGCACAAAAGGAAGAGGGAACACAAGACAAATTGCGAGTCTGCATATACTCTCACTGAGCGAGTGTACTGAGAGCGCGCAAGAAAATTTGTGCGTGAGCAGTGCATATTTGAGAGAACGTTAGAAAATCTGCACGCGAGCAGCGTATATTTGAGAGCTCACAAGCAGTTTTGTCCACAGAGGCAATCGGTGCACGAGCATTATATTGAGAAAGCTATGTTCATCATGCTCACTTTGTGCATGACAGTTTTGTGTTGTGAGCCACTTGAATTTAAAGTGAACACAATAATGGCAACAATAAGAAGAGAAAAGAAATCTGCATTTTGTCATGGCATTGGAGTTTACATAGAGGCCTGTTGTGTCTAATATGAATATAGCCAAGCTATTCACAGATATGGGTCAGTTGGCGTTTCCCTGTGTTCGCGTGGGTTTCCTCCGGGTGCTCCGGTTTCCCCCACAGTCCAAAGACATGCGGTATAGGTGAATTGGGTAAGCTAAAATTGTACGTAGTGTATGAGTGTGAATGAGTGTGAGGATGTTTCCCAGAGATGGGTTGCGGCTGGAAGGGCATCCGCTGCGTAAAATTGTGCTGGATAAGTTGGCGGTTCATTCCGCTGTGGCGACCCCAGATTAATAAAGGGACTAAGCCGACAAGAAAATGAATGAATGAAAGAATATTCACAGATATTGCCAGATAACCACTTTACCTCTACCATACTTTTAACAGATCATTTGTGAATCTGACTGTCATCCTCTCCTGCATTGTCTTGAGCCTTCACGTTGCCAGTTATATACTATATTGTTAGTAGCCTGGATAGGTCACAGTCATTATGCTACATCATATCGCTTTCTACTGGATGTAAAATGCTCTGCAGTACATTTGGTCACTTTAGAATGTTAAGTTCTAATTCTGGAGTTATTTTGGTGAAAGTAACTAAAAAGTAATATAAGAGTAATGTAACATATTACAATTCTGAGACAGTAATATTGTAATGTAAGGGATTACTTTTAAATAACAGTAACAAGTAATCTGTAATGTATTACAGTTTGGAAGTAACTTGCACAACACTGATTATAACACCACAGACTTTAATACAGCGAGACACATGAAACTAGATGGGTGAACATTGGTGTTAGCTTCATATAATCAATCATAAGAAAAATGAGTAACTTTGAAAATCTTTGTTTACAGTTATTCAGAAGTTTCAAGAAAAAGATGTTATGCACATGTTGTAGAATGGTGCTTGCTATTGTGCTTTTAGCATAGTGCTAACATGTATAAATAAATAATCGGGGAAGCGCCCCCAAAAAAACATCTGAACTTTTGAATGAATGTTAGCTTGACAAAAGCAGACCTTTGATGAGGAGTAAGTTGTATTCAAAAGGGAAAAGTCATTAAAATGTTACTAATTAGTTTGAGCATATTGCTTGTGTGCTTTTAGAGTGGTTAGCATATTGCTAACATGAATGAATAAAGAATTGGGGAATCCCAAAGAAAAAACATCTGAATTTTTTAAATAAATATTATCTTGACCAAAACAGACATTTGATGAGCAGTAAATGTCATTTTAAGAATGGTTAGCATATTGCTAACATGAATAACCACTGTTCAAAAAAAGTTGCGTTAACCTCCTAGGGCCCGAGTGTCCACATACGTGGACAGCACATTTTAGCTCTTAAGTGGCTATTTAAAATACTTTAAATGTTTTAGATTTTGTTACCGACATACAGTGTCATCCTGCATCTGTTTTTCAGCATATGAAATGTCCTAAACCCTATTTTTAACTGTCCAAAATGGAGAAAAAAAATGCTGTTTTTACTCTTTGATGGTCAAAGCAAGTTCAAAAAAAAAATGTTATGGTATATATGCATTAAAAAGCATTCAGGAAAAAGTGTTTTATGTAAATTCGGACCACGAGTCCACATATATGGACATAATTTTTCTCTAAGAGTACATCATATCAAAAGATGATACTTAGATTTTTATTCTAATTAGATTCCAATAAGCCCAAATAGCAAAGAGAAATAAAAAATGCATGAAAAAAAAACACATTGGGCCTTAAGAAGTTAACGCATGCGTGTTTTTTAAAAGCCACAATCACTGAAATTATAAGTGAATTATAAAATAACTACCTGCATAATTTTAGAAAGCAACAACAATAAAAAGTATTGTATTTACTGATGCAAAAATATGAAAAATACTTTCATTCATATTTATTTTAAGTTTTCTTATAGGTAATTGATCTCTTTTTTTTTTACAACAAACAAACAACAAACTACAAATGTAATAGTACTAAGTGCATTAACAGAACATTTTATGAGGTCTAAACAGCCATTTGCATTTTGATTGTAGGATGTGGGTCATAATCATAGATCTCAAAATCTTCAGCACAGAAATCATTAATTTGTTCAACTTTGCGTTTAATCCGGAGTTTGGGGAACGGCCGCGGCTCTCGCTGAATCTGTGGACACAAAACACGTGTTAACATACAGTAATTTGTACACTTTGCATAAGAATACACCAGAAAAGACTTTAAAAAACATGAAGGTATATTAATAAAGACATTTTATTCGGACAATTTTGATGAGTAAAGATAAAATATTCATCAAATAAAGTACAAAAAGCTATCTATTAAAGTATCCATTTGGGGATAGTCATTGCTAATATGCGTGTGTGAGTCTTGAGTGTCCGATTCTGCATCTCGTATGTAAAACCTAATCATATCTACTTTCAAAATGGTAATTTTTTTCTTTCATTTACAAATGGATTCACTTCATACAATTTGTTATTCCTACATTCGTCCCATTCCATTTGCCATTTCTCATTAATATACTGATTTAAAACCGGTTTAATGTCAGACACAGGGATTTTACATTCCGTCATCTCCAACTGTAAGGCTTCCTTAGCTGCTTTATCTGAACGTTCGTTTCCAATAAATCCTATATGACCAGGTATCCAGCAGAAAATAATATCAAAGTCTTTAGTCTTTAAAAAGTCCACTTTTTCTATTATGTTGAAAATCATAGGATGATCAGTTTTCATAGATTCAAGCGCTTGTAAGCAGGACATGCAAAAAATACATCTTAACTCAACCAGGCTCCACCCTCTGGGCAAGGTAAAGTCTGGATATGATGCAGCTGCGGATATCCACATAAACGCAGCATCATTTTTTATGACACTGTATAACAATACTTAATATTTTTACAGTACTGTGAGGGTTGGGTTTAGGGTTAGCGGGTAGATGTTAAAAAATACATTTTAACGTATTTTAATAATAAATAACATACATAATACTCGGTACAACGACTGTTTTTACGTTACTGTAATGGTTGGGTTTAGGGTTGGGATAGACGTTAATAAAATACAATTAATAGAAAATTAAAATCATTTTTGTTAACTTCCGGCCGCAACCGTATCTGATCTATCTGATCTAGCCCCTGGGCAGCAATTAAAAAATTTCAGCCTATTTGTGACATGTATAAAGAGATAGAGGTGTGAATCTACACTGGTCTCATGGTTCGGTTATAATTATCATGCCATCGATTCAGTTCAATTCGATATCTCCGTGCACTGACGATGCCTTCCATACACAATTTTATATCTTACTTTACAGGCGCTCTTCACCAATTAGTGACGCTGATAAACAGCAGCGGCACAGTGTTGCCAGATTGGGCGGTTTTAGATAGGCATTTCGACGAGTTTTGGATAGTTTTTGGGCTGGAATCAGCCAGCTACATCTGGCAACATCTGGCATCACAGCTGATCCATGATAGACGCGGTGGAGAAAACTCGCGCGCTCGTGTCTGTACACAGAAGTATCGCTGTAACAGCCGAGAGGAGAGGAAAAGTTACGCCAGCAGGTCAAATGGGCCACAGTGAAAGAGAGAGAAATGGAGTTTACTTTCATTCTCTCAATCGCATTGAAATAGGGGCTTCTGCTTTAAGTGTCAGTGAAAGACTGTCCAGCAAACACACACGCAGTGAAACTGTGCACAGCTTCTGAGTTAAGTAGTTGGAGCGTTGTAAACACTCACGCTTTCCTCCCTCGCCATAGTAAGCTAGCGAGAGAGGCGCATATAAGATAAATGACGTCAATACGTAATAACCGGTTATGATTATTACTGAACCGATACCGAATTGTCCGCGTCTGCATCGCGGTGCACTGAAGAAACAGTTAATTTTGACACCCCTATAAAGAGACTCCTTTAATAAAGACTTATGGATTTGTTTCCAACATACCTGTTCTTTCAAAGGCTCGATGTGATTGATGTAGATGTGGGCGTCGCCTAATGTATGAACAAAATCCCCAGGCTACAAGGACAAAACGACAACCATGAGTACAATACACATTCAGAAATATTTAATTTTGTTAAGACTTTCTTTCTTTCTTTGTCTGTGATTAATTTGGATGTACTCTTTTTTTAAAAACAAGCTTTTGCATATTAATGACGATAACACAGATGCCGAATTTTACAACTTACTACTTATTATTATTGTACTATTTCACTATATTTTATAATTTTAGTACCATGTAGAGCTGCACAATGTATCGAAAACATTTGGCAACTGTCGCTTTAAATTCAAATGAGATTGTGCTCTTTTCAAAAGAGGGCGGAGCTACAAATGCCTGTGTGTCAGCATAGTGGCAGATTCAAAAACAAGACTAACGTCCTATGCTAATGAGGGAGAGATGGTCACTAGTGGGCGTGGCTTTCCCTCTCTGATGACACCTACAAAGGACAATCAAAGTATTTCTATAATAACATTAATACATTTTTTAACATTAGTAGCTGGTTAAATTCCCACACTGCTGCCACACAACTGTGTTTAAACCCCTTATAAAAGTGATTTCTGCATAATAGCTCCCCTTTAATGTACTAGGAAGTGTGTGTTTACCTTGAGTCCAGTGATATGGGCGATCATGTAGGTCAGCAGGGCATAGCTGGCGATGTTGAATGGGACACCAAGACCAATGTCTCCGGAGCGCTGATATAGCTGACACGACAACTCACCGTCCGACACGTAAAACTGACACAACGCATGACAGGGCGGCAGAGCCATCAAAGGGAGATCTGACAATACAGTTTAAAGAGAAAATGCATTTATGATAATGTGACATGTTTAGTTTCAGTGCGGTGCAATAGTGTCATTACTGTTGATTACTTAAAGCTTCTGTAATTGAATAAAGCTGATATAAAATATATTTTTCTATAAATTTGCTTAGAAATTGAAGAATTTTCATTAGTTTTACATTATGCATTACATTATTTTACATTATGTAAAGTGCAATGGCATATTAGTGCCGCATTAAAAAAAACACTTATACAAATCTAGTTATGAGGATAAATAGGTAATATTTTTAGAATTAAGGCAATTTTAGGAGTAAACTTTATGATTTATTATGAGAAGTCAAAAGTTTCAAGAATAAAAATTAAATATTATAAAAATAAAGTCAAAGTTACATTCTTAAATTTTGACTAGTCTTGTAATCTTGGATTTTTTTTAACAAGGCACTAAAACAAACACAAAATGTTTTAAATTAATATGTAAAATAAGTACTATAGCTGCTAGAACAATTAACGACTGATCTGTAATTGAAATAAAGCCTAAATAAACAACAAAATAGATTAAAAAACAACTTGCCAACTGACAAAGTTATTCTTAAATACTAAAATAGCTAAAATCATTCATATTAGGGTGCTTTCACATCTGTAGTTCGTTTTATTTGGTCCGGACCAAGGGCAATAAATGATACATTGTAGCATTTTCTGCCGTCTTTGGGTCGCTTTCACACCACACTGATTGCTTTGGTCCGAACCAGTTGAAAAGAACCAAAATGCATTCATGTGACAAAATCCACATCACTCATTGGCCAGATGTTGTTGAATATATTTCCTAAACTGCTTATCGATTGGTCCGAATTCACGTGCAGGAAAATGCCAATGGAACTCCCGCAAATAAACAAACCAGCAGATACAAAATGTGGCTTTTCACTATGGAGGGACGACTGCGCTGGCTGATTGTATCCCTGCTCATAGTATACTATATAGTTTGTATACATCACGTTAAACAAACTATACATTTCGAGGATAAAGCGCGGCTGTGGGTGGAAAACAATGTTTTAAGGCATTGCAAACGGCGAAGGTGCATCGTACGTCACTTCAGGAGGAGGCGTAAATTAATTTAGCTAAACTGCAACATGGTCATCTTCCGGAAATATTACCAACGATCCATCAGGTAATGTTTCCCCCTCTCTCTCTCTTTTGGTAAAGCGTTGTCAACAAATACTTTTCCTCCACATTCCATAATGCACAGCGCATCGGCCTACGGCAGCTGGATTAGTCCAAAAAGGCGCAGTACTTTTTGCGGTTGGGTCTGTTTTAGTACGGATCATGTTCTTACCACAAACGATCCGCTCCAGGGTTCGTTTGAAAGCGTACTGAGACCACCTCTTCAAGGAGGTCTCGGTACGCTTTTTTGGTCCGCTTTTGGTGCGCACTCGAGTACGATTGCTACGTTCACACCTGCCCAAACGAACCGTACCAAGAGAGAAAACGAACTCTAGTGCGATTCAACCGAACTAAATAAGGCAGGTGTGAAGGCACCCTTAAAACTGTCATTTTTACTGTTAACAAAAAAATGCAAACTAAAAATATTAAAACTTTTCAGCAACAAGCTGCATTAAAATAAAAACATCACATGTTTTTTATTCAAATCTGTACTAAAAAGTACTAAATTGCTAAACTTTTAACTAAGCCAACTATAAATATAAGAACAATAACAACATAAGACATATAAGACTTATTAAAAATGAACAGAAACCTAAAAATATAATAAATTAAAAATAAACTACAATATAATAATAATAAGTTATAATATAATAATATTCCTATATAGTAGTACTGGATATTCAATGCAAGAATAGAATAGAATAGAATAGAATAGAATAGAATAGAATAGAATAGAATAGAACAGAATAGAATAGAATAGAACAGAACAGAATAGAATAGAATTGAACAGAATAGAATAGAACAGAACAGAATAGAATAGAACAGAATAGAATAGAACAGAGCAGAATAGAATAGAACAGAATAGAACAGAACAGAATAGAATAGAACAGAACAGAATAGAACAGAATAGAACAGAACAGAATAGAACAGAATAGAACAGAATAGAACAGAATAGAACAGAATAGAATAGAACAGAACAGAATAGAACAGAATAGAACAGAACAGAATAGAACAGAACAGAATAGAACAGAATAGAACAGAATAGAACAGAACAGAATAGAACAGAATAGAACAGAACAGAATAAAACAGAACAGAATAGAACAGAATAGAACAGAATAGAACAGAACAGAATAGAACAGAATAGAATAGAACAGAACAGAATAGAACAGAATAGAACAGAACAGAATAGAATAGAACAGAATAGAATAGAACAGAACAGAATAGAACAGAATAGAACAGAACAGAATAGAACAGAACAGAATAGAACAGAATAGAACAGAATAGAACAGAACAGAATAGAACAGAATAGAACAGAACAGAATAAAACAGAACAGAATAGAACAGAACAGAACAGAATAGAACAGAATAGAACAGAACAGAATAAAACAGAACAGAATAGAACAGAACAGAATAGAACAGAATAGAACAGAATAGAACAGAATAGAACAGAATAGAACAGAACAGAATAGAACAGAACAGAATAGAACAGAACAGAACAGAATAGAACATAATAGAACAGAACAGAATAGAATAGAATAGAATAGAACAGAATAGAACAGAACAGAAGAGTTAGCACTGCTGGAGCGTTAGGAATTCGACTCAGACCTTTGGGATTCCAGGCACACATGATGATCCGCCGGTCCTCTGGGTTTGACTTGATGGTGTCAATAACTTTCTGTAACTGATCGACTCCTTCTCCAGAATAATCTTAACAAAGAGAAGAAATCATATCTAAGCTTAAACACCAACTCTTAGATTCTGTACAGTAAAAGTGAAGCATTTTTAAATTGTACACATTTCCCAAACAAACGTTCAATTAAGGGCTTACTCACACTATGCTATCCGAACCGTGCCCAGGCCCGTTTCCCGGATCGTTTGAGAAGTGTGAGTGCTCTGAATCGGGCTCAGGCACGGTACACTTGGGTGGCCCTGGCCCGGTTGGAAGAGGTGGGCCAGAGCGCGGTTCACTTAGGCTCAGGCGCAGTACGCTTACAGTGTGAGTGCAAGCGTGCTTGAGCCCGAAACTGAAAGCGAGACGTGACTTTTAAGGGACTGTTTGATATGGATTAATTAATCATTCGTACTGTTCAATGAACGCAAACTGTCGTAGATTATTAAAGATGCAAATCCCTCACTGCACGTCAGCTGCACCTTCAGCAAACCTCCTGATTCCTGCAGCACGAGGACTGTTTATGAGCGTCAAAAATGGCTGATCTGTTCGGCGAAATATTTGACTGCGTGTCATCGCATATCAAACGACTTAAACGATATAACTAAAGAAATCTCCACTGTGCTGAGCGAAAGCGCTTCTCTTCCTAAACTAAACAGCGCGTCATCGATGACGTAACCGTGCCCAGGCCCGAATGTAATGTGAGTGCGGGCCGTCGGGGGAGACGGGAGGGGGGACAAGCGTGCTTTGGCCCGGTTTAACGCAACTGTACATAGTGTGAGTACGACCTAAGAATGGTTTACAAACTGCATAATAATTATATAATGGTTTTGAAATGTAGTTTAACCTGATATGTCAATATTATTGCAATGCATATTGTTTCTAGTATGAATTAGCGTGTTGTAAGCATAATTCTAGTATGAATTAACATGTTTATACTAGGGCTGGGCGACATGGCAAAAATGCAATCTCGATAATTATTTTCCGTACTAAATGATAACAATATATATTTTGACATAAGTTGTTAAGGCTTCCAGATTTAAGAGTTCCCCAACAATGACTGAAGCCACAAAAATTAGAGGGTTCATTAAATGGCATAACATTTTCAGCTGATAAATTTTCGTTAGCTGAAAATTCAGTACATCTCTAATATCAACACACTTTTAGATTCCCATCGTTGCACATTTCTTCTGTGTGATTGGCTCTTAGATCAATATAGAGTAAAAAAAAAAAAAAAGTCTTGTCTTATTGTTATCGACATAAATTTTATTGCGATTCGATATATCGTTTATCGGCCCAGCACTAGTTTACACTACTAGACTGTTGAGCAATCTAAGGTGTGCTGTTATATTCAGATAAACACAGCTAAAGTGGTTCGAGTGGTTTGAGTACATTACAGCATTATTTTCTAATAATTCAATGGCCCATTGTCAATTACTCAGTACTTATATTACTGTACAAGGCTGTTGAATGCTTGATTCTGATTGGCTGGTGAGCATTCTAAGGTGTTCAGAAAGTAGTTCCGGCAGATTCTGAGTGCATTACAGTTCAATATCACTATGTGAATGATATGTTTCACGTTGTTGAATGAGTTATTTCCCACAGTCAAAAATCTGATCAAAACACAACAGAAGGCTTTGGATGAGATGTGTGTGAAACTAGTCCATATTAGTATACATATAGTGCACATCTCAACAGTGGCTGTAACTGTGGGAAACATAGTATAAGCAGAATAATTGACTCCAATACGTTGAATTATTAGACAATAATGCATAGAAACCACCTCAGGTGTGCATCATTTTCTAATAATTCAACAAACCATTGTCTATTATTCATTATATAGCTCTCTAAAAAGCTAAATATTGTTTAATTTTCAATATCAGAATGGTTACCAGTGTGCATGTCTTTGTATTCGGCTCCAAAGTGTCTCCACTGAAAGCCGTAAACTGGACCCAGATCTCCTTCCTCCCGATCGGAGAATCCGTTCTTATCCAAAAACTCTCTGGAGCCGTTGGCATCCCAGATCCTCACACCCTTCTCAGACAGATCTTTGGCATTTGTGGAACCCTGAATTGGAGGAATAAAAAGCAATTCAATGCAAAAAAAACAAATAAAAAAATTGCTTTTTACACAAATAAAACAAGAGAGAGAGAGAGGTTTTAATTTATTGGCATATCAGCATTTCTGGCTATTTCATGGCCAAAAGAAATTAAATTTACATATGTTTTGAAACCAAACAAAAAAGTTTGAGACATTTCCCACCTTGATGAACCACAGCAGCTCCTCCAATATGCCTTTCCAGAAAACTCTTTTGGTCGTCAGCAATGGAAACTGATCTGCAAAGTGCATTATGAAAACAGTTAATGATTAGACCGTATTTTATAAACGTTTCAGTGTTGGGGTAAATGTAATGAAATACAATTAATGGATCATTTAATAAATTATATAAATAATTCTCGTCACAATACTGTGAGGGGTGGGTTTAGGGTTGGGGTAGACATTAATGAAATACAACAATGTGTAATTTAATAAATAATTCTCATCACAATTACTGTTTTTACATTACTGTTACATTAATTTAATGGGTAATTTAATAAATAATATAATATAATTCTCCTTATAATTACTGTTTTTACATTAGTGTGATGGTTTGGGTAGGGATAGACGTTAATAAAATGCAATTTAATGGGTAATTTAATAAATATTATGAATAATTCTCTTGTATAATTACTGTTTTTACATTAATGTGATAGTTAGGGTTGGGGTAGACATTAATAAAACACAATTTAATGGGTAATTTAATAAATAATATGAATAATTCTCTTGTATAATTACTGTTTTTACATTAATGTGATAGTTAGGGTTGGGGTAGACATTAATAAAACACAATTTAATGGGTAATTTAATAAATAATATGAATAATTCTCCTTATAATTACTGTTTTTACATTAATGTGATGGTTAGGGTTGGGGTAGATGTCAATAAAACACAATTTAATGGGTAATTTAATAAATAATATGAATAATTCTCCTTATAATTACTGTTTTTACATTACTGTGATGGTTTGGGTTGCAGTAGACTTTAATAAAACACAATTTAATGGGTAATTTGATAAATAATATGAATAATTCTCTTGTATAATTAATGTTTTTACATTAATGTGATGGTTAGGGTTGGGGTAGATGTCAATAAAACACAATTTAATGGGTAATTTGATAAATATTATGAATAATTCTCTGTATAATTACTGTTTTTACATTAGTGTAATGGTTTGGGTAGAGGTAGACTTTAATAAAATACAATTTAATGGGTAATTTGATAAATAATATGAATAATTCTCTTGTATAATTACTGTTTTTACATTACTGTGATAGTTAGGGTTGGGGTAGATGTCAATAAAACACAATTTAATGGGTAATTTAATAAATAATATGAATAATTCTCCTTATAATTACTGTTTTTACATTACTGTGATGGTTTGGGTTGCAGTAGACTTTAATAAAACACAATTTAATGGGTAATTTGATAAATAATATGAATAATTCTTGTTATAATTACTGTTTTTACATTAATGTGATGGTTAGGGTTGGGGTAGACGTTAATAAAACACAATTTAATGGGTAATTTAATAAATAATATGAATAATTCTCTTGTATAATTACTGTTTTTACATTACTGTGATAGTTAGGGTTGGGGTAGATGTCAATAAAACACAATTTAATGGGTAATTTGATAAATATTATGAATAATTCTCTGTATAATTACTGTTTTTACATTAGTGTAATGGTTTGGGTAGAGGTAGACTTTAATAAAATACAATTTAATGGGTAATTTGATAAATAATATGAATAATTCTCTTGTATAATTACTGTTTTTACATTACTGTGATAGTTAGGGTTGGGGTAGATGTCAATAAAACACAATTTAATGGGTAATTTAATAAATAATATGAATAATTCTCCTTATAATTACTGTTTTTTACATTACTGTGATGGTTTGGGTTGCAGTAGACTTTAATAAAACACAATTTAATGGGTAATTTGATAAATAATATGAATAATTCTTGTTATAATTACTGTTTTTACATTAATGTGATGGTTAGGGTTGGGGTAGACGTTAATAAAACACAATTTAATGGGTAATTTAATAAATAATATGAATAATTCTCTTGTATAATTACTGTTTTTACATTATTGTGATAGTTAGGGTTGGGGTAGATGTCAATAAAACACAATTTAATGGGTAATTTGATAAATATTATGAATAATTCTCTGTATAATTACTGTTTTTACATTAGTGTAATGGTTTGGGTAGAGGTAGACTTTAATAAAATACAATTTAATGGGTAATTTGATAAATAATATGAATAATTCTCTGTATAATTACTGTTTTTACATTACTGTGATGGTTAGGGTTGGGGTAGATGTCAATAAAATACAATTTAATAGGTAATTTAATAAATAATATGAATAATTCTCTTGTATAATTACTGTTTTTACATTACTGTGATGGTTAGGGTTGGGGTAGACGTTAACAAAACACAATTTAATAGGTAATTTAATAAATAATATGAATAATTCTCTGTATAATTACTGTTTTTACATTAGTGTGATGGTTAGGGTAGGGGTAGACGTTAATAAAATACAATTTAATAGGTAATTTAATAAATAATATGAATAATTCTCTGTATAATTACTGTTTTTACATTAGGTTAGGGTTGGGGTAGACGTTAATAAAACACAATTTAATAGGTAATTTAATAAATAATATGAATAATTCTCTGTATAATTACTGTTTTTACATTAGTGTGATGGTTAGGGTAGGGGTAGACGTTAATAAAATACAATTTAATAGGTAATTTAATAAATAATATGAATAATTCTCTGTATAATTACTGTTTTTACATTAGGTTAGGGTTGGGGTAGACGTTAATAAAATACAATTTAATAGGTAATTTAATAAATAAAATGAATAATTTTCATTATAATTACTGTTTTTACATTACTGGGATGGTTAGGGTTGAGGTAGACGTCAATAAAACACAATTTAATGGGTAATTTAACAAATAATATGAATAATACTCTGTATAATTACTGTTTTTACATTACTGTGATGGTTAGGTTTGGGGTAGATGTCAATAAAACACAATTTAATGGGTAATTTAACAAATAGTATGAATAATTCTCATTATAATTACTGTTTTTACATTACTGTGATGGTTAGGGTTGGGGTAGACGTTAATAAAACACAATTTAATAGGTAATTTGATAAATAATATGAATAATTCTTGTTATAATTACTATTTTTACATTACTGTGTTGGTTTGGGTTAGGGTAGACGTTAATAAAATACAATTTAATGGGTAATTTGATAAATATTATGAATAATTCTCTGTATAATTACTGTTTTTACAATACTGTGATGGTTAGGGTTGGGGTAGACGTTAATAAAACACAATTTAATAGGTAATTTAATAAATAAAATGAATAATTTTCATTATAATTACTGTTTTTACATTACTGGGATGGTTAGGGTTGAGGTAGACGTCAATAAAACACAATTTAATAGGTAATTTAACAAATAATATGAATAATACTCTGTATAATTACTGTTTTTACATTACTGTGATGGTTAGGTTTGGGGTAGATGTCAATAAAACACAATTTAATAGGTAATTTAATAAATATTATGAATAATACTCTGTATAATTACTGTTTTTACATTACTGTGATGGTTTGGGTTGGGGTAGATGCCAATAAAACACAATTTAATAGGTAATTTAACAAATAGTATGAATAATTCTCATTATAATTACTGTTTTTACATTACTGTGATGGTTAGGTTTGGGGTAGACGTTAATAAAACACCATTTAATCGGTAATTTAACAAATAATATGAATAATTATCTTGTATAATTACTGTTTTTACATTACTGTGATGGTTAGGGTTGGGGTACACATTAATAAAACACAATTTAATAGGTAATTTAATAAATAATATGAATAATTCTCATTATAATTACTGTTTTTACATTACTGTGACGGTTAGGGTATGGTTGATGTTAATAAAACACAATTTAATGGGTAATTTAATAAATAATATGAATAATTCTCATTATAATTACTGTTTTTAAATTGGTGTGATGGTAGGGGTAGACGTTAATGAAATACAATTTAATAACCTTATAAATAATTCTCGTTACTTCCGGCTGCAGCTGTATCCCTTCTAGCAACAACCCTGATTTCCCAGTAGGCTTGCATTAATTTGATTCATAAAGCTTACCAATGAGAATGAACGCAGTGACAGTGTGTTTAGCAGATGTGACTGACCTCTGAGACTGTATCTGGCTTGTGTCCCGAACACAGAGATCACTCCTGTGCCTGTCCTGTCGCCTTTCTTCGCTCCATTCTGCAAAATAAACTCCACCAGACTCAAATACCCGCGCTCGTCGCAAAACAGAGAAAACTCCCTTTTCCCTCCATTTTTGTCTTCTTTCTTGTTTTCTCCGTTAACGCAATGTCCATTTGTCGCTTCCACTGTAGTGTCGGGCATTTTCCACAGCTGAGACGATGATTAAATTTAAAACAAAGTGAAATATACGGCAGCGAAATCCTGCAGCACAACAAGAGGGATGGGACTTTTTTCCCCGCGAAACTGTTCGTCTTCTTCTTCTTTTAGATTTTTGGCGGGTAACAGTCCGACATCTTGAAAAGTCCATACCGCCACCTATGAAACTGGAGAGTGCACGAGACATGCAGGGTTGGCAGGTGTTTACATCAAACCTAACGCAATGAACCAGGCAAAACTTGTGTTGTGGCAACATGAAGGAATTAGGCTAACTTGGTGGATTGAACATAAAACAATTAAGTTGTCCAAAAAAAAAACCTCAAGATTTGTGTTGTTTTAGTTCATTTTAAATAAGTTGTTTGAGTGTTGTCCCAAACTAATACCAAAACTCAAAATATGCCACTCACATATACCTTAAAAACACATTTTACATTATTATATGCATTATGTGCAGTTTCCTTTTATAAATATTAATGTATTATTAATTATAAAGATTCTTTCATGTGTCTCTCCATGTGCTGTCCATTTAAAGTTCATGTGAAATCAAATTTACAGTGTTCATTTTGCTAGCTCACATTGGTATTATTTAGCTTAAGCTTAAACACAAAAATCATATTTAGAGCAAGAATAATTTGATTTCGTATGAAATAATAATTTTCATATTAAAAGCATCACAACGCAACCCCAAAGTTCTCATTACCCACTGTTATTTTAACAACAAAATAATTTCACAACTATTGGTCATCAGTAAATGTATTGTAAAATTAAGCACATATGGCTCTAGAATTTGAACACAGTTACTATTATAATCTTGAACTCTGTCTTTGATTTTGTACACCAGTCTAGAGAAAAACTGTTATATTTTCTCAGCCAGGGGCTTGTCGACCCCTAGTGGTTCATGGCATAAAATATCAGCATGTTCTTCAACATAGTGGTAATGTAATATGCGTTCGTTTTAGCACATGAGATTTTGGTAACACTTTACAATAAGGTTCATTAGTTAATGCATTTACTAACATGAACTAATCATAAACAACACTTGTACAGCATTTGTTAATCATAATTCAACATTCACTAATGCATTGTTAACATCCAAGTTCATGCTTGTTAACATTAGTTAATGCACCGTGAATTAACATGAACTAACAATGAACAACTGTATTTTCATTAGCTAATGTTAACTAACATGAAAAAAAGCTGTAGTAAATGCATTGCTCATTGTTTGTTCACGTTAGTAAATGCATTAACTAACATTAACGAATGAACCTTATTGTAAAGTGTGACCGAGATTTTTTTTTTCATAATGTAATATCTAATTTATCTCAAGATATGACAAAAAAAATGTATATACCAAATATACTAAATATATAGCCAAATAAACAGGGTTTGAGAATAACTGATTGACTAAGCATATTCATTCATTCATTTTCCTTCAGCTTACTCCCTTTATTATTTTGGGGTCGCCACAGCGGAATGAACCACCAACTTATCCAGCATATGTTTTACTCAGCGGATGCCCTTCCAGCTGCAACCCAGTACTGGGAAACACCCATACACACTCATTCACACTCATACTCTACTGCCAATTTAGTTCATCCAATTCACCTATAGTGAATGTGTTTGGACTGTGGGGGAAACCGGAGCACACAGAGAAACCCACACCAACACTGGGAGAACATGCAAACTCCTCACAGAAATGCCAACTGGCCTAGCCGGGACTCAAATCAGCAACCTTCTTGCTGTGAGTCGACAGTACTAACCGCTGAGCCACCATGTTGCCGTGAGACCACCGTGAGACCATACTGTCTTGAGTAATTTCTGAAACCTGACAGAGAATTATTGTAATATTAACTAAACCAATCTATTCTTCCAGATGAAAAATAATACAGTATCATTTGAACTATAGTAAAGTGTATTACACTGTATTACAGTATTTACAACTTTTTGTTAATCAATGCTACAGTCTACTGTATTATTGACCCATAAACTATAATAAATACTGTAGTATACTTTATGTTTTACTACAGTAAATTGTGTATTCATTCATTCATTTTCTTTTCGGCTTAGTCCCTTTATTAATCCGGGGTCGCCACAGCGGAATGAACCGCCAACTTATCCAGCACGATTCTACGCAGCGGATGCCCTTTCAGCCGCAACCCACCTCTGGGAAACATCCACACACACTCATTCACACTCATACACTACGGACAATTTAGCCTACCCAATTCACCTATACCGCATGTCTTTGGACTGTGGGGGAAACCGGAGCACCCGGAGGAAACCCACGCGAACGCAGGGAGAACATGCAAACTCCACACAGAAACGCCAACTGACCAAGCCGAGGCTCGAACCTGCGACCCAGCGACCTTCTTGCTGTGAGGCACTACCTACTGCTCCACTGCGTCACCTAAATTGTGTATTGTAGAATAATACCCCCTGAAGTTGAATAAAAAACTACAGAATATTTTGTTGTATAACCATAGCATCTATAGAACCACAACAAATTAATTGTACTATAGTATGGTTCAAAAACACTACAATATTTACTATAAATTACTATAGTATTTTTAAATATGGGATGAAAATGAACTATTAAAAGTAGCCATGTTTTTGTGTATTGATTAACTATGTGTAGCCATACTTTTACTAAATATTATGGTCAGTAAAGCAAAACCATGGTTGTTTCATTATTATCATAGATTAACTATAATAAATATAATAATATAAATGAATAAATTATTGTAGTACAATATAGCCTATTATATTACTAGAAACTAATATGTTTATATTACAATAGCTATTACTGAATTACACCAACACAAATAAATCCAGCACTTTATTATGGTTCAAACACACTATAGTATTCACTATTAATTACTATAGTATTGATTATCATTTGTGTAACCTTAGTTTGGTCAGTGATGCAAAATCATGGATCATGGTTACCATGCTTTAACTACAATAAAATAAAAATGAATGAATAAATAATTAAATTTTAGTGCAATATAACACACATACAGTGTAGTAAGCTAATTTGCTTATACAATCGTTATTGTATGGTATATAATACCATAACAGCTATATTACTGAATTACACAGACACATTAATTCAAGTACTTTACTATGCTTCAAAAACACTATAATATTTACTATAAATTACTATAGTATTTTTTAAATATGGGATGAAAATTAACTATTAAAAGTAGCCATGTTTTTGGTGTATTGATTAACCACGTGTAACCATACTTTTACTAAATATTATGGTCAGTAAAGCAAAGGTTGTTTCATAAATATCAGGGATTATTATAAATATAATAATGCAGTAATATAAATAAATACATTATTGTAGTACAATATACTACATAGTACTGGAAACTAATATGTTTATATTACAATAATATTATTGTTTTACTGAATTACACTAACAAAATTAATTTAAGTACTTTAATATGGTTCAAAAACACTATAGTATTTACTATAAATTACTATCATTTGTGTAAACATAGTTTGGTCAGTGATGCAAAATCATGGATCATGGTTACCATTGTTTAACTACAATAAAATAAAAATAAATGAATAAATAATTAAATTTTAGTGCAATATAACACACATACAGTAGTAGTAAGCTAATTTGCTTATACAATCGTTATTGTATGGTATATAATACCATAACAGCTATATTACTGAATTACACAGACACATTAATTCAAGTACTTTACTATGCTTCAAAAACACTATAATATTTACTATAAATTACTATCGTATTTTTAAAATATGGGATGAAAATTAACTACTAAAAGTAGCCATGTTTTTGGTGTATTGATTAACCATGTGTAACCATACTTTTACTAAATATTATGGTCAGTAAAGCAAAACCATGGTTGTTTCACAATTACCAGGGATTAACTATAATAAATATAATAATATAAATAAATAAATTATTGTAGTACAATATAGCCTACCATATATTACTAGAAACTAATATGTTTATATTACAATAGCTATTGTATTAGTGAATTACACCAACACAAATAAATCCAGCACTTTAATATGGTTCAAACACACTATAGTATTTACTATTAATTACTATAGTATTGATTATCATTTGTGTAACCTTAGTTTGGTCAGTGATGCAAAATCATGGATCATGGTTACCATGCTTTAACTAGAATAAAATAAAAATGAATGAATAAATAATTAAATTTTAATGCAATATAACACACATACAGTGTAGTAAGCTAATTTGTTTATATTACAATTATTATTGTATTACCATAACAGCTATATTACTGAATTACACAGACACATTAATTCAAGTACTTTACTATGCTTCAAAAACACTATAATATTTACTATAAATTACTATAGTATTTTTTAAATATGGGATGAAAATTAACTACTAAAAGTAGCCATGTTTTTTCTGTATTGATTAACCACGTGTAACCATACGTTTACTACTAAATATTATGGTCAGTAAAGCAAAACCATGGTTGTTTCATAATTATCAGGGATTACTATAAATATAATAATGCAGTAATATAAATAAATACATTATTGTAGTACAATATACTATATAGTACTAGAAACTAATATGTTTATATTACAATAATAGTATTGTATTACTGAATTGCACCACTAACTAATTCAAGTACTTTAATATGGTTCAAAAACACTATAGTATTTACTATAGGTCACTTTTGCACGATCAGTCTTCTCAGTTAGAGCCAGTCATTTCTGAAACACACTTCCTATGGATTTAAGGGGTGTTACAAATTATTTAACATTTAAATACAAGTTAAAGAAATGGCTAAAAGCAAAACAAGTTTGTAATCATGTGTAATTCTTTTGTCTAACATTTTAAGAAATTCTTATTATATGTTTTATTCTTTTGTCATATGTAACTTTACTGTTATTGTATGTGTGATGATGTGCTTTTTGATTTTAGGTTGCCTTTTAAAATCTGGCAGGGGGCAACAGATGAAAATTAGCCCTTGTGGCTAACTCTGGCTTGTTTACAGTTTTACTGTTGATTAATGAGCATTGTCCCTGTTAAATAAATAAATGAAAAAAAAGAGGAAAAAAATAGAACATAAATTACTATCGTATTTTTATATATGGGATGAAAATTAACTATTAAAAGTAGCCATGTTTTTGTGTATTGATTAACCACGTGTAACCATACTTTTACTACTAAATATTATGGTCAGTAAAGCAAAACCATGGTTGTTTCATTATTATCATAGATTAACTATAATAAATATAATAATATAAATGAATAAATTATTGAACAATATACTATATAGTACTAGAAACTAATATGTTTATATTACAATAATATTATTGTTTTACTGAATTACACCAACAAAATTAATTTAAGTACTTTAATATGGTTCAAAAACATTTTTCATTCATTTTCTTGTCAGCTTAGTCCCTTTATTAATCTGGGGTCGCCACAGCGGAATGAACCGCCAACTTATCCAGCACGATTCTACGCAGCGGATGCCCTTCCAGCCGCAAACCCATCTCTGGGAAACATCCACACAGTCATTCACACTCATACACTACGAACAATTTAGCTTACCCAATTCACCTGTACCGCATGTCTTTGGACTGTGGGGGAAACCAGAGCACCCGGAGGAAACCCACGCGAACGCAGGGAGAACATGCAAACTCCACACAGCCCAGTCGAGGTTCGAACCTGCGACCCAGCGACGTTCTTGCTGTGAGGCGACAGCACTACCTACTGCACCATTGCATCACCCAAAAACACTATAGTTTTTACTATAGATTACTATTGGTTATCATTTGTGTAAACATAGTTTGGTCAGTGATGCACAGTCATGGATCATGGTTACCATTGTTTAACTGCAATAAAATAAAAATGAATGAATAAATAATTAAATTGCAGTACTATGTACCACACACACAGTAGTAGTACACTGTAAAACCCAAAAAGTTAAGGTAACTCAAATCATTTGAGGAAACCGATTGCAACAAACCATTAAAGTTCAAATACTAATCCTAATGAGTACAGTGAACTTAATCGACTTGAGTAAACGAAACAATTGGAGCACAGTGAAGCCCAATATATGAAGAGAACTCAAACCAACTGAGTACTGTAAAACCCAATAAGTAAAGGCAACTCAAACCGTTTGAGGAAATGAATTGCTACAAACCATTTGAGTTAAAAAATCTAATCTATATGAGTACTGTGAACTTACTCCATTTAAGTTGAAGTAATGAGGTATTTAATTAACTCATTACCTTCAACACTGACTTCAAAACTCTTTTTCAAATGAGTAGAATTAACTTTCAGTCAATTTTGAGTTAACTACACTCATTTCATTTGATAAAGTTAACTGTTTTACAGTATAGTAAGCTAATTTGTTTATATTACAATCGTTATTGTATTACCATAGCAGCTATATTACTGAATTACACCAACTATATAATTCAAGTACTTGACTATAGTATGTTTCAAAAGTCACAATCGTATTTATTTACTCTACATTGCTCTTTGTTCTGCTCGGTTTATTTAGTCTGAGCTCATGATCTGCTTTCTGCGCATGCGCGATCACATGTTGCTGTGTTGTTATTGCCAGTGCTGTACAGTACAGTCAGTGAAGGGCAGACAGCGACACTCACACACACACAGAGTCGAGCAGGATTATATAGCCTCGGACTGGATGGCAGGATGACATGCTCAGATAAGAAGACACTGATTCAAACAAACTGTCGCTTTTTACGCGTGTTATTAAAGCTGTCGACATATTTCAGTCCGTGACAGTCCAGCTGAGATGATGATGATGGACGCGCATCTGTGGGATCATCTTCAGGCTGGCAGCTCCGAGGTGGACTGGTGTGAAGGGAATTACCTGATTTATCCGGGAATTGCGGAGTTTTATAACACGGTACGTCGCTCAGATGTTTCTTTGTTCGGTTGTTGTGTGTCACTTTGGGTCGCGCGCGTTTGAGCTACTGCCAGTTGAATGTGTAACTGTTAAACTTTGTTGCTGCTCGATATCCAAAACAAAGGAGATTAACAAACCGTTTTATTGTTGTGAAATAATAACAAATACAAATACAGATTTGAAATATAAGAGAATGAGGGTTACATACATTAAACCATCCAACTATTGTATTATTTTGAACCATATAGTAACGTTACCGTTATAACGTAACGTATCGTTGAATTAACCTTCTGTTGTGGTAATTCTATAGTTGCTATGGTAATACAGCAACTATGGGAATATAAACCGATTACCCAAATAACGTAAGGTTAGTTTTCTATGTTACTATAATACACCAGTAAAAACTAAAGTATACTACAGTATTTATTACAGTTATCAGTTCACTTTAGTAAACTTTTTCTGTCTGTAAACTTTGGAGATGCTCGACAATCAAAACAAGAGATTAACAAACCTTTTTAATGTTATATTATGCAGTGAAATAATAACACATACAAATACAGGTTTGAATATAAGACAATAAGGGTTACATTTAACCAAGATTATATTGTAGTATTTTGAACCATGTAGTACCGTTATAGTAACGTAACGTTAGATTAACCTTCTGTTGCAGTAATTCTTTAGTTGCTATGGTAATTCAGCAACTATAGGAATATAAACCGATTACCCAAATAACGTAAGGTTAGTTTTCTATTTTACTACAATACACCAGTAAAGACTAAAGTATACTACAGTATTTATTACAGTTATCAGTTCACTATAGTAATTTTTTTCTGTCTGTGAACTTTGGAGATGCTCGACAATCAAAACAAGAGATTAACAAACCATTTTATTGTTATAATGCAGTGAAATACTAACAAATACAAATACAGATTTGAAATATAACACAATGTGGATTACATACATTAAACCAAGACTATATTGTATTATTTTGAACCATATATTACCGTTATAGTAACGTAACGTAATGTAACGTTGATTACCGTCTGTTGTGGTAATTCTAGAGTTGCTATGGTGATACAGCAACTATAGGAATTTAAACCGATTACCCAAATAACGTAAGGTTAGTTTTCTATTTTACTCCAATACACCAGTAAAAACTTAAGTATACTACAGTATTTATTACAGTTATCAATTCACTATAGCACATTTTTTCTGTCTGTAAACTTTGGAGATGCTCGACAATCAAAACAAGAGATTAGCAAACCTTTTTAATGTTATATTATGCAGTGAAATAATAACAAATACAAATACAGATTTGAATATAAGACAATAAGGGTTACATTTAACCAAGATTATATTGTAGTATTTTGAACCATATAGTACCATTATAGTAACGTAACGTTAGATTAACCTTCTGTTGCAGTAATTCTTTAGTTGCTATGGTAATACATCAACTATCGGAATATAAACAGATTGCCCAATAATGTAACGTTAGTTTTCTACAACTGTAAACAGTATAGTTCACTAAAATACACCAGTAAAAACTAAAGTATACTACAGTATTCATTAAAGTTATCGGTTCAATATAGTAAACTTTTTCTGCTTGTAAACTTTGGAGATGCTCGACAATCAAAACAAGAGATTAACAAACCTTTTTATTGGTATTATGCGGTGAAATAATAACACACACAAATACAGATTTGAATATAAGACAATAAGGGTTACATTTAACCAAGATTATATTGTAGTATTTTGAACCGTATAGTACCATTATAGTAACGTAACGTTAGATTAACCTTCTGTTGCAGTAATTCTTTAGTTGCTATGGTAATACATCAACTATCGGAATATAAACAGATTGCCCAGTAATGTAACGTTAGTTTTCTACAACTGTAAACAGTATAGTTCACTACAATACACCAGTAAAAACTAAAGTATACTACAGTATTCATTAGTTATCGGTTCAATATAGTAAACTTTTTCTGCTTGTAAACTTTGGAGATGCTCGACAATCAAAACAAGAGATTAACAAACCTTTTTATTGGTATTGTGCGGTGAAATAATAACACATAAAAATACAGATTTGAATATAAGACAATAAGGGTTACATTTAACCAAGATTATATTGTAGTATTTTGAACCATATAGTACCGTTATAGTAACGTAACATTAGATTAACCTTCTGTTGCAGTAATTCTTAAGTTGCTGGAAAAACATCAACTATAGGAATATAAACAGATTGCCCAATAATGTAACGTTAGTTTTCTACAACTGTAAATAGTATAGTTTACTACAATACACCAGTAAAAACTAAAGTATGCTACAGTATTCATTACAGTTTATTAGTTCACTATAATAAACTTTCTATCTGTTAACTTTGTAGCTGCTCGATATAAGAGATTAACAAACATTTTTATTGTTATTATGCGGGAAAATAATAACAAATACAAATATAAATTTGGAATATAAGACAATAAGGGTTACATACATTAAACAAAGATTATATTGATTAGGTTAGATTAAGTTAGTGTTAGTCAAAAGTCTATTGAACATTTAGTGCCAGACTTGACTAAAAGTATAATATAATCAAGAATTGCACCAATAAACAGTGGGTAAATAAAATATAGTTATGAAAATAACATTACTGCATTAAAAAAAAAAAAAAATTGAGATTTTCAAAGCTGTTTCTGTCTCTTTTTTCAGATACACAATGTGATGTTTTTCATTTTTATTTACTTATTCTAGTTTAACTATTTGGGCAAATACTATTATTACATTTGGTGAGTTTATAATTTACTTGTTAGCATCTATAGATCATTTTAATAGACACTTAAAGAGCACCTATTATGCAAAAATCTATTATGCAACAGTTTTGTGGCAACAGTCTGTGAATATAACCAGTTACTAATGGTAAAAATGTATTCATTTTATTGTTTATAAGCATACTTGATAAGAACAGTGTGCAGAAACACTTTGATTGACATTCTCGCTTTGTACGTGTCATCAGAGGGAGAAAGCCCCGCCCACTAGTGACCATCTGTCCCTTATTAGCATAAGACGTTAGTCTTGTTTATGAATCTGCCACTATGCTGACACACAGGCATTTGTAGTTCCGCCCAATTTTAAAAAGAGCACAATCTCATTTGCATTTAAAGCGACAGTCACCAAAACGGCACAATTATGATCAAAGCCTAAAAGGGTCAGTTTGAAAGAGTTATAAAACATTATCTGTGTGCTATTTTGAGCTAAAATTCACACTCACTCATCAGAGACTTGTAGAAAGGGGCATAATAGATCCTCTTTAAATTATATAAAGCCACAAATCTTGCAATTCTTTATCACTAAATATTTTATTCCAAAAATAATTTTAATAAAGAATTGCACAAAACAATGGCATATTCTCTCTTCTCTTGGGGGAATTGGAAAATGATTAATTTGTTCATTAATAAGATTTTCAAAGCTTCTGTGTTTTTTTATATGAGCAACATACTGTTTTTAATTTCATTTAGTTTTTTTTCTAGTTTAGCAATTAGGGGAAATACGATGATTACATTTTGTGAGTTTATAATTTACTTGTTAGCATTTATGGACAGTTTTAATAGAGCCTTAAAATATATAAAGGAGGGGTGTCTAAACTTGGTCCTGGAGAGCCGGTGTCCTTGAGAGTTTAGCTCCAACCCTAATCAAACACACCTGAAGCAGCTAATCAAGCTCTTTCTAGGGCTGTTTCTCAATTCCAAGAACGCAGAGAACAGACTTGCGTTCTTATGAAGACCGGTCTTGCCAGGTGTCCTCGGAAGAACGAACTCGGGAGACCACGAGAACAGAGAACGCGTCCTGTGAGAAATGAGATGCTGCGTTCTTCCTGATGGTGACCTTTACGCATTTTAAATGGAAACTTATTTAAACATTGATTACAGCATTCATACAACGATTTATTGTTTTTCCCCTTTTCAAAATATATACTATGCATAAAAACATTATAAATATACATTGCACAATATAGATAAAACAGATTTTAATACGAATTTCAGCAAACAAACACCCTTAATGTGTTTATTCCTTTATTAAGATGTCCATGGTAATGTTTATATTCACCGTTTCATTTAGGGAAACTCCTGAGGTAAACAAGGGATATCTCTGAACTTTAATAATAAATCTAAATAAAATGCTGCGCTTCCCACCTCCAGTCGCAGTGACTTCTAGGACTTCTAGAGCGAGATCGGTCCTCAAGTCTGCATCGGTGCGTCCTCGATATCAAGAACACATCCGGGAAGTTTCACGCGTCCTCTGTTCTTGTGGTCTTGAGTATTGAAACTGAACTTTTTGTCAGCTGATGATGACGTTACTCGAGTACACGAGGATGCAAGACCGCTGAAGAACGCATATTGAGAAACAGTCTAGATATACTAGAAACTTCCTGGCAGGTGCATTAAAGCAAGTTGGAGCTAAATTCAGCAGGACACTGGCCCTTCAGGACCGAGTTTTATACACTCCTGATATAAAGCCACAAATCCTCCTGTATGTCGCTAAAAAAAGCAGCAAAAAGTAATGGCATTCTTATCTTGGAGGGATTGGGAAAGAAAATTGTTGCATTAAATGTTGTAATTTGTTGTAAAATTAGTTGTAATGTTGTAAAATGTGCATTTTTTCCAGATAAGCAACGTGCTGTTTTTCGTGCTGCCGCCGATCCTCATGTGTCTGTTTCGTCAGTACGCCACACACTTCAACAGCGGCATCTATCTGATATGGACTCTGCTGGTGGTTGTTGGTAAATTTGATCCCTCTTTATTTTTTTCTCTTCCTCCAGCTGTTAATTGACCGACAGTAACCTCTTGCTGAAGTCATGTTGTTCAGCACATTACTGAACTTCAGTCTTCCTCCTTTTCTGGAAATATTGCTGGTCTTCAGGAAATAGCTGAGCTGTGCAGGAAGGGCCACTGAAGGAAATGCGTTATCTCTCAGAAATTAATGTGTGTTGGCCGAAATTCTTCAGTGTGTGTGAAACATGAGCTGTTCTGGTAACCAGTATTGCTTCACATTTGTTTCTAAGGTTTCTTTATTATTTTTGTGTTTCATTTGTATAAAGAGGTGGACAAAAATGTTGGTACCCTTCAGTTTTGTCTGGGTCAGTTTTGTTAGTTTGCCTTTTTTAATACCACAATTCGAAAGCAGGATCTGATTTTTATTTTCAGTTTATTCTCAGTAATTTTTGATTAATTAATCATTGCTTTTTTTAGCTATTTCCGTGACCATTGTAGTTTTTTCCTCAGTGAAAGGGTACCAACAATTTTGTGATTTTATTTATTTATTTTTTATTTATTCAGTTTCAAGTTAACTTAATTTTTTTTTAGGAAAGTAAAAAAAAGCCACAAGACTGGCCAAACTGCTTTACAACATCATAAAGCTAGAGATATTCAATTCAATTTATGTATATTTCTATAGTGCTTTTACAATGTAGATTGTGTCAAAGCATCTTAACATAGAAGTTCTAGTAAAGTCCAGTTTTCAGAGTTGAAGTTCAGTTTAGTTCAGTTTAGTGTGGTTTAAATTTCACTGCTGTAAATTCAAACACTGAAGAGCAAATCCATCGATGCGCAGCTCCACAAGTCCCAATCCGAGCAAGCCAGTGGCGACGGCGGCAAGGAAAAATAACTTCACTAATTGACGAAGTGAAGGATATAAAAGTAGAGATAGATGGAAGATAAAAATAGAAACAAATGGTTTATCTATATTTTATTTTATATTCTAAATTTATCTCTTATATATTTCTATTTAAGAAGTAGTATATTATTTTTGAATAAATGTGCTTTATATTTTATAGTAAATGTTTGTACGTATATATTTTGTAATTAAATTACAAAGTAGAAACAGAGACATTCAACACACACACTCACACACATACACACACACACACACACACACACACATACACACATATTATTTTTATTTTTAAACTTAAAGTTTATAGTCAAGAATTTTGACTAATTTTCATTTTCTGGAAAGATTAAAAATAAAATAACTAAACGCTCTGAACGACAAAATATATATTTGAAACTTGAAAAAAAATGCTATAAGACCTTTATAGAATAAATCCTAACACTTAACCATATGTATATTTATTTATTTTAGTTGAAATATTAATGGGCAACCCAGTGGCGCAGTAGGTAGTGCTGTCGCCTCACAGCAAGAACGTCGCTGGGTCGCAGGTTCGAACCTCGGCTGGGCTGGGTCAGTTGGCGTTTCTGTGAGGAGTTTGCATGTTCTCCCTGGGTTCGCGTGGGTTTCCTCCGGGTGCTCCGGTTTCCCCCCACAGTCCAAAGACATGCAGTACAGGTGAATTGGGTAAGCTAAATTGTCCATAGTGTATGAGTGTGAATGTGTGTGTGGAAGTTCCCAGAGATGGGTTGCGGCTGGAAGGGCATCCGCTGCGTAAAATCGTGCTGTGGCGACCCCGCAAGGGACAAAGCCGACAAGAAAATGAATGAATGAATGAATGAAATATTAATATAATATAATGTATAATATATATATACATACACACAGTTGAAGTCAGAATTATTAGCCCCCCTTCGAATATTTGTTTTTTAAAAAAATATTTCCCAAATTATGTTTAACAGAGCAAGGAAATTTTCACAGTATGTCTGATAATATTTTTTCTTCTGGAGAAAGTCTTATTTGTTTTATTTCAGCTAGAATAAAAGCAGTTTTTAATTTTTTAAACGCCATTTTAAGGTTAAAATTATTAGCCCCTTTGAGCTATATTTTTTTCAATAATCTACAGAACAAACCATCATTATACAATAACTTGCCTAATTACTCTAACCTGCCTAGTTAACCTAATTAACCTAGTTAAGCCTTTAAATGTCACTTTAAGCTGTATAGAAGTGTCTTGAAAAATCTCTAGTCAAATATTATTTGCTGTCATCATGGCAAAGATAAAATAAATCAGTTATTAGAAATGAGTTATTAAAACTATTATGTTTAGAAATGTGTTGAAATTTTTTTCTCTCCGCTAAACAGAAATTGGGGAACAAAATAAACAGGGGGGCTAATAATTCAGGGGGCTAATAATTCTGACTTCAACCTTATATATATATATATATATATTCATTCATTCATTTTCTTGTCGGCTTTGTCCCTTGCGGGGTCGCCACAGCGGAATGAACCGCCAACTTATCCAGCACGATTTTACGCAGCGGATGCCCTTCCAGCCGCAACCCATCTCTGGGAACTTCCACACACACATTCACACTCATACACTATGGACAATTTAGCCTACCCAATTCACCTGTACTGCATGTCTTTGGACTGTGGGGGAAACCGGAGCACCCGGAGGAAACCCACGCGAACCCAGGGAGAACATGCAAACTCCACACAGAAACGCCAACTGACCCAGCCCAGCCGAGGTTCGAACCTGCGACCCAGCGACGTTCTTGCTGTGAGGCAACAGCACTACCTACTGCGCCACTGGGTTGCCCTATATATATATATATATATTATAATGTTTTTTTTATATTATATTTGTATATATTGTATATTTTCTTGATGTATATCCGAGCCTTGACCACGTAGTAGTCTTATTTTGCATGGTTATTTTTTTTTGTCAATAGCCAAAAATACATAGCATGGGTCATCATTATTTATTTTATGCCCTTTTATGCCAAAAATCATTTGAATATTATGTAAAGATGATTAAAGTAAAGATCAGGTTTCATTAAGACATTCAGTAAATTTCCTACTGTAAATATATTAAAACTCAAATTTTTTTTATTAGTAATATGCAATTTTCCAATTTTTTTTATCTCTCAGATTCCAGATTGTCAGCCAAATGGTGTCTTAACAAACCCTACATCAATTAAAAGCTTATTTATTCAGCTTTCAGTTGATGTATAACTCTCAATTTAAAAAAAAATGGTTTTGTGGGTCCAGTGTTACATATTTTATGCATTTTATATTAAATATTTTATATAAATTATCAGTAGGTAATGTTTTAATATTTTATTGTCACACATATTACTAATTTATTTTCTACTTTTTATATAAACACTCTCTGCCTGTCAATCATTATACACATACAGCATCGTAGACTCTAGAGTTAAAACAGGATAATTAGCATGAAACGTTTAATCATCCATGGTTAATGCTAAACTTAAAGGGATAGTTCTGTTATTCTTTTCTCGCCTTCAACTTGTTTCAACCCTATTTGAGTTTCTTTCATCTGTTGAACACAAAAGAAGATATTTTGAAGAAAGCTGAAAACCTGTAACCATTCACTTCCAGAGTATTTGTTTCTTATAGCTTTCCTCAAAATATCATCCTTTGTGTTCAACAGAAGAAACATTCTCATGAAGGTTTTTAACTTGAGGGAGAGTAAACTGAGTAAATTTTCACTTTTGCGTGAACTATCCATTTAAGCAGAGTAAAGGACAGCATAAACAATCTTTTTTTTTTTCTTTTGTCACAAAATCTTTTTGTTGAGTTTACAGAAGGCCACACAGGCCACATTTCACTGCATCCTCTGTCAGATGTGTTAATATTCACATGGCCTAAGGCATTCACAGGTTTGCATTTGTGAAGTTTAACACATTCAACACAGTGAAGCTCAGTGTCCTTCTCACTTTTAAGTTCACAAAGGCTGTTCTTGGTGTCACCATAAATTTTTTTGCTTAGTATTTGATACCACACTGTAAAAAAATATCCGTAAATTAGCAATTTTACATATTTTGTGATTTTTATTTTCCCCATTTATTTCTGCTTTTGATTTGCATTATGGGATTTGGATAATTTTTCCAACAACTTTTAACCTTGAAAAGTTGGAAAAAGTGACTTTTATGAACATTTTTAATAGTTTGCAGTGATATATTGTCTGGGTTTGTGTTGTATATTAAGCTACAAAAACCTTGTAAACTGCCAATACATTTTCTGGTATTTTACAGACTTCTTTCTTTAGATATTATTTCTTACACTTTACATAATTTCAAACTACTTAAATGTCAATAAAAGTCACTTTGTTAAACTGCAGAGTTGAATTTTCACCTTTAATGGACAGGACAGTAGAGAGTATTGACAGGAAAGTGTGGGGAGCAGAGAGAGGGAAAGGATCCGGCATAGGACCTCCAGGCAGGAATGAAGCACCGAGGTGCATATGTCGACGCACTAACCACTAGCCCGTTGGCGCAGATGAAAAAAGACATTGTTTACGCTAATTTATATGAGTGTAATATAATATTACATGCCATTACGGAGATGCAGACAGTAACAAAAATAACCAAAAGTCACTATCTTGCATTTCATTTAGAGATATATATATAAAAGTGTTTTATATTTTATTTATATTTATTTAATATTTTTACATTCTTAATCAAACATTTGCCCTGACATTCTAAATAAAATTTGAAATATGATCTAGGGCTGAACAATGTATCATTTGAGCATCGATATCGCAATGTGTGTATTAGCAATAGTCCCACCGCAGGATTAGATTATTTATTAAAGATACAAATGTATTATTTTTATATTCTTTTATACAATAATGGCCATGATATTTCATGTTTGATTGTTCAATATTTATATTTAAATACTGTCAGACTCCCCAAAAAAATTTGATTGCTTTTAACTTTTTTATTTTTGCTCTGTCGTATTTATATATGGTTGGAATTTATTATAGCTTCTGCAGATGCACTGCACAGATAAAAGACTTGATCCCAGTCATTAATCTAAATTGATAAAATCTTCCCAAATAGAGCGATTCAAATCATCTGATCTCAAAAGTTATATTCATATCGCAATATATATATCGCAGCAAAAACTAAATATCACCAGATTTGGCCGATTTTTAAAAATTTGTACATTTTTTTTCCAATATCGTGCAGCCCTAATATGATCACATGAGTACATTTGTAAGTATATACTTTAAAATGTAAATAAGAAATAGTCCTGTACATGTGGGTCGATGCATATAAATTATTAATTGATCGAATTTACAAAAATGGTACTATATCGTGATATATATCGTTATCGTGATATGAAATATATTTGTGTGTGTGTGTGATGTGGGATTTTTGTCATATTGCCCAGCCCTATTTGATTCTGCTTATTAATATTCTCCTGTATGGAGTTAGCAAAGGTTAAGACAGTCACTTGGGATTTGTGACTTTTAGCCATGAAACCGCGTGTGTGTGTGTAAAGCTCAGCGGCGCTTGTGTTTGTGGAGCATCATGGGAAAGCAGCCAGCTCAGCACAAATGCTGCTCTGTACACACGTCTTCAGAGTTTTTCTGCTCTAAAAGAAGCTGCTGACTTAATTAATCCGGCTGGGATTTTGAGTTAAAATCCTTCTCAGCGTCATATAATACAGTGAGTTTAGTCAAAGGATTAAAGACAGACTGAGCTGAATTCATGCATCACAGACCTCAAAGAGCTGTTCATGATGATGAACGTGTTTTAACAACACTGTGAAACAGTTGTTTATTTTACCAAAATAACTCAATACTCCTCGGTTTGGGTTTTGGTAATTTAAAAAAAATCAGTTTTTAAACAGCTTGAAATGGTTAATCTACTTTGTAAAATGTATTAGTTGACTTTACTTAAAAAGGTGAGTAAACTCATTGCTTTTAAAGCAATCAGTTGACTTAAAAAGTGAATAACCCGTTTGCTTTTAAAGCAGTCAGTTGACTTAAACAGTGAGTAACCCGTTTCCTTTTAAAGCTATCAGTTGACTTTACTTAAAAGTTGAGTAAACTCTGTGCTTTTAAAGAGATTAATTGACTTTACTTAAAAAGTGAATAAACTCATTGCTTTTAATACGATCAGTTGACTTAAACAGTGAATAACCTGGTTGCTTTTAAAGCGATCAGTTGACTTAAACAGTGAGTAACCCGGTTGCTTTTAAAGCGATCAGTTGACTTTACTTAAAGGTAAGTAAACTTAGTGCTTTTAAAGCGATTAGTTGACTAAAGTGAGTAAACCCATTGCTTTTAAAGCGACTAGTTGACTGCACTTAAGTGAGTAAACCCATTGCTTTCCAAGCGACTAGTTGACCTTGCTTAAGTGAGTAAACCCATTGCTTTCCAAGCGACTAGTTGACTTTGCTTAAGTGAGTAAACCCATTGCTTTCCAAGCGACTAGTTGACCTTGCTTAAGTGAGTAAACCCATTGCTTTCCAAGCGACTAGTTGACTTTGCTTAAGTGAGTAAACCCATTGCTTTCCAAGCGACTAGTTGACTTTGCTTAAGTGAGTAAACCCATTGCTTTCCAACCGATTAGTTGACTTTGCTTAAGTGAGTAAACCCATTGCTTTCCAAGCGACTAGTTGACTTTGCTTAAGTGAGTAAACCCATTGCTTTTCAAGCGACTAGTTGACTTTGCTTAAGTGAGTAAACCCATTGATTTTCAAGCGACTAGTTGACTCTAGTTAAGTGAGTAAACCCATTGCTTTTCAAGCGACTAGTTGACTTTACTTAAGTGAGTAAACCCATTGCTTTCCAAGCGACTAGTTGACTTTGCTTAAGTGAGTAAACCCATTGCTTTCCAAGCGACTAGTTGACTCTACTTAAGTGAGTAAACCCATTGCTTTGAAAGCGACTAGTTGACTTTACTTAAGTGAGTAAGCCCATTGCTTTTAAAGCGACTAGTTGACTTTACTTAAGTGAGTAAACCCATTGCTTTCCAAGCGACTAGTTGACTTTGCTTAAGTGAGTAAACCCATTGCTTTTCAAGCGACTAGTTGACTTCACTTAAGTGAGTAAACCCATTGCTTTTCAAGCGACTAGTTGACTTTACTTAAGTGAGTAAACCCATTGCTTTTCAAGCGACTAGTTGACTTCACTTAAGTGAGTAAACCCATTGCTTTTCAAGCGACTAGTTGACTTCACTTAAGTGAGTAAACCCATTGCTTTTAAAGCGACTAGTTGACTTTACTTAAGTGAGTAAACCCATTGCTTTTCAAGCGACTAGTTGACTCTACTTAAGTAAGTAAACCCATTGCTTTCCAAGCGACTAGTCGACTTTGCTTAAGTGAGTAAACCCATTGCTTTCCAAGCGACTAGTTGACCTTGCTTAAGTGAGTAAACCCATTGCTTTCCAAGCGACTAGTTGACTTTGCTTAAGTGAGTAAACCCATTGCTTTTCAAGCGACTAGTTGACTTCACTTAAGTGAGTAAACCCATTGCTTTTCAAGCGACTAGTTGACTTCACTTAAGTGAGTAAACCCATTGCTTTTCAAGCGACTAGTTGACTTCGCTTAAGTGAGTAAACCCATTGCTTTTAAAGCGACTAGTTGACTTTGCTTAAGTGAGTAAACCCATTGCTTTTAAAGCGACTAGTTGACTCTACTTAAGTGAGTAAACCCATTGCTTTTCAAGCGACTAGTTGACTTTGCTTAAGTGAGTAAACCCATTGCTTTTCAAACGACTAGTTGACTTTGCTTAAGTGAGTAAACCCATTGCTTTCCAAGCGATTAGTTGACTTTGCTTAAGTGAGTAAACCCATTGCTTTTAAAGCGACTAGTTGACTCTACTTAAGTGAGTAAACCCATTGCTTTTCAAACGACTAGTTGACTTTACTTAAGTGAGTAAACCCATTGCTTTTCAAACGACTAGTTGACTTTGCTTAAGTGAGTAAACCCATTGCTTTTAAAGCGACTAGTTGACTCTACTTAAGTGAGTAAACCCATTGCTTTTAAAGCGACTAGTTGACTCTACTTAAGTGAGTAAACCCATTGCTTTTCAAGCGACTAGTTGACTTTACTTAAGTGAGTAAACCCATTGCTTTTAAAGCGACTAGTTGACTCTACTTAAGTGAGTAAACCCATTGCTTTCCAAGCGACTAGTTGACTTTGCTTAAGTGAGTAAACCCATTGCTTTCCAAGCGACTAGTTGACTTTGCTTAAGTGAGTAAACCCATTGCTTTCCAAGTGACTAGTTGACTTTGCTTAAGTGAGTAAACCCATTGCTTTTCAAGCGACTAGTTGACTTTACTTAAGTGAGTAAACCCATTGCTTTTCAAACGACTAGTTGACTTTGCTTAAGTGAGTAAACCCATTGCTTTTCAAGCGACTAGTTGACTTTGCTTAAGTCTATATATATATATATATATATATATATATATGTATATGTATATACCACAGCCTTTTCCACCTGAGAATTGCACTAGTCGCTTTCTTGTTGATTAATTATGTTAATGCATGATGCTTTGTGTAATAGCTGTTATAATGTTTTAATACAGTTTTGTGTCATAAATTGATTGCTCTCTTTTAGGCATCGGCTCCACTTATTTCCATGCGACGCTGAGCTTTCTGGGGCAGATGCTGGATGAGTTGGCCATACTGTGGGTGCTCATGTGTGCCATCGGCATGTGGTTTCCCAAAAGATACCTGCCTAAGATATTCAGAAGAGACAGGTATGTTCGCAGATACACACAGACATCCAAATATACTGCAGACAGAGGCGGTTTTAGGATTTTATAGCCCTCAATGAGGGTACAAATTTACAGCAGACGGCACTCTATGCTAGTGTTTAACAGCAGATGGCACTCTAGACTAGTGTTTAACAGCAGACGGCGCTCTAGGCTAATGTTTAAAAGCAGACGGCTCTCTAGGCTAGTGTTTAACAGCAGACGGTGCTCTAGGCTAGTGTTTAACAGCAGATGGCGCTCTAGGCTAGTGTTTAACAGCAGACGGCTCTCTAGGCTAGTTTTTTTAACAGCAGATGGCGCTCTAGCCTAGGGTTTAACAGCAGACGGTGCTCTAGGCTTGTGTTTAACAACATACGGCGCTCTAGGCTAGTTTTTAACAGCAGACGATGCTTTATGCTAGTGTTTAACAGCAGATGGTGCTCTAGGCTAGTGTTTAACAGCAGACGGCGCTCTAGGCTAATGTTTAGCAGCAAACTGTGCTCTAGGCTAGTTTTTAACTGCAGATGCTGCTATAGGCTAGTTTTTAATAGCAGATGGCGCTCTAGGCTAGTGTTTAACAGCAGATGGTGCTCTAGGCTAGTGTTTAACAGCAGACGGTGCTCTAGGCTAGTGTTTAACAGCAGATGGTGCTCTAGGCTAGTGTTTAACAGCAGACGGTGCTCTAGGCTAGTGTTTTATAGCAGATGGCACTCTAGGCTAGTGTTTAACAGCAGATGGCGCTCTAGCCTAGGGTTTAACAGCAGACGGTGCTCTAGGCTTGTGTTTAACAACATACGGCGCTCTAGGCTAGTTTTTAACAGCAGACGATGCTTTATGCTAGTGTTTAACAGCAGATGGTGCTCTAGGCTAGTGTTTAACAGCAGACGGCGCTCTAGGCTAATGTTTAGCAGCAAACTGTGCTCTAGGCTAGTTTTTAACTGCAGATGCTGCTATAGGCTAGTTTTTAATAGCAGATGGCGCTCTAGGCTAGTGTTTAACAGCAGATGGTGCTCTAGGCTAGTGTTTAACAGCAGACGGTGCTCTAGGCTAGTGTTTAACAGCAGATGGTGCTCTAGGCTAGTGTTTAACAGCAGACGGTGCTCTAGGCTAGTGTTTTATAGCAGATGGCACTCTAGGCTAGTGTTTAACAGCAGATGGTGCTCTAGGCTAGTGTTTAACAGCAGACGGTGCTCTAGGCTAGTGTTTAACAGCAGATGGCGGTCTAGGCTAGTTTTTACAGCCATGATGGCAGTCACTGGCTGTGTCCGAAATCACCTACTATTCGAGTATGGACTACGTTTGAATTTAAATTTACTACACGACCATTAGAAAAGTATGTTTAATATAGTGTGAATGTCAATAGTATGAATGTAACTCGGATGTACTACATCCAAGGCTAGGCTAGATGTGCACTTCAGAATCTCGCCCAAAGTAGTTCGGACATACTACTCAGCTTGCATACAGTTTTTAACGTACTATATAGTATGGATGTATGCAATTTTGGACGCAGCCACTGATTTTCTCAACATTATGTTTTCTCTATCTTCAGGTCGAGGTTTAAAATGGTCATCGGCGTGCTCTCAGGCATCACCACTTGTCTGGCGTTCATCAAGCCAGCGATAAACTCCATCTCTCTGATGACTCTGGGCATCCCGTGCACCGCACTGCTCATTACTGAGCTCAAGAGGTCAGAGCTCCTGTAAAAACACACACACTGTACACTCATCAGGCCCTCAGAGAGCTCCATCTTATCACATTACATATTTATTGCTGTGCACATTCGTTTGAAATCACAGTGACGGGTCTCTATATATAGCCTCTAGTCTTGCTTTATATGGTGGCGTACTGTCACGAAAAGCACATTTTAAAGGCAGCCTCATTTTATTTGTAGTCTAAATTTAATTTAATACACAACTACATATTACCCGTCAAGAAATTTAACTCAAAGCATTATTCAAGTGTTATAAATGATATTACAAAATAATAGACATAATACTGGTTTATTGTTTGTGATCATTGAGACTTTTCATTGTCTTTTCTGCACACCAGGGCTGCATTTATTGGATAAATACAAAACATATAATTAAAATACATGCAGTTAAAGCTTATAAGACTGGAGTTACAGTGCTGAAAAATATAAGGCATAAATTACATTATAAAATATTTAGAAGTTCAACACTGTTGTTTTAAATTGAAATAGTGTTTTACAATATTACTGTTTATGTTTTATGTCTAGTCAAATAAATGAAACGTCTTTCAAAAATATTAAAAAGTCCCACTGATTCCAAATTGTGGTGTACCTAAATTGAGTACTTGATGTAGAGTTATGGGACTCCTATTTCCATGCCAGTCAAATATAAATATGCAATATTATTAATATGAGGTACAACTATGGTAGCTTAATTTTTGAGTACTTTTTGTTGCAACTGAATGCATTGAAAAGGATTTAAGGTAAATTAAAATATTATTTTAAATCAGTTCTGTTACAAAATTCCAACTTTATCAAAAATTATTACCTATAGTGCTCTCAAATAATTAATTATGATTAATTGTGCATCCAAAAAGGTAATATCTTTATTATTTATATATATATATATATATATGCATACCAACACATACACACACATATATTTGAGCAATATTACACAAGTAGCAGTGCAATATGGCTGTATATTAGCACTGATGGGAGGCGTGTGTTGGCTTGAAGCTGCAGGCCGAGTGCCCTAGGGTCCCACCAGTGCCGATATACAGCCATATCGCACTGCTATGAGTGTGATATTGCGTTTATACAACAGTTTGACGGCATAATCGTGTGTATAAAAAAAGAAAATCAAACGCAGTCACAAAAACCCTTTTGTACGAGGAACTACTTTTTATCCTTCATTCATTCACACTGCAGCTAATGGTCAGAACAGCAGAAACCATTGCTCATTTACAAACGTCACTTTAGGGCTAGTATTTGAATGATTCTCTTGCGTAATGTCTAAAGTGATGACAAAACTGGTGATTTTGCTGACATTTTAAGATTATAAGGCTGAACTGCATGAAATTCCATCAGTCTACAGAGATTTCCCAGTATTTCTCTGTTGCAATCGGGATTTCACAATAATTAACCCCGAGAAAGCCAAAGCAAAGCAAACACTACCAGATTACTATGGTATAAATATAGCAATACAACATACAAAAGAAAGAGATCGACTTAGAAAGTCACTTACCTGTTTTATAGTGATTTGATCAGCTGTTGTTAAAAATTTACCTTGAGTTTTTCTCCCCCAAGGACTTCTTATGCAGTCTCTGTCGCCATCTTGTGGCAGAACTTCAACCATCTTTGCTCTGCTCAACATGACAGGCTGATGATGCGCTGAATCTGATAAATATTTAAAATAAGCACTGTCCTTATAAATAAATGGCACAGTTGCAATCTAAACAACTACATTCTCGCCTAAAAAGCCTCAAAAGTATATTATGTTGTCCAACAGCTGCAATATTTGTAGTAATACACAAGGGTGAAGAGGTTGTACAAGTGCTGATATTGCTTTAATATCGCACATGCTATCAGCCAATCAGATTCGAGAACCAGACAGAACTGTTGTATAAGTATATATATATATATATATATATATATATATATATATATATATATATATATATATATATATATATATATATATATATATATATACGTGCAAATATGTTATATATACATAATAAATAAACACAATACACATGTATTATAAGTAAAAACAAACTTTTATTCTGTATGTATTTAATTGTTTGTCAATAATACACTACATACATTTTACATTACAACAAAAGTAGTTTACTTGTTTTTGTATCTTTGTCAGCACACCAAAATAAACCCCCTTAGTTAAAACACCAAATAATATTCAAACATAGCAGTTTAGAGTAAAACTCTTATTTTGGCATTACCTAACTCTTTCTATTGGACTTTAGGTCCTTCTCATAATAAATTCCTCCTTGTTTTCGAACTGTCCTCTGAACTTTGAGCATAAAAAGCTGAACAAAACAGACAGTGTGTTTGTCCTAAAACAACACCACCCTGATACTGTTTGTCCTTTCTGAGAGTCAAAGTAATGCTTGTTCTTTAGCACACATGCCTGAAATGGTCTGGCGTCAGGAAACCCATCCCATAATCTGTCCAGATGTGCTCAGAGTTCATGCGTTAGCTCTGCAGATAAAAAAACAGGCTTATCAGCGGCTTCCTGAGAGTGAGATGCGCCGCTGTGGTTTTCCTGATAGCGCTTCTCTGAGCGCGTAACTGCTAGAAGAGGCTTTATCTTACAGCAGACCATGAGTTTGTAGTTTAGTGCAGCATTTACATTAGTGGTTAGCACTGTCGCCTCACAGCAAGAAGGTTGCTGGTTTGAGTCCCGGCTGGGTCAGTTGGCATTTCTGTGTGGAGTTTGCATGTTCTCCCCGTGTTGGCGTGGGTTTCCTCCGGGTGCTCTGGTTTCCAAACACATGCGCTATAGGTGAATCAGTGTGTATGGGTGTTTCCCAGTACTGGGTTGCAGCTGTAAAGGCATCCGCAGCGTATAACATATGCTGGAATTGTTGGCGGTTCATTCTGCCGTGGTGACCTCTGAAAAATAAGGGACTAAGCCGAAGAAAAATGAATGAATATGTATATATTTTATAATTGAATCAATGTCAATGAAGTTTAAAGAGTTAAATCATGTTATATACATTATAAACCTCTTCAGAGCAAAACGATGTGTTATGTTTGTCTGAATAACAGTTTGTACTTGTGTCTCACTTCCTGTCTCTTTCTAGCTCTTTCGTACTTCCTTCTCTCATGCTTACTTCCTTCTCACTCTTTATTTTTATCTCTCTTCTTCTAGCACCTTTTCATTCTCAGCAGTGACTCAGTTGTTTTTATTCAACAATATATATATATACAGTTGAGGCGATGCGGTGGCGCAGTAAGTGCTGTCGCCTCACAGCAAGAAGGTCGCTGTTTCGAGCCTTGGCTGGGTCAGTTGCCGTTTCTGTGTGGAGTTTGCATGTTCTCCCCGTGTTCGCGTGGGTTTCCTCCGGGTGCTCCGGTTTCCCCCACAGTCCAAAGACATGCGGTATAGGTGAATTGGGTAGGCTAAATTTTCCGTAGTGTATGAGTGTGAATAGGTGTGTATGGATGTTTCCCAGAGATGGGTTGCAGCTGGAAGGGCATCCGCTGCGTAAAAACGTACTGGATAAGTTGGGAGTTCATTCCACAGTGGCAACCCCGGGTTAATAAAGGGACTAAAGCTTGTTTCACACCGCAAGCATCAGCAGCGCGCGAGTAGCGCTTGTTTTTTCAGCTTCCATGTTAACAGATTAAAGCTTTCATAACGCAGGCAGAAGCAGCGCGTCAGCGCGAGGCGTGAGCGGCGCTGAAGCAGCAGTGCCGCGATAGTTTTTAGCGCTGGGTCTATTTTTGCCCTGCTGCTCACTCTCAATTAAAGTGACAGTGCATTGATAATGACCAAAACACATTGAATGACAGTAAAAAGTAGCAATTTTACCCAATAAATGTGTCAGTTATATCAACTGATTTATATACAGTCAATCAAATGAACTTAAACGATTAAAAACTGCAACAAATATTTATTTAGCAAACCAAATGTAAAACAATTTTCTGCTTCTGCTCTCCATACTCGCTGCGCACGCGCTGCTCACGCACTGCTTCCGCTTGTGGTGTGAAACAGGTGTAAGCCGAAAAGAAAATGAATGAATGAGTGAATATACAGTTGAGATCAGAATTATTACCCCTCCTGTTTATTTTTATCCCCAATTTCTGTTTAACGGAGAGAAGATTTTCTAGCCCCTTTAAGCTATATATTTTTTCAATAGTCTACAGAACAAACCATCATTACCTGCCTAATCACCCTAACCTAGTTAACCTAATTACCCTAGTTAAGCCTTTAAATGTCACTTTAAGCTGTATAGAAGTGTCTTGAATAATATCTAGTCAAATATTATTTAATGTCATCATGGCAAAGATAAAATAAATCAGTTATTATGAGTTATTAAAACTATTATGATTAGAAATGTGTTGAAAAAATCTGCTCTCCTTTAAACAAAAATTGGGGGGAAAAATAAACATGGGGGCTAATAATTCTGACTTCAGCTGTATGTGTATATATTAGGTGTTTGAGGTTTTTAAACGGTTAGGTTTAGGTTTCTACATGATTGCAGTGTTTTAGTTATTATGTTTATATTTAGTTTAAATTAGTTTTTGTTGTCAAATCATTTTTCTATTACGTTGTATCATAATTTTTTCTATTATTTCACTTGTTTTTATTTATTATTAATATGCTATTTGAGTTCAGAGTGTTTACCTTTTTTTAAAGAATTGTTATTATTTTGTTAAATTATTAATATTTTACATTAGGTTTTGTGTTATTTTAAATACATGTTTCTCAGTAAATGTAGTGTTTTTGTTTTGTTATTATTTTCATTTATTCTGGTTATCAAAGCAACATTTCTATTTTATTATTTTATATTTCATTCTATTATTATATTATTTTACTTGTAAGTATTTCATTTAATATTAATTAATCTCAACTCCAGTCAACTTACCCTTCTCTGAAATCCCATCCACCCTGCCTCCCCATGTATTCCTGAGTATGTCCCATACAGGTGAGTGGGCTTAACAAACCACCTGTGGAAAGACACCCCCTCATCTCTATGACTCTCGCACAAGGTTGCACATTTGCACTTTCTTAATCACTCCATGTCTCTTGGAAACATTATGCATTTCAAATTGTGCTTCACACAGGTGAGTGGGCTTGACAAACCACCTGTAGAAACACTCTTCTCTCGTATGCACCTGACACTTTATCTAAACTCCATCCTACATGGACTCAAATAAGGAAAGCAATGCTTACTATAAATGTACCACAATCATGTTGCACTGGTTGCTTCAACCTTAAATACCTCTTGGACAATTATAAACCTTAAATACCTCTCTTGCACAATATCCTGCACAACATTGTTCAGTCTCATGTAAAAGTACTTGTATAGCCTGTCCTATGTGTATAGTTTAAGTATTTTATTTTGTAGTACGTTAGTTATGCATAGGTTTTTTTTAAATAGCTCTTATGTCCAGTGTTGTGTTTGTATTTATGATTAATCCATGTAGCACTGTTGTCCTGCGAGACACGACATTTCGTTCCTTGGTATGTCCACACATGTAGCTGAACGACAATAAAGCTCCACTTGATATGACATGTTTTCTTTTTATTTAATAATTACATTGTATTAATCAATAACAGCGCTACATCTAATGTCTATGGTTATAGCTGTGTATTAAACATTTATCTGGTAGCTGCTGTGTTTGTTTATCATTAATCCAAGACAGATTTGCTTGTCTCTGTGTGGGCAGATCTGTGAAAATGATCCACAGCGTGATCCCATCTGTGAAAAATCGTGACCGCAAAGAAATAACATCATTTACACTTATTTAATGCCAAGCAAACAGTCTGTTGGCCATTTAATCCAGTGCTAATTCAGACATAAACATAAAAGCAATTGGTTATAAATGTAATGCATCTCCTCATCAAAGTGCACTATTTATTGCATAGTGTGATATTTTAATATCACTGAAACACTTATTTTTGCTAACAGTTTATAGTAAGATCTGTTTGTTAGCAATAATTAATCACATTAGAACCACATTAATGAATCACATTATGAACTAAGAATGAAAATACGTTTAAAACATTTAGAAATGTTGATTATCAAATTTACTAATACATTGTTAAAATTACAAGTTTAATCAAAATCAAATGTATTTGTTGTTGTTATTATTATTTGTTGGACTTGAGAGAAAATTAAATAATAAAATTGACCATTTTATTTTTATTAGACTGTTAAATTGAATCGCTATTTTTGTAAAATGTTACAGTTTTTATTTTTGTATTGCATTGAAATTTGGACTATATAATATTTTTAATTCTTTTTAAAAAATAACTTTATTAATCTTTTATTTTAATTTTTGTGTTCTGGGACTAGAAGAAATGCAGTGCGGGGCTCAATTTTGTTTATTGGGCATTGATTGGATGGTTAAAAACTGGTGGTTTGCTATTGGTGGATCTCATCATGTGAGTGACATTGATCCCGCCCCCTGGGGCCAGTAAACACCAATCAGAGTACAGAGGGAAAAAATATCAATAATGATTGATAATGGCGCCATCTTGTGACTGAATAATGTGCAGGTTAGTGTATACTCCATCAGCTGTTTTAGTTTCTGTCCGCTTTGTGTTTTTGACTGTTTGGCGCCATCTTGTGACTGAATAATGCACAGGTTAGTGTATACTCCATCAGCTGTTTTTGTTTCTGTCAGCTTTGCATTTTTGACTGTTTGGCGCCATCTAGTGTCTGAATAATGTGCAGGTTAGTGTATAATCCATAAGCTGTTTTCGTTTCTGTCCGCTTCGTGTTTTTGACTGTTTGGCGCCATCTTGTGACTAAATAATGCGCAGGTTAGTGTATACTCCATCAGCTGTTTTTGTTTCTGTCAGCTTAGCATTTTTTACTGTTTGGCGCCATCTTGTGTCTGAATAATGCTCAGGTTAATATTTACTCCATCAGCTGTTTTCGTTTTTGTCAACGTCACATTTAATTAAGGAATTAAGAAAGAGAAAATTAAATAATAATGTGTCTGAATAATGCACAGGTTAGTGTATATTCCATAAGCTGTTTTCGTTTCTGTCCGCTTCGTGTTTTTGACTGTTTGGCGCCATCTTGTGACTAAATAATGCGCAGGTTAGTGTATACTCCATCAGCTGTTTTTGTTTCTGTCAGCTTAGCATTTTTTACTGTTTGGCGCCATCTTGTGTCTGAATAATGCTCAGGTTAATATTTACTCCATCAGCTGTTTTCGTTTTTGTCAACGTCACATTTAATTAAGGAATTAAGAAAGAGAAAATTAAATAATAATGTGTCTGAATTAGGGCTGGACGATATGGCAAAAATTTATATCACGATATATTTTTTTATTTCGGTCGATACAATATAATTCCGATATCGATATGGACAATATTAAAAAGAAAGGAAAAACTCCCAAGAACGCACACAATGGATGTCTGTACCTACAAAAAGTCGATAATACCTCCAGACTCTTATAACTTTTTTTTTTAAAATAAAAACAGTACAAAAAAATTTGTTCACTTTTTATTTGTATTTAGCCTATACAAACAAGAAATGTGAAATAACCTATCAAATAAATAAAGCTCAAAAATTCATAAAAAATATGCAAAATAGTTGTTTAGAAAAATAAGTTTTGTAGTATAACCAGCAGGACAGCAGTGATGTGTGAACTGAATTTGGTGAGAGTACAGTAATTTACAGTACAGTTATTGAATATTTTTCATAATAAAAATTCATAAAAAATATGCAAAATAGTTTTTTTGAAAAATAAGTGTTGTAGTATAACCAGCAGGACAGCAGTGACGTGTGATCTGAGTTTGATGGCAGTATAATGAGTTAGAGGGAAGTTATTGACAGCTTTTGTAGTATTGGTTTTTGCGTTTTGCTCTTTGTAGACGGTCCCTAAGGATCGGTCTCTTTGCCGCCTGCGAATAGAGATCAATATATTGCGTCCAGCGCGTAGGAAAGCTCATTTTTAGGAAAATAAGGTTGTAGGTGGTTGTATACATTGCGACAGTTGAAAAAATGTGCTATTTGTGTAGGAACAATGTTTCGGTCATGAGTTATTGATCCGGAAAATACGAATCTGCGAATCTGTTGCTAACTTTACTGAACTGAACCACTTCTACACCACTGCATTAGTCTTTCCTTTCTTATCAACTATTTCGTCTGCATTCTTACTTGTGGAAGCTTGTTCATTCGCATCTGTATTCAGAGCACTCATTTTGTAGCTAAAACTTTCTGCGGCGCAGCTTAAACCAACTGCTGTGCTGAGCGCTGGCAGCGTGTCTGTGTTGTTCGTCATCACGTAAGTGAGATCAGATCATGCTCTTTCTGACGGCTGAGCACTGAATGTCATTCAGTGACAAGTGATACATGTATAAGATCTTATATAAATAATAATATATATATTTATATATATGCAAATTTATATCGAAATATCGGAAATGGGTTCAAAAATCATATCATCGTTATTGAAAAAAATTCTATCGCGATATATATTGATATCGAATTATTGTCCAGCCCTAGTCTGAATAATGCACAGGTTAGTGTATACTCCATCAGCTGTTTTCGTTTCTGTCCGCTTCGTGTTTTTGACTGTTTGGCGCCATCTTGTGACTAAATAATGCGCAGGTTAGTGTATACTCCATCAGCTGTTTTTGTTTCTGTCAGCTTTGCATTTTTTACTGTTTGGCGCCATCTTGTGTCTGAATAATGCTCAGGTTAATATTTACTCCATCAGCTGTTTTCGTTTTTGTCAACGTCACATTTAATTAAGGAATTAAAAAACTGTTACATCTTATAACAATGTTTTGTGTCTACTTTTTATATTTTGCAGCAAGTAGCTGTGTAATAAGCAGGATAAAGTACATCCAGGTGGTTGTTTTTGCAGAATAACCCGTTCAATCTTATACATACTTCGATTTACGTCGTGCTGCTGATAAACCTGTCAGGCTTTATTCTGCAATAACAACCTCTTGGATGTTCTTTACCCCTAACATAACATACCAAATTGGAATGTCCAAACTGACCAATCAGAATCAAGTATTCCAGACAGCCGTGTAATAATATCTAATAATACACTGCATCTCTCCATACAAAAATAAGAAAAATCTGTTATGATTTTGTGTTTCTATCTTGTGTGCAGGTGTGATAACCTGCGTGTGTTCAAGCTGGGTCTGCTGTCGGGTCTGTGGTGGACGCTAGCGCTCATGTGCTGGATTAGCGATCGCATTTTCTGCGAGATGTGGTCATCTGTTAACTTCCCGTATCTGCACTGCGCCTGGTGAGTGTGTCCCGCATCTGATCAACTGTGCTTAAAGTCTGCGTGAACTGGAAGTTGCTAAGAATTTTATTTCAGTATGTTGATGTACTTCAAATTGAAACAGAATATTGAGTAGGGAGCGGGGCTTTCTTTTTCCACATCATTCCTTCATAGCAAACTAATAGTAAGAGGGGCGTGGTTAACAATATTGAGTCAAACTGACATCATCAGAGAAGATCCGCCACTTTAAACACAAGCAAATTCTCAGACATTGATTGAAGATGAACAAACAAACAATTTTTTTTTCCCAGTGACTTAAAAGTGCTGTATGTAAGTTTTTTACTCTTCTAAAGCATAAAAATACCATAATATGTTTGCAGATATTTAAGAAACATGCTAATGTGCCGGAACGCTGTCTTTGTTTTGGTAATTTTAACCTGTCCACTGCCAGTTTAGCCAATTATATTTCAGCCCCCGGGGTTGGAAAACCGCGTATTCCATTCATTCAGTCAGAAAGGCTCTCAAAGCATGCACCTGTGACCGAAATGCGATCTCCGGTGGACAGTAGCAGACTCGGAAATGAGATGCGGTTTCAGTTCCACATGCGGTTATTAATTAGCAAATAATATAAATATTACCAGCGTAAACATTAGGTGAGCAGGTTACATTGTAACCGCGTGTCCTAACAACACGCTACATGACGAGATTTGCAGTGATGAGCAATTTGGCTGTTTGCACCAGACGAAACACGACAGAAATGTAAATACAGCCATTCAGAAGCACAGAATAAGCACTCACTCAGGAAACGGTAAGGTTTATAATCTAATTAATACGTATTAACCCTCTTTAACATCATTAAATGTAGATGCTGAATCACTGATATATGTTGGCTTGCATTATTTCACAGTTCTAAAGTTCAATTTCAGACGGTTTATTTTATTTCCAAGATCTGAGGTAAACCATCTGCTGCTGCTTTCAGTAGTATGGCAATAAATGTTATGTAAAATGGCCTTCAAACTCACAATATTAGCATTTAACACTGAATAAAGCACATGAGGTGTACCTGAGGTGATCACAGTTTATCCTGTTGTTCAGCTGCAAGAAATAGAAGCTGTTTCAAATATATCAATTCCAGGTGTTGGTTAGAAAACTCCTTTTAATATGGAAAATATTCATTCTATCGGGTGCTGTTGCTTTAATTTACAACACGACTTAAATCAGACTCGCTCCTCAATCTGGCAACCTGCGCTTGCGTTTGTTTTGATCCAGGACTAATACCTAGTTCAACCACTGGGTGGAAAACTTACATACTGCACCTTTAACTTGCACGGATTATTTGTTCAACTAAAGTTGAATAATGTGTGCTAGTAAAATAAACATTTTGATTTTAGATCCTCTGAAATTTTTGCATCTCATTTTCAATCAGTTACTAGATTTTTGCTATGACTGCACCTCGCATCATGCATGCAAACTGCTTATGATATTATTTTAATTTATTGTTATCATAAACACATTGCTTTGTTTTCACACTAGTTTAACTGTCTACTGCACCTGCTTTTTTGTTAGATATTTAACATGCAGAGTGCATTAGTGCAGTGTTTCAGCAGTGCTACTTCTGGAGGTATTTTTACTTATTCATGTATTTTGATTCAATTTTACTTTTATGTAAGATCAGAATCAGAGATATGAGGTATACAACCTTGCCTTGGGCTTAATCATTACTATAGACCTTTTTCATAGAACGCAACATTACCCATTATGCTTTGTGTGTATGCATGAGCAGGATGCTTCGAACGTCCGGTCGGCAGCTTGATGCGACAAAAGTCACATTTGGACAGCTTTGAAACAAAAGTTTTAATCCTTTTTACTTACTTTTAACGTCTTTGAACAAATACTGCTGTTGATCAGCGTCAGACAGCATCTTGTGCCATTTAAATGAAGCATCGTCATCGCTACATGTCAACATTTTCTCTTTTTTTTAAATATATAACCAACACAAATGCAATTCAACTAAATGTTTGACACACATATGTACTGTCCCACTAACACATTGATTGAGAGACGTGGCACAAAGTGAAAATAAAGTGGCATTTCGAAATGACAGAAAAACATAACGTGGTAAATACTACACAATACAAACTAACTAAATGAAACACAACAGCTCGCGATTAGAATCAACATGCAAATCAGCCAGCGGAGTATCAGTAACGTACTTTTATTGGTGATTTTTTGAATTTGCATGGCTTACATGCCTGTTAAGTGTCATGCCAGTAATATGGTTTGCTCTATAATGCAGGGATGTATTGTGTGTGTGTGTGTGTGTGCATTGAAGAGCCCGCTGAGCTCAGTTTAACAGCTGACTGGACGGAAACACTGACACTGTATTTCAACATCTTATCTGACAGCAGACACTGAATAAGGAGATTGTTTTTTCTCGCACGCTTGAACCACATCTGGCAGAATTATAACAGCTTTAACACACACCTTTCAAAATAAAGTTGTGAATCACAAAATAAATGAATGTGTGTGTGCGTGTGTGTGTGTGTGTATTATATGCTATATATTTTAAAATTGAACTACTGATCAATTTTTCCGTTTTTTTGTTAAACAATGTTGAAACCTACTGCATTTAAGTGGGTATAAACAAAGTCTCTTTAAAGGCAAGTAATTTCAATCGGCAGCCATCTTTGAAACACCTCTCGTGCAGTATGCTCGGGCATTCTGTCTCAATGGGGAAACATCAAATTCTCCAAAACTACTTGCCAAGCGTATGATTACATTTCATATTATGAATAACCAATAAAATTAAACAACAACTGTCTCTTTAGTTTCATTTCTAAATGTTCGTATCACACAAAATCTGCAGAAACTCATGTCTGGTCCGAGCCCTTTCCCCGAAGAATTGTCATTCTATAGCGATCGCTGATTGGCTCCTGTACTAGAAGGCGGGCTTTATTTGCCATATAGTGATTGCTGATTGCCTCTTGTACTAGAAGGCGGGGCTTCATTCGCCATATTGACAGTTACTCTTTTCCCCATTCAAAAGTATACGAGTGACATGTCTTGTGTGTTCTATAGTCTTTGGTATAAAACATAAACACATGAAGAAAGAATAAAATCTGTTTGTTTTTTTTGTTCGAAAGCAGAGGGTTGGTTATTTATTTTTATATTAAATATGGTCATATATTACTAGTCAAAAATATTCTGAGGGCTGTCAAATTTCGGTGAAAATCAAAAATGCTGGCAGTGGTTGGCAACTTAAATAAAAGAGTTAATATATCAAATGATTAAATCGAATCCTCTGTACTCTGTTTCTCTGTGTTCAGGCACATCCTCATCTGTCTGGCCTCATATCTGGGATGTGTGTGTTTTGCTTATTTTGACGCGGCATCGGAGGCTCCAGAGCAGGGGCCCGTGGTCAAGTTCTGGCCCAGTGAGAAGTGGGCTTTCATCGGGGTGCCGTATGTCACGCTCCTCTGTGTACACCGAAAACCCTCCATCAAGGTGACCTGAGCTGCAGTTTCTGAACACACTTTCAGTTTCACACAGAGGAAAATCGTGATCTCCGTTCACACAGGGTGTGTTTTTGGGGGACGGTGAGGGTCAATCAGTGTTATTGATGTGAGGATTTAAAGGGACAGTTCACTCAAAAATGAACATTACCTCACACTCAAGTAGTTCAAAGCTTTTATGCAATTTTTTCACAAAATAAGATGATCTAAAGATTGGTGGGGAGAAAAAGCCATTGATATCCATGGCAGGAACAAAGAATACTTCATTTTTCCCAGCATTCCTTAGTACAGTCAAGCCTGAAATTATTATTATTATTATTATTATTATTATTCATACCCCTGGCAAATTCTGACTTGAAGTTTTTTGTTTAAATGTAAATAAAAGCTGAGAAATATATATATTTTTCCACAATGATGCTTGTACATCATCTTATTATCTTTTGGGGGAAGCCTGTGTCATTTATGGTCAAAAAACAAACTTTCTGGTTGAATAAAAGTAACTTTAAATCAGAATTTGCCAGGGGTATGAATAATTTCAGGCTTGACGTGTTTAACAGAAGAAAGAAACACAAATAGGTTTTGAACAAGTAGAAGATGAGGTAATGATGACAGAATTTTCATTTTTCGGGTGATTTGTCCCTTTAACAGCAGAGAATTAGCTTTCCGTTTGCATAGGTGTAACACTCAAAAAGGTTGTGGAATAATAAAGATTTGGTTCTTGATTTTAAAGAGGTTTCTTACATTTAGCAAATCTGCATTTAGTTGATCAAAAATACAGTAAACAACCGTAATATTGTGAAATAGAATCACCATGTCAAAATAAAATACAGTAAACAACCGTAATAATGTGGAATAGAGTCACCATGTAAAAATAAAATACAGTAAACAACCATAATATTGTGAAATAGAGTCACCATGTAAAAATAAAATACAGTAAACAACCGTAATATTGTAAAATAATCACCATGTAAAAATTAAATACAGTAAACAACCGTAATATTGTAAAATAGAATCACCATGTCAAAATAAAATACAGTAAACAACCATAATATTGTGAAATAGAGTCACCATGTCAAAAAAAAATACAGTAAACAACCGTAATATTGTGAAATAGTCACCATGTAAAAATAAAATACAGTAAACAACTGTAATATTGTGAAATAGTCACCATGTCAAAATAAAATACAGTAAACAACCGTAATATTGTGAAATAGTCACCATGTCAAAATAAAATACAGTAAACAACCGTAATATTGTGAAATAGTCACCATGTCAAAATAAAATACAGTAAACAACCGTAATACTGTGGAATAGAGTCACCATGTAAAAATAAAATACAGTAAACATCCGTAATATTGTGAAATAGTCACCATGTCAAAATAAAATACAGTAAACAACCGTAATACTGTGGAATAGAGTCACCATGTAAAAATAAAATACAGTAAACAACCGTAATACTGTGGAATAGAGTCACCATGTAAAAATAAAATACAGTAAACAACCGTAATATTGTAAAATAGAATCACCATGTCAAAATAAAATACAGTAAACAACCGTAATACTGTGGAATAGAGTCACCATGTAAAAATAAAATACAGTAAACAACCGTAATATTGTAAAATAATCACCATGTAAAAATAAAATACAGTAAACAACCATAATATAGTGAAATAGTCACCATGTCAAAATAAAATACAGTAAACAACTGTAATATTGTGAAATAGAATCACCATGTCAAAATAAAATACAGTAAACAACCGTAATATTGTGAAATAGTCACCATGTAAAAATAAAATACAGTAAACAACCATAATATTGTGAAATAGTCACCATGTAAAAATAAAATACAATAAACAACCGTAATATTGTGAAATAGAATCACCATGTCAAAATAAAATACAGTAAACAACCATAATATTGTGAAATAGAATCACCATGTCAAAATAAAATACAGTAAACAACCGTAATATTGTGAAATAGTCACCATGTCAAAATAAAATACAGTAAACAACCGTAATATTGTAAAATAGTCACCATGTAAAAATAAAATACAGTAAACAACCGTAATATTGTGAAAGAGTCACCATATAAAAATAAAATACAGTAAACAACCGTAATATTGTAAAAGAGTCACCATATAAAATACAGTAAACAATCGTAATATTGTGAAATAGTCACCATGTAAAAATAAAATACAGTAAACAACCATAATATTGTGAAATAGATTCACCATGTCAAAATAAAATACAGTAAACAACCATAATATTGTGAAATAGATTCACCATGTCCAGTGTGTTCCAGTAATTTTATGGCTATTAAATACATTTATAGTGCTAAAAATAAATATTATAAAAATATAAATTTAAAATATTGTTATTTTAAGCTTTCCTTTTATGAGAGGATTTCCCGAAAGAATTAAAAATTTCACATGAAAGCTAATAATTTACTATAAAACTTAATATATGGGGGCGACACGGTGGCTCAGTGGTTAGCACTGTTGCCTCACAGCAAGAAGGTCGCTGGTACGAGCCTCGGCTGGACCAGTTGGCATTTCTATGTGGAGTTTGCATGTTCTCCCCATGTTGGTGTGGGTTTCCTCCGGGTGCTCCAGTTTCCCCCACAGTTCAAACACATGCGCTATAGGTGAATTGAAGAAACTAAATTGGCTGTAGTGTATGAGTGTGTGTGGATGAGTGTGTGTGGGTGTTTCCCAGTACTAGGTTGCGGCTGGAAGGGCATCCGCTGCGTAAAACAAATGCTGTATAAGTTGGCGGTTCATTCCGCTTTGGTGACCTCTGATTAATAAAGGGACTAAGCCGAAGGAAAATGAATGAATGAATAAATGAACTTGATATGAAAACAGATATTAAAAGATATTTAAACAGCAATTATACTTTACAGAATATGTATTTTTTACAGCAGTTTTCATCAAATAAATTCAGCCTTGCTAAACAAAAGAAACTTCTTTTAAAAACCTAAACAAATCTTTTGACCGGTGGTGTATTTAAAACATAGTTAAAATGAGAAGGAGACTTTTACAACACACCAGCAGTTGAATAAATGAGGATAATGATGTTTATTCATACAAAATCCCATTTCAACTTCAGATATAAAAAGGCAGCAAGGCTGTCGGAGAGTATTATATTAGTATGTCAGCACAAAGCATGTTATTTCAATGTAGATGCAATGTTTTTATAATGTAACAGTGTATAGGATTAAAATTAAATGGTGCACTAAGTGATTTTTCTTTGGGTTTGGACTTTATACTCGCAACTATGCAAAAATAATGATTTTCCGTTACTAATGATATTGAAGAAATTGTCTATTTGCAAACATTTATTCCTAAACGGTAAGAAAGAATATAAATAAAAATATATAAAAGAGAGATATATAATATATGTATTATTTAAGTTATATATATTCTATATAATTTAAGTTATATTAAATATAATATATATCATATATATATATAGCAATTATTACATATTATACACTACCTGACAAAAGTCTTGTCATCGATCCCAGAGCAACAAATAATATCTTGACTTCTAGTTGATTATTTGGGAAAGTGACAGAAGGTGGATTTTTCTGATGAATCATCTGTTGAACTGCATCCCAATCATCACAGACACTGCAGAAGACCTACTGGAACCCACATAGACCCAATATTCTTAAAGAAATCAGTCAAGTTTGGTGAAGGAAAAATCATGGTTTGGGGTCACATTCAGTATGGGTGCGTGCGAGAGATCTGCAGAGTGGATGATCAACATCAACAGCCTGAGGTATCAAGACATTTGTGCTGCCCGTTACATTACAAACCACTGGAGAGGGCGAATTCTTCAGCTGGATAGCGCTCCTTCTCATACTTCAGCCTCCACATCAAAGTTCCTGAAAGCAATGAAGGTCAAGGTGCTCCAGGATTGGCCAGCCCAGTCACCAGACATGAACATTATATGTCTGGGGTAAGATGAAGGAGGAGGTGTTGAAGATGAATCTAAAGAATCTTGATGAGCTCTGGGAGTCCTGCATAAACGCTTTCTTTGCCATTCCAGATACTTTATTAATAAGTGATTTGAGTCATTGCAGAGATGTATGGATGCATTCCTCCAAGCTCATGATGGAGTCAGACACAATATTCATTCTGTTTCCACTGCAGCATGACTTTATATTCTATACTGGACATTATTTCTGTTCAGTGACGAGACTTTTGTCTAAGCAAAGTCAGACCTTACTGTCCTAATGAAATCATTAAAAATCAAGGCATGATCATATTTTATTATGTTAAAATCAGCGTAATCTATAGGCCTTTGCCTTTCATATAAGCCACTTCTGATAGCAAATGATCAACTAGAAGTCAAGTTATATTTGTTGTTCCTAAAACTTACAAGATTTTCGTCAGGTAGTGTATATAATATGTTATATTGCTATATTGTATTATATAGGTTATAATGCATTATATGCAGTTGAAGTCAGAATTATTCGCCCCCCTGTTTATTGTTTTCCCCAATTTCTGTTTAACGGAGAGAAGATTTTTTCAACACATTTCTAATCATAATAGTCTTAATAACTCATTTCTAATAACTGATTTATTTTATCTTTGTCATGATGACAGTAAATAATATTTGACTAGATATTTTTCAAGACACTTCTATACAGCTTAAAGTGACATTTAAAGGCTTAACTAGGTTAATTAGGTTAATTAGGCAGGTTAGGGGAATTAGGCAAGTTATTGTATAATGATGGTTTGTTCTGTAGACTATAGAAAAAATATATAGCTTAAAGGGGCTAATAATATTGACACTAAAATGTTTTTTACAAAAATTAAGACTTTCTCCTGAAGAAAAAAATATTATCAGACATACTGTAAAAATTTCCTTGCTCTGTTAAAAATCATTTGGGAAATATTAAAAAAAACAAACAATTCAAAGGGGCGCTAATACTGTAATTCTGACTTCAACTGTATATGTGTGTGTGTGTGTGTGTGTGTGTGTGTGTGTGTGTGTGTGTGTGTGTGTGTGTGTGTGTGTGTGTGTGTGTGTGTGTGTGTGTGTGTGTGTGTGTGTGTGTGTGTGTGTGTGTGTGTGTGTGTGTGTGTGTGCGTGCGTGTGTGTGTGTAATTTATATAATAAGTATACTTTAAATAATATATAATATAAGAGTTTTATTTTTATGTTTTTCATGATATAATAAAACTCTTATTGTATTATCATTTATTTAAAATACAGTTGAAGTCAGAATTATTGAACCCCCTTTTGAATTTTTTTTTCTTTTTTAAATGTTTCCCAAATGATGTTTAACAGAGCAAGGAAATTTTCACAGTATGTCTGATAATATTTTTTCTTTCTGATAAAGTCTTATTTGTTTTATTTCGTCTAGAATAAAAGCAGTTTTTAATTTTTTAAAAGCCATTTTAAGGTCAAAATTATTAGCCCCTTTAAGCTATTAGAGATGAGTTATTAAAACTATTATGATTAGAAATGTGTTGAGAAAATCTGCTCTCCGTTAAACAGAAATTGGGGAAAAAAATAAACAGGGGGGCGAATAATTCAGGAGGGCTAATAATTCTGACTTCAACTGTATACTTATCATATAATATATTACATAGAATATATATCTCTAAATATAATAATATTTTATATAATTAGTATATTTTAAACAATATATGTTATAATAAGAGGTATTTTTTCACTTTTCAGCTAATCATGTGTCAAAAACAAGTGCAGATTAAAAGAGCTTTTCTCCTGTGAAAGCACATATTGCCAAAAGACAAGTTTATTTTCGGTGTAAACGTTGGAAAAAAATGACTCAGTGCACCCTTAACACAATGTTTAGAGGAGTTTTAGGACACAAAATCATCTCTAGCAGAATTACTACAGGGAAGAAAAGCAATATTATTATTTTTATTACAGTATGTCTCTGACATCAGCATGTTTTTCTTTAATATCAAGGTTGTTCATCAGTGGCAGGTCTGATATTTCTGAGTTTATGATAATAATGCAGCTTGGACTGATGTTTGAAAGCTGTGTTGCTCTACTGTGAATTGAATCCAGTGTATTTAAATGAAGATTTCCAGATGCTGCATGGAAATAATTAGCAGAACTGAATGTAAAGGAATGCTCTGTGTGTCTTTTTTGGGTAGAAGTGTATAATATCTATATAACCTGATGAACTCTTAGCCTTTTTTCATCTTTATTTTACTCACTTAGTAACTTTTCAGCAACTGCACAAAGGCCTTTTGCAGTTTGTGTCAAAGAACAAAATTAATTTGTACTGCAAAATGAGTAATACATCAATTATTTTCAGAAAAACTAAATGCCAAAAACTTTACAGACATTATGCAATAGAAACACAAGTTTAGTTGTGATTTATAGATGAATTGATACACATTCTGTGACTTCCTGCTGCTTTATTCTAATGCCACAAACCTGCATCAGTATTTTTAGGAGGAATTGAGTTTTATCTCAGTTTTTTAAAGTGTTTGCTATGGAAGCTTGTTTCTGCTGTGGATTACAAACAATGAAAAATGATATTTTTGATCTCAAAATGTTCTGCTTTTTCATCTCTTTTTCATTTTTTTGTGTAGAATTCTGTATAAAAAGTCAAATTTACGAGATGTAAACTCAGAATTCCAAGAAAAAAAGTCCTGCATGTGAATAGACGCGGGAAAATTTTGAGTTTACTCACTTCATTCGCGGGTCAAATTCACTTCACAATAGACGTAGATTCACGTCATGGACATTTCCTCCAGAAACTGTACCTGAATGATGGAAGCTTTGAGCCGTGCTTCAGTTTGATGAGCTGTTGTCTGGTGTCGGCAGCAGGATTTCCCTTCGGGACACCAACACCAGGTGATACGTCATAATCACGCCCCTACTAGAGCAAGCTTCTGATTGGTTAACCCGAATTGCGCTGCAGGATGTCTATACGCTTATTTTACGCGACCACCATTTAGAACAGGAAAGCAAGGCTGCGGTGGGAAGAAAGCCGGAAGTATAGGATCAGCACTGTAAACAATGCAACAATATGCTGTGTGCTATAAACCTCCAGCTGTTGCTGTGACTTCAAAATGCAGAAATGGTGTAAACATAACTTTAATATCATTCCGTTCAGTTTCATTTAAACAATTAAACGCATATTAGGCGTCAAACAACATCACAATCTCTTTAAGAGTGATACACTTAAGGGTCCTCTTAGACTTCAGTCCAGGGCAGCAGGTAAACACCGTGGGGACGCTTCCCTGCTTCAGCCTATGTAACCCGGTGAGTGATAAAACACTGCAGTCCTCTGTAGCACATCTTCGTGTTGTCTTTAACAGTGTTGTCCCGGTACTGAAGTTTTAAAAACGTCAATTTCCCGCTAACATTTATGCGCCGCTGAGCGCGCTCATAAACACCGCTGATTTGCCGTAGTATTCACCAGTGCTCAACTGAATGACTGTGAAGGTTATCAGCTCGCTGCTCTTCACAGATTGAAAACACACATAGACGGATATTGGAGCGTTTTAAAGCTGTGAAGATCAGTCGATTCATCATCGGATCCATCAGCGGATCGCTCGTCTGTGTTTGCACTCAGTAAACAGCGGTGAGGTGAACTGATGACCTTTACAGCCAATCAGAGTGATTTCTGTTGAGCACGTGAACACAATGGCCAATCAGCGCTGTTTAAGAACTCCATGAACAGTTTCTTAAATGTTAACGAGAAATTGGCGTTTTTTTATATTTCATTACGGAAATTTTGTATCGTGACTAGTCTAATATAGTGAAAGAATCAGTTCATTAACTTGAGTTTGATGAATGGCATCTAAAATGTGTGTTTGGGACAGAAAACGTTAGCTAAGTATTTCCCTTAACTTAGCTGAAAATGAGGTCAAATATCCCTTTTTATTTTCTCTATTCATTCAGAACGGACCTTCGGGTCACTCGGAAGGCGCTGAAATCATAAATTTGTGTCACTTTCTCTTCGCTGATAAGATATACAGCCAGGTACACAACTTTCCTGTGTGACTCAGTCTATACTTCCGGGTTTCTTCCCACCGCAGCCTCGATTTCGCTGTTAATAATGGCGGCCGCGTGAAATCAGTCTATTCCTGACTTTGCATTGACTTGACATGTAAATCACGCGATTGACGCTTCATCTGGGTCTGGTGTGTACGCACCATTATGCTGTGTTCACACCAGACGCGGCACGTGTGAATAAATTGCGTGTAAATAGACACTTGAACATTTTGAGTTCACTCGCTTCATTCATGGTTTTGTGTCATGGGCAGGGCTTCTGTCTGCCTCTAGTTTTGTTGCTAAATGGCTAACATGGGTTTTATTGAGAGAACAGCTGTGCTTATGTGCTTTAGGAGGGCTGAAAAACAGTTATAGATTCATTCGTTGCCTCTTTCTGAGTCCACGTGATCCATTCAGAGCTGCATCCAGCTCTGTGAGTTCATCAACTTATCCAGAAACTATACCTGGATGATGGAGGATTTCAGTGGCGCTTCAGACTGAGCTGAGCCCAGTTTGATGAACTGTTGTCCGGTGTCAGCAGGAGGATTTCTCCTCTAAACACCAACAGGCGCTACGTCATAATCACGCCCTTACTAGAGCAAGCTCCTGATTGGTTAACGTGGGACGAATGTCCACTAAAGTTCAGATTTTTCAACTCGAGCGAACTGTGGGATTCACTTGAAACGCGCAAATGCTCAGTTTGCTCTGCCTCAATCGTGCGAACCACTTCATTCGCACTGCTTCATTTGTGCAAATCACGAATTGCGCCGCAGGATGTCTATTCGCGTCTTTGCATTGACCTAACATGTAAATCACTCGCGCTTCATCCGCGTCTGTTGTGAATGCAGCACCAGAATTCTGAAAAATTAGGACAATTTCTAAGATGTAAGCTCAGAATTCTAAGAAATAATAAAAAAGTAAAAATTCAAAGATGTGAATTCTGTGAAAAAAAGCTGAATATAAATCTAATAAATAACAAAAAACGAATTTCTAAGATGTCAAAATGATGTCACGTAAACTTTGAATAAAAGCAAGAAAAAATAGATCTATAAATGCAGAATTCATCATCATTTGTCTTTATTCCATTGGAGGAAACAGGCTTGCATTTTCTGCCACTCGTCCAGATCAGTATTTCTTTAAAAGCAGCAGCAAAATCTCTTTGAATTATTTGTATTTTTCCTGCTCAACCAATGCAAAATACAGTATGTACTGTAAGCCAACGCAATGGCTGTGTGTGTGTGTGTGTGTGTGTGCGTGTGTCACCCGGAGCCTGATGCAATCCAGGTACCAAGTATACAAAGACTATTTATTTTTGTGACCTGTAACCGCTCAATAATTTTGTAAGTACCACTGAGTAATGACTTTTGTAACCAAATGAGTTTGATTGTATTTTTACATCCTATTTAATAAAAAGATGCTGGAAATTGAACCCGTTAACATCAAGTTTTCTGAATACTGCTGAAACAAACTGCATGTGTACGTTATCTGGCACCAGTTTTTATTTAATACTGAAACTACACTCTTAATCTGAATGAACGTGATCGTATCTTTATAACTTTTCAGATTCATAGCTTTTATTATATTGTATATTAAATAATTAATTAAATGGTTTAAAGGAGAGTGGCAATTATAATTATTGAATTATTCTGGAGCCTTAATCAGACTTTTTCTATATGTTTTGTAATTTGTTATATTGAGTGATATAATAAGTTAAACATGCCAAAAAATATAGGATTTTTGCTTGAAAATGCGTTTGTTTTTGACCTTTATATAAATATGTGAACAGTATTTACACATGGAAAGGTGATATGACAGTATTGTTTTAGCTTATTTTATTCATTTTAAACACTAGTTTGTGTTTCCTTTACATGATATATTTAAAAGCATATAGTTTTGTTTTATTTTACTGTAATATCTCTGCTATACTGCTGCATGAACTGCTTTTTCTATATTTACGTCACACTGACATCTAGTGTTCTTATAGTATATTTATTTTGGTGACCATTTTCTCACTATCAGACAAAAAGTCGCAGACAAAATTATTAGTCCTCCTGTGCTGAAATTAAAATGTGTAAATATATATGTGTCTGTATATATATATATATATATATATATATATATATATATATATATATATATATATATATGCACAGTTGAAGTCAGAATTATTAGCCTCCCTTTGAATAGTTTTTTTTTTTTATATTTCCCAAATTGTTTAACAGAACAAGGAAATTTTCACAGTATGTCTGATAATATTTTTTCTTCTGGAGAAAGTCTTATTTGTTTTATTTCGGCTAGAATAAAAGCAGTTTTTAATTTTTAAAACCCATTTTAAGGTCAATATTATTAGCCCCTTTAAGCTATATTTTTTTCTGATAGTCTACAGAACAAACCATCATTATACAATAACTTGCCTAATCACCCTAACCTGCCTAGTTAACCTAATTAACCTAGTTAAGCCTTTAAATGTCACTTTAAGCTGTATAGAAGTGTCTTAAAAAATATCTAGTCAAATATTATTTACTGTCATGATGGCAAAGATAAAATAAATCAGTTATTAGAGATGAGTTATTAAAACTATTATGATTAGAAATGTGTGGAAGAAAAAAAATCTTCTTTACATTAAACAGAAATTGGGGAAAAAAATAAACAGGGGAGCTAATAATTCTGACTTCAACTGTGTGTGTGTGTATATATATATATATATATATATATATATATATATATACACACACACACACACACACACACACATATATATTTATTTTTTAGATATGATATATTTAGCTTTTTATGCATGTGTATATATATATATATATATATATATATATATATATATATATATATATAAAGCTGAGGTGAATATTATTAGCCAGATTTTTTTCCCCGATTTTAAAATATCATGTAAAAGTAAACATGATAAAATATCAGTAAAATATCATGTCATCTGGTCAAAGACTAAAGAAATTAGTTATTAAAAACTATTGTTTGAAAATACGTTGGAAAAAAGAACTTTTTGTTTGAAAAATAATTTAAAAGGAATTTAAAAAAAAAAAAAGTCAAACTGCATCTCAACAAAAATAAAAGTAAAAATATGTTTGTTAGAAAATGTTTATAATACTTAAATTTATGCAAATCTCATTTTCTAAAGTGTGTGCGCAATTAAAAACGAAACAAAAATATTGAAAACAACTTGCAAAATAAAGGATATTGAAAACATTTAATGTCTCAGCTGCTACATGAAATGCAGTAGAAAAACAGAGTTTTATACAACTTTAAAATGTGCAAAATAACCACAAATGCATTTATAGTATCAAACACAACACAATGCATTAACAATATAAATATTAAAAAAAAAAACATTCAGTGTTCAAAAGCACCAAGAACGATGCGCTTCTCCAAAAATGCTTTTATAAAATCTAACTCAACACAATGCATGAACAGTATATACATGTATATAAAAATAAATAAAAACCAGTGTAAAAAGCACCAAAAACGATGCGCTCCTCCAAAAACATGAGGCGCGAGCTGCTGCTGCATGATAGAGTGTGTATTTTTCATGATGCTGTATTGATGCATAGCCTCTCCCAGACTCGTGCTCTGTGTTCAGGCATCAGGCAGGGTTTGAGGACGGGCTCCAGCGTCTGAACTCTCCTCCTGAAACGCTCGCGGTCTCTGGCCATCTGCAGCCAGCAGGAACCGTCCCGCGCAGATCTGCTCGCATAACTCCAGACCAACAGAGGGCGCACACACACACGCTCACTGAAACACACCTGCGGGACGAGAAACAAGAGCCAGTCAGATTATTGCTGCATCCAAAAATCGCCCCCTATACCCTCCTTAGTGCACTAATATAGTCAACTTCAGCCCCTGCGATGGCAAGTGGTCTATTAGTAATGAAACAAAGACGTCTGATGTTTGTCATGTATACAAACGTTACTTTAATTAAATTATATTATATTTTTAGGCGACACGGTGGCTCAGTGGTTAGCACTGTCTCCTCACAGCAAGAGAGTCACTGGTTCGAGTCCCAAGTAGTCAGGTTTCCCCCAGTCCAAACACATGCGCTATAGGTGAATGTAATAAACTAAATTGGCCGTAGTACACGAGTGTGAATGAGAGTGTATGGGTGTTTCCCAGTACTGGGTTGCAGCTGGAAAGGCATCCGCTGTGTAAGACATATGCTTGAATAGTTGGCGGTTCATTCCGCTGTGGCGACCCCTAATAAATAAAAGGGACTATGCCGAAGGAAAATGAATGAAAGGATTGCTCTTTAGATGCCATCTTGTGGTCAGACGCGGAAACTCATCCGGCGTGATAATTCTCACAGTGCATTATGGGTATTTTCTAGGTGTTGAGTGCATGGGGGTTGTACGCTCGTTATTGCAGTGCATTGTGGGACTAATTGAGTGCACTCAATCGAACGCCACTAGAAATGGCTGCGATATAGACCAAGTTTTGTTGTTGTAAATTCTAGAAGGGATACAGCTGCTGCCAGAAGTTAATGATAAATATGACAACAATACAATTAAATGTACAATGATAATTGTTGGTTAGGGTTAATAAAATACAATTAATGGGTCATTTAATAAATAATAGAAATAATTCATATTAACTTCTGTTTGTTTGCGCCCATTGTTTGTCTCTCTCCTTTAATTTGTATGGCTTTTCATTGTTCAGTGCGGTTACTCTGCTGATGGTCATTTTAGCTATTTGATATTGTAGGTGTCGATCCTTAAATATTGTATATACAGTTAATTTGGGGGGGATTATAAATACATTTTTAAAAGTTTGCTGTTAGTCATGCTGTGTTAGTCACAGGTCACAAGACATCTGAGAAACAGGGAGTGCTCTGACTGTCAGCTGTTGCCGGGAAGAAGCTGATTCAAAGTTTTTCAATATTTACAGCAAACGCTTTCAGTGATTTCATCCTTTAGGCATTTCATTTTTTTCCTGTTGCATCTTGCATTTTTATTTCTGTGATCATTTCAAATCATAAATAATGTTTTTTTCTGTGTATTATTTTATGAATTTTTATTTATTGATTTTATATTGTTTCATTATTTTATTTGTATGATGGTCTGTGATATTCTTACTTAAATTATTGGTTTTTATTCATCTCATCTGTTGCCTGATCTTTAACCACCTTTTCAAAATGTATGCATGATGTAGAATTTCAGAAATACTGTACTGAAACATTTTCGTTAATGGAAATATTAATTGAAAAACTTATATATATATATATATATATATATATATATATATATATATATATATATATATATATATATATATATATATATATATATATATATATATATATATATATATATATAAATACATACATACATACATACATACATACATACATACATACATATATATATATATATATAAAAAACACTCTTTGCAACACGTCTAATTTTAATGTTTATTTTTGTATTACTATTTGTTTTTCGCTATGAATATTATCCTTTTTTAATTGAAATGTTTTTAAAATGTCAGTTTAATGTTTGTTTCCATCAGTGTTGTTACAAAATAAAAGATTTTTAATAAATTAACTGAAAAATATAAATTTAATTCAACATAATATTTGATTAAACTCTGGCAACTTACCGAAATAAAATGTTTAAAGTTGAAGTACTAAAATTACCAAACCTGAAATTATTATTATTAATAATAATAATAATAATAATAAAATAATAATAATAATAAATTAAACTAAATTTAATATGTAATAACTCTAAACTGGATTAAATTAAAAAGAAAACATTAAATATTCTAAATAATTTCCATGACGTTTACCTTCTTCCCGCCAATTTTAGAGTGTTTTCTCTTGACTCTCTTCTAGTCTTAATATTATTAGTTAAACTTAACCAAATACCTAATAAAAACACCAAATTATAATTAAATCAAAATATTCAAAATAATTGTGACATTTACACTCTCTTCTAGTCTTAACACTATTTAAATTAAACCGAATACCTAATAAAAAAACCAAACTAAAATTAAATAGAAATCTTCAAATATTCATAGTAATTTCCGTGACGTTTACCTTCTTCCTGCAGTTCGCTTGACTCTCTTCTAGTCTTATTATTAGTTAAACTAAATCAAATACCTAATAAAAACACTAAATTATAAAAAAATATTCAAAGTAATTTGCGTGATATCTACTTTGTTCCCACCATTTTTTGTGTTTTTACTCAACTCTTTTCTAGTCTTAATATTATTATTATTTAAATGAAATCGACCTAATAAAATCATTAAATTATATAAAATTTTCAAAATAATTTGTGACGTTTACCTTCTTCCTGCCGCTTTTACAGTGTTTTCACTTGACTCTCTTCTAGTCTTATTATTATAGTTCAACTAAATCAAATACCTAATAAAAACACTAAATTATAAAATCATCAAATAGAAAGTGTTAAAGTCTTAACAACATTATTTAAATCAAATCGAATACCTAATAAAAACGCTAATTCAAAGTAATTTCCATGAAGTTTACCTTCTTCCCGCTGTTCTTCGACTGTGCTTTCGCTGGACTCTCGTCTAGTCTTGTATCCTCAGAAGGTTGTGTTTTGATCTGCTGTTTCTGCTGGATGTTTGTTCTGGAGCTGACAGACGAGCAGAAGCTCAGAGGATTATACGGGTCTCCATTATTGAGGAACGACTCCCAAATCTCAAGACTCTCAGCTGAAGTCTCAGAATCATCATCATCATCATCTGACCAATCAGAATCTTCATCTTCCTCTTCATCCTCAGTTTCTTCATCAGACTCCCATTCTGTATCATCTTCATCATCGTTCCCTGAAGATTCCCACTCTTTTCCCTCCAAATCATCATTCTGTGAAGATTCCTGCTCTTTTTCCTGCAAATCCATCTCGGGATTCTTCATTTCCTGCTCTTCATCCCTGGTTTCAGGCCTCTCCAGGGCCTCCGCACCACTTTTCTTCAAGATGCCCATCATGGCTATTTTTCTCCCAACACAAATGAAGAAAATCATCTTGGATTTGAGGAGCTGAGTTACACTCATGCAGTAGTTCTGGACTGCGCTTACGGCCTGCCACAGATGGAGCTTCATTTTCATGGCGGATGCTTTTAAATGATCAATAACACACAGATCTTGACGTTTACTGGACGAAAGACTCATCTCAGACTGGACGAATAAAGGTTTCTGAGGTAAACAGCCTTGATGTGGCGACGGATGAGGTGTGGAGATGGTGAATGGTGCCATAATCACACTCAATCTGTATGGATACAAATATAGACGCTTTAATTTTCACATTTAGAGCAATGTTAAAGGGACACAACTTTTATTCTGTCATCATTTTCTGTCACTTTTGGAGTTTCCTTCTTCTGCTGAACAAAGATATACACTTCCATAGTATTTGTTTAGTTTGTAAGTGGATGTCTAGCTATGTTTACATCCACCTATTTTCATGCACATTTTGGATTGCATTAATAAAATGCTTAATGGAAATGCCATGATAAAATAAAAATATTGCGCATTAAAAAAAAACTTATGCACACAATAGAATAAACGTTTTATTCAATAAGAAATAACATGCATAAACTTAGGAAGTCACAATTTTGTTGTCTTTGACTTATTGACGGTGATTTATTCGCAAATCTTTTATGCAATATTCCAGTTTGGCTGCTTTTCCCCCCTAACATTCTTCAAAATATCTTCTTTTGTGTTCAACATAAGAAAGAAATTTGTGAACGTTTAAAATCACTTGATTGTAAGTGAAGTAGTACGTTTTTATTTTGGGTGAACTGTCCCTTTAAAACCTTTAATAGAGTTGTTGGTTAATTAAAATGGGTGTTGTTTGTGTTGTTGCTACAATACGGTGTGACACATAATAATGTGACCAGCCCTGCTTGTAATTGTGAGCCGTCTACCACACAACAACAATAAACAACAGTTACCATGTAATACCAGGTACCTGTAATAATGAGACCATGCTAATACCATGTTTTTTCTTTGACATAATTGGAGTTTAACCCACTTACTCAATTTTCACACCTCCCGTGATATTACATTTGTTAAAGTAGGTCTTATACTTGAACAACAGTCAAAACTACATCCCAATTCGGTTTATTTAAAGATGTTAACCATATTAATACTACTGATAATAGCTACTATGGAAATACCAGCCACTGGTCATGATACTAAGGAAATGTTGTTTTCTTTGGTTTTTTTTTTTCTTCATGCAAAATTGAATTCTGTCATCATTTCTGTCACCTTTTAAGTTTCTTTCTTCTGTTGAACACAAAGATATAGTTATATAGACTTCCATTAATAGTATTTGTTTTGTTTGTACTGTGGAAATCAGTAGTTATGTTTGCATCCACCTAATTTGATGCACATTTTAAAATAAATCGCATAAAAATGCTTAAAGGAAATCACAAAGTAAAAAAAAAATGCACATAATAAAAAATGATGTGCACAACTGGGTAGGATAAACTTTCTGATTTGCATAAACTACAAATCGAAACACATTTACAGAGTCATGTGATTTTGTTGTATCAGATCATCTGATGATTGATCATGTGACCATTAATAGCTAAACCAGCAAACCATCTGAAATGGTCATACAAACATTTTTCTCATTTTGTGTTCAAAAGAAGAAAGAATTAATGAATGTTCATTTTCATTTTTGGGTGACCCGTCCCTTTAAAACCAGTAATGGAGATCTCTGTTAGTGAAATGGGTGTTGTTTCTTTTGTTGCTACAACATAGTGTGACACATGATCATGTAATAAGCCCTGCCTGAAATTGTTTGTACATACAATAACAATAAATAATCATTTTACCATGGAAATACCAAGCTTTGTTCATGATAAAAATGGTAATACTAATTTTTTTTTTGGGAAACAATTGGTGTTTAAAGGGGTAATTAACACAGAAATGTGTTTACTTACCAATAATTATGTTTAAAATGTGTTTTTTTGCCCGTATGTACCTACTTAAAGTTGTTGCTTTGGGTGTTAGCATTGCAAATTGTATGGAAATGGTGATTGTTGTCAGCGTGCTTAAGTTTTTTTTTTGTTATTGTTATTTGGATATTTCAAAAGGTTTTGTTTCTGAAACATAATGCCAATGGACCATAGTTGAAAACACAGAAATGCTGATTAATGTGTGTTATAAATAAAGTATACAACAAATATATACAAATATAATAAAGTAACAACAAAATACAATTCTGTCATCATTTACTCACTAACCGTTTCTAAATCCAAACCTGTTCGAGTTTCTTTCTTCTGTTGAACACAAAACAACATATTTTTAAAATATAGTCGATTTCCATGGTATTTTTTGGATGTTAATGGCTGCTAGCTTTCAACATTCTTCAAACTACCTTCTTTTGTGTTCACCACAAGAAAGAAACTCCTAAATGTTTTGGAATCACTTGAGGGAGATTAAATAGTGATTAAATTAGTCTTTTTGAGTGAACTATTCCTTCATATAATAAAAAGTACTCGATTAAATATCAAATTTTCCGTGTATTAACGTGGTCTCTTACCTTTGTGTTGTCGGTCAGCCCGTCGCTTGGCAGTCGCTCCAGTGCAGGTTTAGTTTTCTGATACTGAACTTACTAACGTACTCAAAAACGATGTTTGAGCAATAAGTCGACTTCAATTCAGACATAAACTCCATGTTCGCTTTGTTCAGAAACATCTCGCGCTCGGTTTGGGTTTCACGTATTGCATTCTTCTGTGTCGTAAGTAGATATGAAGCGCTGGGTGACGGCTGTTGTTTATATATGATACCATTACGTTAACAGACGGGGGCGGGACTTACGTGATCTACGTGACTCATTGGGAAATCACGTAGCCGAAAGAGAAAATAATGGGGGCGGGGCTTGTGCGGAACAGTCTGGTTGAGACTGGATTGCATCATAAACAAATAAGGAAAGCGAAGTCTAGAACAAAACAAAAACACCCAAAACCAGGAGACTTACTTGCTAACTGTCATTATTAGGTAAAATCCTATTACACAAGTGGAAAATACTGTAGACTACACGACACACGGGTTCATAATCCAGCCTTTAATGTACTTTATACAACAAAAATATTGATAAGCAACAGATATTTGCCACATGATGGGTCAAAGTGTCTCACAAATGAACTGTGAGTAATAAACAACTCCTATATTGACACACCAAACATTATCTGTGTGATTCTAGGCACTATAAATAGGATTACTATAAAGATGAGCTCATAACAACACAAAAATTCCCAAATGTAGGATTAAAACATGGAAAGAATGACATTTAATAAGGCAGAAATCTGATCAACAGTGTAAAATATATTGCATAAAGGTTTAAGTTATAGATGTTTTTATATTTTAGATGTTTTTTAGACATTTGGTCATACTTTATAATTAGGTTGTATGGGTTAATGTTAGTTTCCCAGAGATGGGTTGCAGCTGGAAGGGCATCCGCTGCGTAAAACATGTGCTGGATAAGTTGGCGGTTCATTCCGCTGTGGCGACCTCGGAATAATAAAGGGACTAAGCCGAAAAGAAAATGAATGAATGAATGAGTTAATGTTAGTTAATTTATTTACTAACATGAACAAACTATGAACAGTTCCTCTTTGTTAATGTTAGTTAATAGAATAAAGTCCATTTATTTTAATAATGCATTAGCAAATGTTGAACTATGATTAATAAATGTTGCATGAGTAGTTTATTATTAATTCAAATCAGTAAAGATATTAACTAACATTATCTTATGAAAGCTTTTTGTGAAGTGTGACCAATAATCCATACTTTTTACATCAAGAAAAACTGTTCATCAGTCAAATTTGTACTTATTTGATTTATATATATAGAATTTATGATATAGTTTGGGGCGACACGGTGGCTCAGTGGTTAGCACTCTCGCCTCACAGCAAGAAGGTTGCTGGTTCGAGTCCCGGCTGAACCAGTTGGCATTTCTGTGTGGAGTTTGCATGCTTCCCCCGTGTTGGCGTGGGTTTCCTCCGGGTGCACCGCTCCACCCCACCGTCCAGACACATGCACTATAGGTGAATTGAATAAACTAAACTGACCATAGTTTATAAGTGTGTGTGTGACTGAGTGTGTATGAATGTTTCCCAGTACTGGGTTGCAGCTGGAAGGGCATCCGCTGCGTAAAACATATGCTGGAATAGTTGGCAGTTTATTCTGCTGTGGCGACCCCTGATGAATAATGGTAGGAGATGATGTTTATAAGGAAGAAGTTTATAATGTATATAATATGATTTAACCCATTAAACATTATTGACATTGAGTAAATCATAATTTATATACACATTCATTTATTTTCCTTCAGCTTAGTCCCTTATTTTTCAGGGGTCACCACAGCAGAATAAACCGTCAAATTATCCAGCACATGTTTTACGCAGCGGATGCCCTTCTAGCTGCAACCCATCACTGGCAAACATTCATACACTCTCATTTACACTCATACACTACGGACAATTTTAGCTTACCCAATTCACCTATAGCGCATGTGTTTGGATTTGCACCGGAAACCCACACAAACACAGGGAGAACATGCAAACTCCACACAGAAATGCCAACTGACCCAGCCAGGGCTCGAACCAGTAACCTTCTTGCTGTGAGGCAATTGTGCCACCCACTGCGCCACCGTGAGGCCCATATACAGTTGAAGTCAGAATTATTAGCCCCCCTGAATTATTTTTTCTCCAATTTCTGTTTAGCGGAGAGAAGATTTTCTCAACACATTTCTAATCATAATAGTTTTAATAACTCATCTCTAATAACTGATTTATTTTATCTTTGTCATGATGACAGCACATAATATTTGACTAGATATTTTTCAAGACACTTCTATACAGCTTAAAGTGACATTTAAAGGCTTAACTAGGTTAATTAGGTTAACTAAGCAGGTTAGGGTAATTAGGCAAGTTATTGTATAATGATGGTTTGTTCTGTAGACTATTAAAAAAATATATAGCTTAAAGTGGCTAATAATTTTGACCTTAAAATGTTTTATAAAAAATTAAAAACTGATTTTATTCTAGCCGAAATAAAACAAATAAGACTTTCTCCAGAAGAAAAAATATTATCAGACATACAGTACTGTGAAAATTTCCTGAATCTGTTAAACATCAGGGCAACCCAGTGGCGCAGTAGGTAGTGCTGTTGCCTCACAGCAAGAACGTCGCTGGGTCGCAGGTTCGAACCTCGGCTGGGCTGGGTCAGTTGGCGTTTCTGTGTGGAGTTTGCATGTTCTCCCTGGGTTCGCGTGGGTTTCCTCCGGGTGCTCCGGTTTCCCCCACAGTCCAAAGACATGCAGTACAGGTGAATTGGGTAAGCTAAATTGTCCATAGTGTATGAGTGTGAATGTGTGTGTGGAAGTTCCCAGAGATGGGTTGCGGCTGGAAGGGCATCCGCTGCGTAAAATCGTGCTGGATAAGTTGGCGGTTCATTCCGCTGTGGCGACCCCGCAAGGGACAAAGCCGACTAGAAAATGAATGAATGAATGAATGTTAAACATCATTTGGGAAATATTTAAAAAAGAAAAAAAAATTCAAAGGGACTAATAATTCTGACTTTAACTATATATATATATATATATATATATATATATATATATATATATATATATATATATATATATATATATATATATATATATATATATATGAGCAATATCACACTCGTAGCAGTGTAATATGGCTGTATATCGTTACTAGTGGGAAGCGTGCATTGGCTCGAGGCATCAGGCGAGTGCGTTAGTTTCCCACCAGTGATGATATACAACCATATTACACTGTTACTGTTGTGATATTGCGTTTATACAACAGTTTGACGGCATAATCATGTAAATAAAAAAGAAAATCAAACACGAAGAGTCTCAAAAACCTTTTGTATGAGGAACTACTTTCTTCCACCATTCATTCACACAGCAGCTGACGACAGAGCAGCAGAAACCGTTGCTCATTCACAAACGTCACGTTAGAGCTAGTGTTTGAGTGATTCTCTAGCGTAATGTCTAAAGTGATGACAAAACAGCTGATTTTGCTCACATTTTAAGATTATAAGGCTGAACCGCATGAATATGGTCAGTTATTTCTCAAAGTATTTCTTTGTTACAATCAGGAGATCACAATAACCCGGCTGGGTGCGCGGCAGGCCAGAGTCCTGGTGGCAGGCCACATCCGATGCGATATAGAAAGTGAAGAGCGAGGGGGGATGCGCGGCAGACCAGTGGCCCGGTGGCAGGCCACATCCGATGCGGTATAGAAATACAATCACACAACACATTATTCACGATTGCTTTCAGATTTCCACAAGGATCTGTTTCATTGTTTGTGAAGTAAATTATATCGAGTTGATCCAAAAGTCTAATGTCAGAAACTCTTCAAGGCAACACATTATAAAAAAGGGTCAGCTGTGAGTTAAAAAAGTGGCACGATTTCTAGAATCAGCTGATTAATAGAGTCTGTTGACCTATTTCAGACACTTTTATGACGTCTGTGTAAGCCTCCGGGGAAAGGGTTAACAAGCAATGTGATTATCCCATCTTGTGATCCAATTTCCAGCCATGAAAGAAGGTATTTTATTTGTGCAGAAAGAGCTGATGTGCGCACACACACACACTCATTCACCATACCGGAGAGCTGCTGACGCTGGTAAGTGTTACGATTCTGGACTTCTTATCACTATACAATGTTATTTAAAGGGTTTTTTATTATTATTGTTGGCATCTGTGGTTCCATTGTATCCATGGAATTCCAAAAACATTTTTGGATTGAGTTTTGCAGTATCCATGGAAACTTGGAGTTCCAAAAACATTCTTGGAATAAGAGTTCCGCAGTATCCATGGAAACTTGAAATTCCATTAAGTTCTTTTAAGCGTTCTATAAACTGTAAATACAAATATCTGTTAATTAAGAGTTCGCATATTTTGTGATTCACAAGTGTTTTCTGTTTATTTACGGTTTTGAATTGCATTATGGGATGTTGATCTCTGCTCTGTCGACTTTTGATGTTAAAAATTCAACTCTACAGTTTAACAAAGTGACTTTTATTGACATTTAAGTAGTTTGAAATAATATCTAGAAATGTCTAGAAATCATATCTAGAGAAATTAGTCTGTAAAATAACAGTAGATGTACTGGCAGTTTCTTACAAGGTTTTTGTAGTGTAATATACAACACCAACCAAGGCAATATAGCACTGCAAACTATTAAAAATGTTCATAAACGTCACTTTTTACAACTTTTTAAGGTTAAAAGGGGTTGGAAGAAAGATCAAGCTCCCATAATGCAGTTCAAAAGTCAAAATAAATGATGAAAAATAAAATAAAAGCAGGAATCACACACACACACAAAGGAAAACTGGTGTTTTTGTACAGTGTAATGGATCTTTATATTCGTCTTCTGTCCCCTACACATGAATATCCTCATAACTACTCCACTTTCTCCAGTCCCTGATGGTAGTGCTAAACATAACATAGACCTAACAATGTAAAACAATCCAAAAATATCCATCAAAACTAGTTACATCTTGCTAATCTGTGAGCTGATCTGCTGTGTTCTGTATTCATGCACAATGAAGCGCTCGGATGATATGATTTGACCATCATATGGGTTTGGTTGAGTAAATGATGACATGTTTTTCATTTTTAGGTCAACTGTACCTTTAATAACATACACTCTCAGAAATAAAGGTACATAAAGGTACATATTTGTACCTGAAGGGTCCATAATGGTACCTCAAAGGTACTTTTTAGGTACATTTGTGTACTAATATGCACCTTTGAGATACCATTGGGCACTCTTTGGGTACAAATATGTACCTTTTGAAAAGGTACTGCCCCAGTGACAGCTCCTGTACCTTTATTTCTGAGAGTGTAACATAACAACACAACAACAATTAAATGCTCCATTAACATGCCAATACATCCTGTAATGTAACATAACATTGACATGGCAATATAATATATAACATAACATGATCAAAATTCTTCTAAATATATTTTATGCTCTACAGAAGAAAGTCAGTCATATGAGACTGGTTGAGTAAATTATGATGTCTTTAATTTTTAGGTGAACTGTGCCTTTTTAATTAGCAGAATTCAGTTTTTATTCTTTAAACATGTCATCGACATCACAACATTAACATAACAATGTAATATATCATGAGATAACATAACACAACAACAGCATTATGTAACATTAACATGGCATAACATCCTTTAATGAAACATAACAATACCATAACACTGACATGAAGATATTCAGTTGATGTCAGAATTATTAGCCCCCTTTTGAATTTCTTTTTTAAATATTTCCCAAATGATGTTTAACAGAGCAAGGAAATTTTCACAGTATGTCTGATAATATTTTTTCTTCTGGAGAAAGTCTTATTTGTTTTATTACGGCTAGAGTAAAAGCCGCTTTGACTTTTTTAAACACCATTTTAAGGTCAAAATTATTAGCCTCTATATATTTTTTCGAGTCTACAGAACAAACCATCGTTATACAATAACTTGCCTAATTACCCTAACCTGCCTAGTTAACCTAATTAACCTAGTTAAGCCTTTAAATGTCACTTTAAGCTGTATAGAAGTGTCTTGAAGAATATCTAGTCAAATATTATTTACTGTCATCATGGCAAAGATAAAATAAATCAGTTATTAGAGATGAGTTATTAAAACTATTATGATTAGAAATGTGCTGAAAAAAATCTTCTCTCCGTTAAACAGAAATTGGGGGAAAAAAAATAAACGGGGGCTAATAATTCTGACTTCAACTGTACAGTGTATAACAAAAACTAACATGATCTTAATATATTATATAACATAACATAACATGATCAATATATATATATTTTTGTTTCACAGAAGAAAGCCAGTCATAAGGGCTTATTAACTAAACGTAAATGATGTAAATGTAAATAATGACATAATTTTCATTTTTAGATGAACTAATCCTTTAATTAGCTTGATTTATTTGACATGACATAACATAACACTGACATAATATTACAGTTTTTCTCCGTGGCTTTGGTGCATTTCTCACAACATTATTTACATTTGCACAACAGTTATTGCATTTCTCAAAACAATTAGTCATTTGTGCACATCATAGTAGCAGTTTCTCATTCCTTCCAGCAAACTTCAAATGCTTTTGGACATGCATCAATTGCTTTCATACAACTCTCTGCTGTTTGTAACATTATCATTTGTTTATGTCATGTCAGTCAGAATTAACTAAACTTGTGGATGCTGAATAGTCATTCCATATACAACTAATAGTCCTCATTTCATTACTGGAGTCATTATTACATACACAAATGTTGAACTGGTTGTCAAAATCTGTCAAGCAAATTTTATTTAAAAACTTTAAATCTTTTTTTTTTTTCACTGAAAATGTCTTCTGAATTGAACAATTTCATGACTGATTTACAGACCTGTGTATGTTGTAGGTTCAGTTTCAATATGTACTGCAGTATTGTCTACAGTTGTGCACAGCTCTACCCAAAGGAAGTTTGTTTGTTGTAAATAAGGGTGTGTTTATTCTTTTGCACAATGCTGTCAATAAATTAGAATTGTAAAGAGCAAATGCAGTAAAAAAGTGAAACACACATATTCAGTGTCTTGTACTCAGATACCTCACTAAATGCAGTGATGTCTAACTTTACTGTAGTCTTCAAACTTGCTGTGTAAATAGTATATAGTGCTGCCTTGAGCATTTTCAGAAAGTGTCACCAAAATCAGACTTTTTTACATTGGAATAAATGTACAGAGTAAAGTGTCATGATGAAAACATGACAAAGCCATTTGACTATCTTGTTCATAAACAATGGTGTCAGTACTTTTCATTTTGATGGCACTGACACTTTCATTGACATCAATACTTGCTTTTGAGGAATGAGCTCTCCATTTTGAGCAAGTGGCACGCTTTTGCAGGTTATCCACTAGGTTTTGCAGTTTGTAATTGTTTTGAGAAATGCATTAACTGTTGTGCAAATGTAAATAGTGTCGTGAGAAATGCACCAAAGCCACTGAGGAAAACTGTAACTAAACGTAAATGATGTAAATGTAAATAATGACATAATTTTAATTTTTAGATGAACTGTTCCTTTAATTAGCTTGATTTATTTGACATGACATAACATAACACTGACATAATATTAACATGACATAACAATATTAACATGACACATAATGTAACATAACCAAATAACAACATTAACATGACATAACTAAAATGAACACTTTTTTTTTTTTTTAAACAAAAGTGAACCGAAAGCACAATTGTTCTTCTTCCTCTTCTTCTTCTTCAGTATGTATGGCTGTATGAGCTCAGTATGAGTGCTGATGCCGTGGTCGTGGGCTGCTGCTGCTGAAGACAGTGATATGGAGTCAGCCCCTGCTGGCCCTGCAGTGGAGTTTGGTCTCCGGAGACTCTCTTTCGCCTACCAGGACCTGCTGGAGATCCCCTACGACACAATCCTGAAACAGCAGGACAGTCTGGAGGTTCTGGATCTCAGTTACAACCTGCTGGACGAGTATCCTTTTCATTTATCTCACAATACTTGGACTTTTTTTTAAAGGAGACCTATTATGTTCCTTTTAACAAGATGTAAAATAAGTCTCTGATGTCTCTAGAGTGTGTGTGTGAAGTTTCAGCCTAAAAGACCACACTAATAATGTTTTATAACTCTCTGAAACTGACCCTTTTAGACTTTGATCCTAATTGTGGCGTTTTGGTGACTTTTCAAAAGAGGGCGGAGCTACAAATGTCTGTGTGTCAGCATAGTGGCAGATTCAACAACAAGACTAACGTCCTATGCTAATGAGGGAGAGATGGTCACTAGTGAGCATGGCTTTCCTCCTCTGTGCACAAAGAATGTACACTCATCGGCCACTTTATTAGGTACACCTGTCCAGCTGCTCGTTAACGCAAATTTCTAATCAGCCAATCACATGGCAGCAACTAGGCATGTAGACATGGTCAAGACGATCTGCTGCAGTTCAAACCGAGCATCAGATAGGGAAAGAAAGGTGATGTAAGTGACTTTGCACGTGGCATGGTTGTTGGTGCCAGACAGGCTGGTCTGAGTATGATGGGAGCAGAAGACCACACCGGGTGCCACTCCTGTCAGCTAAGAACAGGAAACTGAGGCTACAATTCACACAGGCTCACCAAAACTGGACAATAGAAGATTGGAGAAACGTTGCCTGGTCTGATGAGTCTCCATTTCTGCTGCCACATTCGGATGGTCGGGTCAGAATTGGCGTCAACCACATGAAAGCATGGATCCATCCTGCCTTAAATCAACGGTTCAGGCTGGTGGTGGTGTAATGGTGTGGGGGATAATTTCTTGGCACACTTTGGGCTCATTAGTACCAATTGAGCATCGTGTCAACGCCACAGCCTACCTGAGTATTGTTGTTGATCATGTCCATCCCTTTATGACCACAGTGTACCCATCTTCTGATGGCTACTTCCAGCAGGATAACGCGCCATGTCATAAAGCGCGAATCATCTCAGACTGGTTTCTTGAACATGACAATGAGTTCACTGGACTCAAATGGCCTCAACAGTCACCTGATTTCAATCCAATAGAGCACCTTTGGGATGTGGTGGAACGGGAGATTCGCATCATGGATGTGCAGCCAACAAATCTGCAGCAACTGCGTGATGCTATCATGTCAATATGGAGCAAAATCTCTGAGGAATATCTCCAGTGCCTTGTTGAATCTATGCCCTGAAGGAGTAAGGCAGTTCTGAAGGCAAAAGCGTGTCCAACCTGGTCAGGTGTACCTAATAAAGTGACCGGTGCGTCTATATCTAAAATATTATTACTATTTCACAAAAGGGTGAAAAATTATGTCTTCAACAGTTGTGAAATGGCAGATCTTTGGTGTTTGATGTCTGATATTTAAGTGTCTTTCCTTAACCGAGCTGCTAACGGAACCCGGCTCTTTTAGGAGGTTTGGTGAAGCTCAGCACTCTTATCCTGGACTGCAACAACTACAGCGCTCATGTCAAATTCCCCTTCATGCCCAGCCTCACCACCCTGTGGATCAACAAGAACAAAATCAGCAACCTGCCCATCATAGTGGAGGAGATCTGCTGCAAGTTCCCCAACATCAAGTCAGTTCAGCACTAGTGTAAAATTACAAATTAAACACTCATATTGCAGTCACTACTTTATATACAGTTGAAGTCAAAATTATTCGCCCTCTTGCCATTTTCTTTTTCAAATATTTCTTAAATGATGTTTAACAGAGCAATGAAAGTTTTACAGTATTACCTATAATATATTTTCTTCTAGATAAAGTCTTATTTGTTTTATTTCGGCTAGAATAAAAGCAGTTTTTAATTTTTTAAAACCATTTTAAGCTCAATATTTTTAGCCCCATTAAGCATTTTTCCCCGATTGTGTACAGAACAAACCATTATTATGCAATGACTTGCCCAATTACCCTAACTTGCCTAATTAACCTAGTTAAGCGTTTAAATGGCACTTTAAGCTGAATACTAGTATCTTGAAAAAATATCATGGCAAAATGGCAAAGATAAAGAATTCAATCGTCCATTCATTTTCCTTCGGCTTAGACCCTTTATTCACTAACTTATCCAGCATATGTTATACACAGTAGATCCCCTTCCAGCTGCAACCCACTGGCACCGTACCCGAGGATTGTCTCCCCACCCCCCGCCAAAAAAATTATTTAAAAAAATCGCAGTCTCTATTGTGAAAAAAAAGAATATATATATATATGTGTGTATACTTAAAATAATTGTATAAGTTTGTTCGTTAGTGAGTTAGTTTGTTAGTTAGTTAGTTTGTTCTTTGTTGGTTCGTTCATCCGTTAGTTTGTTAGTTTGTTAGTTAGTTAGTTCGTTCTTTGTTTGTTCGTTCATCCGTTAGTTTGTTAGCTTGCCAGTTAGTTAGTTCATTTTTTCGTTTGTTCGTCGGTTAGTTAGATAGTTTGTTTATTCTTCACTGTTCGTTCATTCATTCGTTAGTTTGTTTGTTTATTAGTTAGTTTGTTCATTCGTTCATTAGTTTGTTAGTTAGTTTGTTAGTTAGTTTGTTTGTTCCTTCGTTACTAAGTTAGTAAGTTTGTTCTTCGTTCATTTGTTAGTTTGTTAGTTAGTTAGTCGTTCGTTTGTCCGTTAGTTAGTTAGTTCGTTTATCTTTCATTCGTTCATTCGTTTGTTTGTTAGTTAGCTAGTTTGTTCTTTCGTTAGTTATTTGTTCGTTCGTTCATTAGTTAATTTGATCGTTTGTTCGTTAGTTAGTTCATTCTTCATTCGTTCGTTCATTCTTTCGTTTGTTAGTTAGTTAGCTAGTTTATTCATTCGTTCATTTGTTAGTTATTTCTTTGTTCGTTCATTAGTAAGTTAGTTAATTCATTCATTCGTTCGTTCATTAGTTTCTTTTGTAAGTTAGTTAGTTAGTTTGTACAATCGTTCATTCGTTAGTCTTTTAGTTATTTGTTTGTTCGTTCTTAGTAAGTTAGTTAATTTGTTTATTCGTTCGTTTGTTCGTTAGTTCATTCGTTCATTCGTTCATTAGTTAATTTGTTCGTTTGTTAGTTAGTTAGTTACTTAGTTAGTTAGTTAGTTAGTTTGTTCGTTCATTCGTTAGTTAATTTGTTTGTTAGTTAGTTAGTTTGCCCCCCCCCCCAAAGAATTATGTTAAAAAAAATCGCAGTCTCTATTGTGAAAAAAAAGAATATATATATATATATATATATATATATATATATATATATATATATATATATATATATATATATATATATATATATATATATATACTTAAAATAATTGTATAAGTTTGTTCGTTAGTAAGTTAGTTTGTTAGTTAGTTAGTTCGTTCTTTGTTTGTTCGTTCATCCGTTAGTTTGTTAGCTTGCCAGTTAGTTAGTTTATTTGTTCGTTTGTTCGTCGTTTAATTAGTTAGTTAGTTTGTTCATTCTTCACTGTTCAATCGTTTGTTAGTTAGTTTGTTCATTTGTTCGTTTGTTAGTTTGTTTGTTCATTTGTCAGTAAGTTTGTTCTTCATTCATTTGTTAGTTTGTTAGTTAGTTAGTCGTTCGTTTATTCGTTAGTTAGTTAGTTAGTTCATTATTTGTTCATTCGTTTATTCATTCGTTTGTTTGTTAGTTAGCTAGTTAGTTTGTTTGTTCATTTGTTAGTAAGTTTGTTCTTCGTTCATTTGTTAGTTAGTTAGTTAGTTAGTTTGTTAATTGTTCATTTGTTCGTTCATTCGTTTGTTTGTTAGTTAGCTAGTTTGTTCATTCGTTAGTTAGTTATTTACTTAGTTAGTTAGTTAGTTAGTTAGTTTGTTCGTTCATTTGTTAGTTAATTCGTTTGTTAGTTAGTTAGTTTGTCCCTCCCCCAAAAATTATGTAAAAAAAAGTTGCATTCTCTATTATAAAAAAAAGGAATATTCATTCATTCATTCATTTTCTTGTCGGCTTTGTCCCTTGCGGGGTCGCCACAGCGGAATGAACCGCCAACTTATCCAGCACGATTTTACGCAGCGGATGCCCTTCCAGCCGCAACCCATCTCTGGGAACAAAAAAGGAATATATATATATATATATATATATATATATATATATATATATATATATATATATATATATATATATATATATATATATATATATATATGTATACTTAAAATAATTGTGTAAGTAGAACAAAAACAAATGCAAAAATGCATATAGAAACAGTCAAGTTCCTTCATCACAGTGGTTTGGCCCACTGCCTGCTTTCCCAGTTCATCTCACCTACTCTACACCATTACTCTATATATACAAGTCAGGTCTGCAGCTGCGGCTCAATTAAAGTTGTACTCCAGTAAGTAGTGTTTTATCCACTTTAAATAAAGTGATTCTCTTTAATGTTGTTGATGCAGACTTATTCATAAATTAGTTGTGGCAAAAATGCTGATTACCGATGAAATTTTCCATGAATCTGCTATATTAGCGATTAAAATATTACTTATCTAGTTAATGTTAGCTTGTTTACAATAACTTGCTTAGTGCATGCAAATAACATGCCAAAGCCATTTCCCATGCATTGTTTTATTTGTGACGACTTGGCATAATGTTAACTTAACATTAACAGCCACAATTAACATATTGTTTAGCTGTGCATTGACCAAATGACCACTGTGCAATGACCGAAATGACCCAACTGTATTTTTTTGTATAATAAATCTTTATTCTGCTCTGAAGTGTCATCATTTTAAATGACATTTTTAATTCCTTGTTTTTATTGTGTATGAGAAGCATGTCAAATTGCTATCTCTGACTGAACAACTGACCCACTCCTTATCTAAACAATTATAATGATGGAATCGAAGTTTTTTACTGTGGGGACATAGCTTTATAAGTAACTGTTAAATTAAATTTATGCCCATGGAAACACCCATACACACTTATTCACACACACACACTCATACATTACGGCCAATTTAGCTCATTCAATTCCACTATGTTTGGACTGTGGGGGAAACCGGAGCATCCAGAGGCAACCCACCCCAACACTGGGAGATTTCTCCGCACAGAAATGCCAACTGGCCCAGCCGGGGCTCGAACCAGCGACCTTCTTGCTGTGAGGCCACAGTGCTAACCACTGAGCCACCGTGCCGCCTAAAAGAAATCGGTTATTAAAAATGAGTTATTAAATCTATTATGTTTACAAATGTGTTGGAAAAATCTTCTGTCCGGTAAACAGAAATTGGGGGGAAAATATACAGTGGGGCTAATAGTTCTGACTTCAACATTTTATTTGGCAGTACATTACCTTGAGTATTTTTCAGTATTCTGAGTTTCATGACACTGTTTGACTCCATTGTAGAATTCTCAGCATGATGAACAATGAAGCGGCCCCCAGTTACTTTAACGGAGGCAGTCTCACACAGTACATCGACTACAGGTGAACAAACACGCCCATAGCACAACAAAACCCCGCCCCCTTTTGATGTCTTCACTATAGTTTCTAGACACGCCCCTTAATGCTGATTAGCTGCAAGTGTGTCATAATCTGTGGCTGCGTCCGAAACCGTCTACTACTCAGTAGGTACTGCATTTGAATTTAAACGTACTACTCGGCCGTTAGAAAAGTACGTTCTATACAGTATGAATGTGAGCAGTATGAATGTAATTCGGACGTACTACATCCGCCATTTTGTCATGGTCACGTGACCTACCTGCGTCAGTTGCGTCGCTTCACTTCTATTCATGAATTCTTTCGCGGGGCATCATGGGATAGCGCAGCGTCCATGGGATGCACACTTCAGAATCTCGCCGGAAGTAGTAAGTCATCCGGGTACTTCTCGCATACTGATTTTCGAATTCTATAAATTCGGACATACGACTCGGCTCGCATACTGATTTTAGCGTACTGTATAGTATGGAAGTATGCGGTTTCGGACGCAGCCTATGGTTTTTTTTAAATGGTGCAACTTTACTATAAAGATTTAGATTTTTCAATAAAATAATTCTTCAAATTATAGTTTTTCTGTCATCAAAGTGTCTTTTTTTTAAAAGTGTGCTTACATTTCATTAATATGATGTCATCTGGGAAAACTTAAAAAAAAAAACTTTTAAGGAGTCAAAACAATTAAGCACACCTGTTTTTATTATATTTATTTATTTATTTATTTATTTAATTTTTTATTGGGCAAAACTGTAAACCTTTAATACTTTTATTTATACTTTTTTAATACAACAATAATGCACACAAGAAAGGGCATTTTAAAGTTTCATTTAACATGTATTTTTAGTTTTAGTAGTTGCAAGTTGTAGATACATTTTTTAAATGTCTTTTTTTTGGATGTTTATTGCATTAATTTCAACATTTCCTTACAGATTTATGATACATAGAGGTTTTTTGTTTACATTGGCTATACAAAGGCGACGCAGTGGCGCAGTAGGTAGTGCTGTCGCCTCACAGCAAGAAGGTCACTGGTTCGAGCCTCGGCTGGGTCAGTTGGCGTTTCTGTGTGGAGTTTGCATGTTCTCCCTGCATTCACGTGGGTTTCCCCCACAGTCCAAAGACATGCAGTAAAGGTGAATTGGGTAGGCTAAATTGTCCGTAGTGTATGAGTGTGAATGAGTGTGTATGGATGTTTTCCAAAAGATGGGTTGCAGCTGGAAGGGCATCCCCTGTGTAAAACATATGCTGGATAAGTTGGCGGTTCATTCCACTGTGGCGACCCCAGATTAATAAAGGGACTAAGCCAAAAAGAAAATGAATGAAAGAATGAATGATATACAAAACAATTGAACAGAATCCAGAAAGAGTAGATCAATTGATTTATTAATTAATTAGTTCGTTCATTCATTAGTTAGTAAGTTAGTTAGTTCATTCGTTCGTTTGTTCGTTAGTTAGGTAATTCGTTCGTTTGTCCGTTCGTTCGTTAGTAAGTTAGTTAGTTCGTTCTTTGTTTGTTCGTTCATTCGTTTGTTTGTTTGTTAGTTAGTTCATTCGTGCGTTTGTTAGTAAGTTAGTTCGTTCTTTGTTTGTTCGTTCATTCGTTTGTTTGTTAGTTAGTTCATTCGTGCGTTCGTTAGTAAGTTAGTTCGTTCTTTGTTCGTTCGTTCGTTCATTCGTTAGTTAGTTTGTTTGTTAGTTAGTTAGTTAATTCGTGCGTTCGTTAGTAAGCTAATTCGTTCGTTCATTCATTTGTTAATTTGTTCGTTTGTTTGTTAGTTAGTTCGTTCATTCTTCGTTCATTTGTTAGTTAGTTTTTCGTTCGTTCGTTCATTCATTAGTTCGTTTGTTAATTCGTTCCTTTTTCGTTCGTTCATTCGTTAGTTTGTTCGTTTGTTAATTAGTTAGTTAGTTAGTTAGTTAGTTCATTCGTTCATTAGTTAGTTACTTCATTCTTTGTTCGTTCGTTAGTTTGTTTGTTTGTTCGTTCTTTGTTCATTCATTCGTTAGTTCATTAGTTAGTTCGTTAGTAAGTTCGTTAGTTTATTCATCCATTCATGAAATATATATATATAAATATTCTGACAATAATAAATTTGTATCTACTTATAAACTACTATAATTACAAAATAACCACTCTATATGTTCAAATTTAATCCTATAATACATTTCCTTTTGGTTTTTAATGGCTAATTCAGTTCTGTGTTAATTTCTTAGTCCGTTTTCCGACCTCACATCTATACTCAGGTTTTTTTACACACTTCTTTTTATATAAGTTTATACTACCATCTAGCGTTCATGTTCTGCCATTGCAGATTCAGAGCAATCTCTAAATATGAGATCTGTGTTCTAGTACTATTACATTACATTTTAAATTTACATTAGATAGATACCTTTGTCCAAAGCAACTTACAACTGAGGAGGCACTCAGAGATTCAACAACAAGAGGCAGTACACACAAGAAAAGCTAATTATACAAAGGAACTGTTAGTGCTCAGAGATTTAAGTGCTAGAGTTAGGAGGGGGGAATTTTTTTATATAGAGAAAGAGAGAGAAAAAGGTGCTTCTATAGGTGGTTTGTCAAGCCCACTCACCTGTGTGAGGCACACTCAAAATATCATAATGTTTTGAGGTTGTCATGTGGTGTGGTGGTAGGAGAGAGAATGGGGGTCTTGGTTTTGTTCACAGGGGTTCAGGTGAGAGATGGGTTTTTAGTTCTCATTTGAGTAATACTAGTGAAACTGCAGTCTGTGTGGGTATGACAAGATCATTACACCAGCGAGGAACAGTGAAAGAAAAGGTTTTGGAAAGTGATTTTTAGCCTTTCTGGAGCAGGTGGAGATATGAGTGTGCATTATTATTATTATTATTAATAGCAGTAATGTAACTTCTGTGCTTCTCATTAACAGGCAGTATGTGATCAGTCAGATCCTCAGTCTGGAGGTGCTGGACGACACAGAGGTGCAGGAGAAAGAGCGAGAACAGGCCCGCAAAACATACCGGGTGCAGAGAATCAGAGAGGGCAGCCGGAGGAGGAAAGAGCTTCATCGCTGACAGACCATCATCAGACTATCATCATCATCAGACCATCATCATCATCATTAGACCATCATCATCATCATTAGACGATCATCATCATCATCATCAAATCATCATCATAATCGTCAGATCATCATCATCATCAGACCATCATCATCATCATTAGACCATCATCATCATCATTAGACGATCATCATCATCATCATCAAATCATCATCATAATCGTCAGATCATCATCATCATCAGATCATCATCATCATCATCAGATCATCATCATTAGACCATCATCATCATCATCATCATCATCATCATCAGACCATCATCATCATCATCAGATCATCATCATCATCATCAGATCATCATCATTAGACCATCATCATCATCATCATCATCATCATCATCAGACCATCATCATCATCATCAAATCATCATTATAATCGTCAGATCATCATCATCATCATCATCATCATCATCATCATCATCATCATCAGACCATCAAATCATCATCATCAAATCATCATCATAATCATCAGATCATCATCATCATCATTAAATCATCATCATCATCATCATCATCAGACCATCATCATCATCATCATCATCATCAGACCATCATCATTATCAAATCATCATCATCATCATCAGACCATCATCATCATTAAAAATCATCATCATCATCATCAGACCTTTATTATCATCATCATCATCATCATCATCATCAGACCATCATCATTATCAAATCATCATCATCATCATCAGACCATCATCATCATCATCAAAAAACATCATTATCATCATCATCAGACCATCATCATTATCAAATCATCATCATCATCATCATCATCATCAGACCATCATCATCATCATCAAAAAACATCATCATCATCATCATCAGACCATCATCATTATCAAATCATCATCATCATCATCATCATCAGACCATCATCATCATTAAAAATCATCATTATCGTCATCATCATCATCAGACCTTTATTATCATCATCAGATCATCATCATCATCATCAGACCATCATCATTATCAAATCATCATCATCATCATCATCATCAAAAAAAAACATCATTATCATCATCATCATCATCAGACCTTTATTATCATCATCAGATCATCATCATCATCAGACCATCATCATTATCAAATCATCATCATCATCATCATCATCATCAGACCATCATCATCATCAAAAAACATCATCATCATCATCATCATCATCAGACCTTTATTATCATCATCAGATCATCATCATCATCATCAGACCATCATCATTATCAAATCATCATCATCATCATCATCAGACCATCATCATCATCAAAAAACATCATTATCATCATCATCAGACCTTTATTATCATCATCATCATCATCATCATCATCATCATCATCAGACCATCATCATCATCATCATCAGACCATCATCATTATCAAATCATCATCAGACCATCATCAAAAAACATCAACAGCCCCAGCACTCCTTCACGAGCTTCACGGCACAAACAGATCGCATTCATACCATTTCTGAAAACAACAACAAATAAATGTGTAATGGCGTGGAAAAGTCTTCCCTCTCTGTTTTCTTGTTTAATCTCTCTCTCTCTTTCTCTCAATTCAATTCAATTCAGTTCAATTCAATTGGCATGACTGTAAAAATGCAACATTGCCAAAGCTTAAGATATGTGGAGAAATATAATAACAATTAAAACATCAAAATAAAACACTAGAAACAAAACATCACAACAATTTGAAACTTAAATGAACAACGTAATAAATTAAAACGTGAACATTTCAAACCACAGTGTTCAACACATAAACACACACATGGACTAGACATTGATAAAGCGTTCATCATTCCAAGCTTTTTTCAATTAAACACTTTTTAATTAAAGGAAAAGTTTTCAATGTACTTAAAGACTCTGATTGGATGAGCCAAGATCAACGCACCTAATATGCTTCACCTAATATGAGTTTATAATAAAGCATAGCACCCATAAACAGCTCACGATAGTTATAGTTCAATTAATTATTGCATTTTCATATTGCTGTTGCCACCATATAAAAGTAATTTGGGCTTAAAAACATGGCACTGCAATCTAGTTTATTGCACTGCCACTAAAGCAGATTATTTATAGCCAATAAAAATAGCCCGTATGGTCTTGTGATAAGGCAAATCACCAACATGCTCTTCATATCTGTTGAACTCTGATAAACACTTCAATGAACTACACCCACATGACAAAACACTAGGCATTTATAGTAAATACATTAGTGTTTTTGAACCATACTCTAGTAAATTGTACTGTATCATAGTTTTGGACACACTTTGTTAAAGAATACAGCATAATGTATTAACTTCACCATGCTGAAAAAAACTGCTTAAACCAGCCTAAGATGGTCGGCTGGTTTTAGCTGGTCGACCAGCCTGGTTTTAGAGTGGTTTTAGCCATTTCCAGGCTGGTTTCCAGCCATTTCCAGCCTGGTTTTAGCTGGTCAGGCTGGAAAAATGACCAGCTAAAACCAGCTTGACCAGCCTGGTTTAAGCTGGAGATAGCTGGTTTTGGCTGGTCAAGCTGGTTTTAGCTGGTCAACTCCCAGCCTGACCAGCTAAGACCATGCTGGAAATGGCTGGAACAGGGTAGTGAACTGATAAACTCTAATAAATACTATAGCTAGATTTTACTACAGTAAACTCTGGTGTATTGCAGTATATTATACCCCCATATAGTTGTAATGGGGGTCATTTGTTTATATCACTAGTTGTTGTGTTACCATTGCCATAGAATTACCACAATAGAATAATTCAAGTACTTTACTATAGTAAATAGATATTAATATATAAATAAACATATGCCAATAAAGCTAACTTCCCAGGTAGCAAAGAATTCTGGCCCAGATTTGGCACAAAGTTGGCACAACAGGCATTCGTCTGGCAATGGCATGCAACGTGTGGGCCAAAGATGGCCCGCCTTTGGCAGAGGTGGCACTGTCTTTAAGGTGACACACAAGACTTGGGCCAGATATCAAATGTAGTATTTGGCCCAGATGTTAAAAATGTATATGTGGGCCACATAAGTTTGGCCTGTCTTGACCCACATTTAAAATACATTTAAATAATTTTGGAGTAAAGAAAAAATTCTACCAATTAGGTCACTTCAAAAAAAAAAGCTTTACTATAAAGCGAAATGCTTCATGGGTTTATCAAATTCATCTCAGTCATGACACACCAACATATCTGGCCCAGTTATGGGTTATTAAGTTGGCTGAGACTTGGCCCAGATAGGGTCCATGTTTGGCCCTTGTTAGGAAGCCAGACTTGGTCCAATCATGTACCGTAATTCACTGCGGCATGTGGGCCAAGCAAGAGCTGATTGTGTGGGCCAGATCTGGGCCAGAGAAATTTTGCTATGAGGGTTTAATTAGAGCTTTAGTATGGCTCAAAACACTGTAGTATGTCTGTTTACTGTTAATTACTATAGTATTTTGCTCATTTGGGAAGCATGCACTGTTTTAGTCTGATGTTTTTTGCATATTCATGTTCATTGTTTACTAGAAATTGTTTACTTTTCCTGCAGCTTTGTAACTGGATCACGTCAAAACGACCTCAAAGGACATTTTTATGTCGGATTCATGCACACATCTCAGTCTCTTATGTAGCTATCATGAAATCAGATGTCAAACGTGCTTTGTGGAGTTTACTACAGCAGCGCTGAACTAACTCTGACCTTTTACACACATTCGCAACACAGCACGCACAGAAGCGCTGAATCATTACCGTAATACACGCAATAAACATGCTAGTCAATGTCAAAAATGAGAACGGAAATGTAAACAAATGTTATGAATAACCGTAGTATCAATTAGATTGATATTTTATATAAGTGCTATCTGTTTTTATTAATTTCTAATAATCTGTTTATAATTATTAATACGTGCTGAAAAAAGTTTAAAGAGATAGTTTGAAGCTGACAACATGAGCTACCCCTCTTTTGGTAGATAAACCATGACAGATTGAGCTACCAGTAGCACATTCTGAGGACGTTCTTCAAAGTCCTCCAGTTAATGGAAAGAGGGGTGTGGTTTTGAAATCTCTAAAGCACAGGTGTCAAACTCAGTTCCTGGAGGGCCGCAACTCTGCACAGTTTAGTTCCAACCCTAATAAACACACCTGATCCAACTAATTGAGCCTTTCAGGCTTATTTGAGACATATAGACAAATTAACATGTTTGTAAACATTCAGGATGCGCGCGCAGGGGAGGTGGCAGAAAAAAACCGGGAGCGCTAGCATTTACAGCGAGGGAATGACATTCGATGCGGTACAGAGTTTGTTGTTGTATTAGAAATAAGATATATTGATTACATATTATATATATTATTTACATAATGCTTTCAGCGTATTATAACAGCTCGTCACCCAGTGATAAGCACAGTGATTCGGCAAAATTAACGTTTAAGTGAGCGGCGTTCGTCTGGCACCCTCCCAATGGATATTGGATAAGACGAAATGACCAAGCATCCAGCCCGAAATTTTCAATCTCACTGAAGCTCCAAGGGATTTTACAAGAGAGAAGTTAAAGGCCTACAAGTGTTTGGATGCCAACAATTGTGTTCTGTGTCATCATGTGCAAGAAATAATGTTCCCTAATTACCAGATTCAAAACTTTGTAGTGCTAAAAACTGAGGTTCTGCCGAGCCAAAGACAAGGAAAAAAAGACAGAGCTAACGTTATACAAGGCCTGGGTAATCATCAACAAGCAGAACAAGTGCATTCTGACCCGAACTACACCTGTACGGCAGGCCCAGGGTATGTGAACTTACACACAGGTAAAGTTGGCTTTATATTCGCACATTCGGACTTTCCCCTTAATAATATAATTTCATAAACGTATTATTTGCAAACTCTAAATAGCGAAATCATATCAGCAGCCAATGACTATCAAAGTACAACATTGTTCACAGTCAAATAAACAGTGTTCATGTTGTTTTCAAGTCACACTTGCAGGTTATTTCAGAGCGAATACTCAAAGTGCCGTGGTAAACAATATAGGGAGTGTGTCACAAGTTGTCACTGAATGAACGTGTGAACATAAAACCAACTTTAATAACTTACACTTTCACGTTTCATTCTTAGCATTCAGTGTCCGCAGTTTGATTAACTATATGTAACTGTTTTGCCGAAATCATTGCTGCAATCAAAAACGAGTAATGTGTATGATTCAGCACAGCCTGAACTGACATGATATATAGTGGAGAGCAGGAGACTGATTCCTGAAAGACCCCAGTGACAGACAAGTCTCCGCGTTGATCCCGTGAACCAGCCTGTACACCCACCAGTGCCCTACTCACACCTGCAGCTTCTCCACGATGGACGTCCAGTGTTCTCCAGCCTCCAGCACCTAGACTATGCTCTGCACAGGAAGTTTGGCCAGAGGAGGAATAGTCGTGTCCAACTGAGCCTGGTTTCTCTCCAGGTTTTTATTCTTTCACTTTCGTCAATTGGTGAAGTTTGTTCTTCCACTGTCGCCACTGGCTTGCTTGGTTTGAGACTTGTGGAGCTGCGCATCGATGGATTTGCTCTTCAGTGTTTGGACTTTCAGCAGTGAAAATTAAACCACACTGAACTGAACTAAACTGAACTTCAACTCTGAAAACTGGACTGACACAGTTTCAGCTTACTAGAACTTCTATGTTAAGCTGCTTTGATACAAACAACATTGTAACCCTGCTGAAAAATCCAGCTTAAACCAGCCTAAGCTGGTTGGCTGGTTTTAGCTGGTCGACCAGCTTGGTTTTAGAGGGGTTTTGGCCATTTCCAAGCTGGTTTCCAGCCATTTCCAGCCTGGTCTTACCTGGTCAGGCTGGAAAATGACCATCTTAAACCAGCTTGACCAGCCAAAACCAGCTATGTCCAGCTTAAACCAGGCTGGTTAAGCTAGTTTTAGCTGGTTTAAGATGGCCAACTCCCAGCCTGACCAGCTAAGACCACGCTGGAAATGGCTGAAAACCAGCCTGGAAATGGCCAAAACCCCCTCTAAAACCAGGATGGTCGACCAGCTAAAACCAGCCAACTAGCTAAGGCTGGTTTAAGCTGGATTTTTCAGCAGGGAAAGCGCTACAGAAATGAAGATGAAGATTTTTTCACTGCATTAACTTGCACGGATTCTTTGTTCACCTAAAGACTAACAATGTGCGATAGCAAAATAAACACTATTGTTCGATTTCACACGGATTTTAAAGGCGAAATGTTAAAACCGCTTGCCATATGCGCGGCTCATTTACGGAAGTTACGGTAATGAAAACATCACTGCCGCTATTAGAGTTAAAGAGGCCGAACATTTGGTGACAGCGGGACTCAAATCTGCTCACACTACGAGGTAAGCTCATTGAATAATCTCTTATTCAGTCAAATCGTCAACATAACCGCGTGAAGCATCTACACGACGTCCGCTCGTGTCCTTTCAGCGCTTTGAGTTCATAGCTTTTGCACTGTTGTCTATCTGTCAGTCTAATTATTATCATCAGAGTGTCTGAAGCTGCATATTAAAATGATGCTTTGGGAATTATGCTTTTTAAAGATCATGACAGCTTTAATATGGATGTGTTAGAAAGATATCAACAGCAAATGTGTGCGGTTTTGACTTACTTCTGGCATTAGCCAACTAGCTAACTGCTCGGTGACAATTAATCTTGCACAATGCTAATAACGAGTAGTTATGGATGTAAAGTACTATAGTATGCAAAACATACTACAGCAAAGTGTGTTGCGCTGTACATATTATAGCATTTACACATTTTTGTTAACGAATGAATAGTTTGTTAACTATAGTGAACTGATAACCTGTCATAAATACTGTACTTGAGTTTTTACTGCAGTAAACTGTGGTGTATTATGTGGGTAGTTTGTTTATATTACAGCTTGTAGTTGTGTTACCATGATAAGGTAATTTATTACAGTATTTACTATAGTATGATTCAAAAACACTATTTTAAATAGCATACTATAGTATATATTTATTCCATGTGGCTTATTATACGTTATTTTGTTTTTCTGTGATGTCTTATTATATATACTCAAAGAAGGCGAAATCGAGCACAGACTTTAGTAAATCATTGTCTACACAAGTTCACAGAGACCAGGGACAAAAAAAAACAGCTATATTTCATAGTCCAGAGTCTAATGCACATAAAAACACTGCTAAAGAAATGCTGGGTTGTCATATAACTCAATGTTGCATCAAATATTGACAAACCCAAAAGGTTTATTTAAAAAAAACAAATTGCATTGGGTTATTGTTTATAAAATGTATTTAAAATGACACTTTTTAATCCAAACTGTTTTGGTTTGTATTTGACCCAACGTTGGGTTATGACAACTACATACATATTGGATAGCGAGCTCCCAGTGTCTCTCTGTAGGAAATGGCATTTGAGTCATAAGACTGGGTGGAAATGCATTACAGCAGATTATGTTTGTTGTAGTTTGTTATGCAAAAGTCTCACGCTTGGGAGATATCTCATAGTGAATGGTTTGAGTAAAGATGGGGATTTTGCGTTAAGATATGCGTTGTTTATTATGAGTTTTCCCTTTGTGGATAAGAAAACGCATCTTACAGAGAAATATAATTGGTTATAATGTGAACTTGGACTGATCAAACTGGTTAAGAAGGTTTTAAAATTGGAACTATAAGATTTTTTGGGAGAACAGTAAAAGGAAAATGTGTGTGTGTGTGTGTGCGCGCATTTATTTTATTAAATCTGATTGTTTTTGTGAAGTAAACAAATGCATAATGCACAAGTAAATAAATTTTGTCTAATAAATATATGAATACCATTATTTAATGTACTGAAAATTTTTTATAATATTGTATTAATATTTTATATTTATTTTAAATATATATTTTATTATTTATTTGACTCATGTTTATTCATTGATTTATTACAACCAAATAAATAGCAATACATAAATATATATATATAATAAATAATAATTTTGTTTACTGTAGTTTATTTTTACTTTTGAATATATCTGAAACAAAGTTACATATAAAACAAAACAAATAACCTGAAAATAAATTATTTACAATATAATTTGTTTGCTTTATTGGAAATTTGTCTGCTTGCTTATTGCTACTTTGCTAGCTTAGTTATATGAATCAAATATATTTATTCATTCATGTAAATAAAAGCGATCTAATAAAAAAAATTGCATGCAATTATTCATTATTTTTAGTTTAATTTGAATTCATTTGTTTATTCATTGCTCATTTATTGACTTATTCATCTGAATAAAACATTTGCATATTATTTAATTTATTTTAATGTAAAAACAATAGAAAATAATTAATAAATGAGTAAATAAAGTAAAAAAAATTCGGAATAATTATATATGTATTAAATATACAAAAAAGTACAATACTATAATGATTATAAAAAGTAATATTTATTAATAATTAAATATCCATATATATATATATATATATATATATCTCATAAATAATATTTTTTACTGTAGTTTTTTACTTTTTATTTTATTTGAAACAAAAGTATATATAAAACAATTAACTTCAAAATAAATAAATAATAATATATTTTTTTTTGCTTTATTTAAATTTGTCTGCTTGCTTATTAATTGCCGCTTTGCTAGCTTAGTTATGTGAATCAGATATATTTGTTCATTTATGTAAACTAAAGCAAGCAAATACATTTTTTATAAAAACCTTCAATATTTTTTATTTCATTTGAATTTATTTTGTGTTTATTCATTACTCATTTTTTCTCTTATTTAGCTGAATAAAAGATTTGCTTATTATTTAGTTAATTATTACATATTTAATTTATTTTTATGTAAAAAATAATTAATAAATCACTAAATAAAGTACAAAAAATCTGAATAATTTATATTAATGTGTGTTAAATAATTATGCACATGTAACAGTACAGTACTATATGATTGATGATGATATATAATGATGATAAAAAGTAATATGTTATTATATATATATATATATATATATATATATATATATATATATATATATATATATATATATATATATATAGCATAGTATGGAAAATATAGAATATGAATATGATGAAAAGAATTAATGTTAATCTCATAGCCCTCTCCATAAGTATAAAAATTTTATGCATTAAACATTATTAATATATTTAATAAATAATGTTATTATATTACTTTTTATCATCATTATATATCATCATTAATCATCATATAGTACTGTACTGTTACATGTGAATAATTATTTATTACACATTAATATAATATTATAATAATAATATAAATACAATAACATAATGTGCTATATTATAATGTTAATTTTAATACTAATGGACAGGCATATGAGATTAATGTTAATTTTTGCACAATATTATTTGTGTTTCTATATGCAGATGCCTTTTAAATGAAGTGATTTTGCATGAAAGTGACCGTCTTTAAGCGTCTGAGACATGTGGAATCTTAAATATGGATCAGTCTGATCTTTTTAAAGAATATAATGGTGTCCGTGTGCTGGAGGGTTTAGTGTTTCTGCCTGTTCTTGTTTAGCTATTATGTAAATAATTTGAATGTAAAAAAACAACAACAAATTCATACAAATCATCAAATTCATATGAATAAGAAATCAGTAATTGATAAATAACTAAAATAAAAAAATGTATACAAATAATTAAATCAATGTGTAATAAAAATCTGAAGTAATAAAATATATTTTGGAAAATATTTATAATGTTTATGTGTAAGTCTATGAGTTTAAAGTTACAGTTTGCACCATATTCATTGGGTTATTGTGCGGAAAACTGCAGATTCTTTTTAAATTCTGGGATTTTGCATGCAAGTGATCATCTTTAAGTGCCTGAGACATCTTAATATGGATCAGTAGTCAGAGCTTTTAAATGAATATAAAGGGATCTGTGTTTGTGCTCAACCTTCAGGTTAGTTGTGCTAGAAGGTTTAGTGGTTCTGCCTGTTCTTCCTGCCTTGTGTTTGAATAGTTGCACAATCCCCTGCCACAAAAGTAGAAAGAAAGGCACGTTTCTGCACAGCGTGGCCTCATTGCTTGCTCATTTCTCAAGAGGACCAGGTTTTTAAAAATACCTGCTAGGATGGAGCACGTTAAAGCACTTTCACCCTCGTTATTATCTTTACTTTAGCATTGTTTTTCAGATAAACAAGTATGTTCACTTAACATGATTTATAATATAAATGTAAGCTTATTAATGTGTGTATGGGTGTTTCCCAGTTAGGCATGGGACGAAAACCGTTTTCAAGGTATACCGCGGTTTGGAAAAGTCAAGGTTATCATACCGCCAAAATTTTCTCTAATACCGTTCCTAAGGTATGTGTAAGATTTTTTTTATTTACATTTTTTTTAACAACAGCATCTCCAGCAGAAAAGATATCCAAAGATGCCATTTTAAATTGTAAATAAATCTGTGTTTTTGAAACTAATGAAGACAGCAGAGGTCATGATTCATTTTCATTATTTAGCCTGGCACGTTTACTGCTCCAAAATATTAGAAATGTTTCTCAAAATAAAATATATTGTGTTCAAAGGGGAAAAAACTTTTAGTTTTTTACACAGACATTTAAAAAGAATATATTTTAGAGCAGTAATCACAATACCGTGATACTGTGAAACCGTGATATTTTTATCCAAGGTTATCATACCTTCAGAATCTTATACCGGCCCATGCCTATCCCAGTACTGGGGTGCAGCTGAAAGGGCATCCGCTGTGTAAAACATATGCTGGATAAGTTGGCGATTCATTCCGCTGTGGCGACCCCTGATGAATAAAGGGACTAAGCCGAAGAAAAAATGAATGAATGAATGAATGTAAACATATTATGATATGAAAAAAATATCCAAAGAAAGCGTTTTTAATTGTGAAGAAATTGTGTTCTTGAGGCAAATGAAGACAGCAGAAATCAATTATTCTTTTGAATTATTTAGCCTGACATGTTTACTGCTCTAAAATATTATAAATCTTTCACAAAATAAAATATATTGTTTTCAAAAGGGGAAAAACGTATAGAAAGAATATATTTTAGAGCAGTGAGCACAATAGTGTGAAACCAGGATATTTTTATCCAAGATTATCATACCGTCAGAATCTTATACCGGCCCATGCCTAGTCCCAATTCTCTTTAGCTGCACGTGGAAGTAAGGAGATCCACAAATTAGTATTTTTTTGTCATTATTACGAATTTTTACAATAAACATAGGGGTATACAAATAGAATTGGGATTGGGCCTTTAGATTCTCCAAAAAAGTTTGAGCTATTCAAACCATCTTGGAAACTATATTCATATTGCCAAATTTATTGCACAAAAATAAATCATCACAATATCAGATTTTTACAATTCCCCTGATCACAATAGCCTAAAAACAGGACACTATATTATAACATTCATCATTTACATTCATTCATTTATTGATTTTATGCTTGACGATATGCATAGATTTTAAATAAAGTATTTATAAACCTTTTATCTTATTTATTATTATTATTATTATTATTATAATTATTATTATTATTAATGTATTTATCTTATGTATTATTTATTGCTGTTAATGACTTTTAATTGTTAAAATATTTTTATAATTATAAAAAAAGTTATATTTATGTGGTAAACTTGATCTGTTATTTTTGCCATGACGTAGCCAGAGGAGCTGATATGCCATTATACTCTTGATGATAAACATCACATCATATACACTACCTGACATTAACAAAGTCACCTGGAACAACAGAGAAAGTGCTCTTGCAGGACTCCCAGAGTTCATCAAGATTCTTTGGATTCATCTTCAATGCCTCCTTCTTCATATTACCCCAGACATGCTCAATAATGTTCATGTCTGGTGACTGGGCTGGCCAATCCTGGAGCACCATGACCTTCTTTGCTTTCAGGAACTTTGATGTGGAGGCTGAAGTATGAGAAGGAGCGCTATCCTGCTGAAGAATTTGCCCTCTCCTGTGGTTTGTAATGTAATGGGCAGCACAAATGTCTTGATACCTCAGGCTGTTGATGTTGTCATCCACTCTGCAGATCTCTCGCATGCCCCCATACTGAATGGAACCCTGAACCATGATTTTTCCTTCACCAAACTTGACTGATTTCTGTTGGAATCTTGGCTCCATGCGGGTTCCAGTAGGTCTTCTGCAGTATTTGTGATGATTGGGATGCAGCTCAACAGATGATTCATCTGAAAAATCCACCTTCTGCCACTTTTTCAAATGATCAACTAGAAGTCAAGATATTATTTGTTGCTCTTACAACTGGGATTGATGACAAGACTTTTGTCAGGCAGTGTATTTGAAAAATATATTTTCAAGATGTTAAACATTCAGTAATTTAGTTTAGATGTGGTTAAAATGGCCTTTACGCAGACATGACTTGATTCAAAATGCATTGAGTGAAACATTGTTGGCTTGATGTTTGGTTGAACATAATGGCCTGATCGCTCACCTGATGCATCAGTCCAAAACATTTCCAAATCTCCAACTAGGCATGAGAAATCCAAAAAGCAAATAGCATACAGTTCATTATCTGTGACAGTTTCAGAGAGGGCCTGGTTATCTGGCGCTTATCTCTGCAAGATCCAGCAAATATCAAGGCAATGATGTAAACTGTAGATTTGTCAACATATCAGCTTCTGTGTAAACGTGTGTGTGAGTGTGTAAGTGTGTGTGTGGAGCTGTGTGTGTCTGCTTGAACTCAGATGGTGTTGTCTCAAATGTCACGTACAAATCTCTTCATTCTGGCAAGATCTCAGAGCTTTGGGGTTAAATAGAGGCGGAAAAAAGATTGATTTCCCATTCGCAAAGTTGAACTGCATATAGCAGGATAAAATATTCTGGGAATATTAGTTTGTGGACAGGAACAAAGGTGTTTTTATTTTATTTTATTTTTTTATTTTTTTATTCATTTATTCATTATTTTATTTAATTCTTTTATTCATTTATAAAATTTTTCATTATTTTTTATTTTATTTATTATTTTATTTATTTATTTATAATTTTATTTTATTTATTTATTTTATTTTTCATAATTTTTTTTATTTTATTTATTTAATATTTTATTTGGTTTTATTTTATTCTTTTATTTATTTTATTTATTTTTTATTTTATTCTTTATTTTATTTATTATTTTAATTATTTATTGTTTTATTTTGACATTATTATAAATTAATTTAATTAATTCTATTATTAGTTTCTGGACAGGAGCAGGTGTTTTAATTTAATTTAATTTAATTTTACAGTGAACTTTAAATGTTGGTTGACATTTATTATAAATTAATTCAATTATTTTTTTCTATTAATTCCTGGACAGGAACAGGTGTTTTAATTTAATTAATTAATTATTTTTATTTTACAGTGAACTGTAAATGCTGGTTGACATTATCAAAAATAATTTAATTAATTATTTCTATTATTATTTTCTGGACAGGAACAGGTGCTTTATTTTATTTTATTTTATAATGAGTTGTAGTGAGCTGGTTGACATTTTTGTAAATTAATTTAATTACATTATTTCTATTATTAGTTTCTGGACAGGAACGTGTTTTATTTTAATTTATTTTATTTTATAGTGAACTGTATCTGCTGGTTGACATTACTATAAATAATTGAATTTATTATTATAATAATTTAATTTAATAATTTCTATTATTAGTTTCTGGACAGGAGCAGGTGTTTTAATTTATATATATTATATTTTATTTTATATCTAAAAATGTACTTATTTATATTTTTATTATTAATATTATTATTATTATTATTTACTTCTTTACTTTTATATTATAGGACAGTACAGTGGAGACAGGAATGCATCGGGAGCAGATGAAATGTACTTTTTAAAAGTGTGCTCTCTCTAAGATAAAAATAAGTAAACGTAACTGTTCTTGCTAAATTTCTTACCATATTTGTAAACCAAAGTGCTGTGGGTGGCAGTATTATAATACATGTACCATTTAGTGTTTTGATTAATAGTAATGTGTCTTTTTCTCTCCTCCTCAGCTGAAGGTTAAAGCGTGTGCAGTAAGGAAGAGTGTTTTTAGTTATGACGAACCCTTATGCACACACTGTTGAGCCTCTGGACCCCCAGAAGCCGGACCACAAGTTCTTCAACCTCAGAAAGCTTAAAGACCCCAGATATGGTAAGACAGTATTTTAATGCATGTTTTATTGAGTCGTTCGACCTTTCAAGTAAGGTAAGGGGCATGATTAAAATGGTAAAGGTAGATATTGCTGTAAGTCCTCATAGATCAGGGGTGTCCAAACTCGGTCCTGGAGGGCCGGTGTCCTGCATAGTTTAGCTCCAACTTCCTTCAACACACTTGCCTGGAAGTTTCAGTATACCTAGAAAGAGCTTGATTAGCTGGTTCAGGTGTGTTTAATTGGGGTTGGAACTAATATATGTTGGACACCAGTCCTCCAGGACCGTGTTTGGGCAGCCCTGTCATAGATAAAAAGGTTAAAGTAGTGTTGATGTGTGTGTTTGTAGAGCAGCTGCCCTTCTCCATCCGTGTGCTGCTGGAGTCTGCCATCAGGAACTGCGATCAGTTTTTGGTGAAGCAGGACGATGTGGAGAAAATCCTCAACTGGAAGGTGACGCAGAGTCAGACGGTGGAGGTGCCATTCAGACCGGCCCGCGTCATCCTGCAGGACTTCACGTATGTTTCTAATTCTGCTCAGATCCTATATATACAGGGTGGGCCATTTATATGGATACACCTTAATGAAATGGGAATGGTTTCCTGAATACAGTTTCCTGAAAAGTGGATTGGTCGTCGTGGACCAGTTGAATGGCTCCCAAGGTCTCCCGATCTGACCCTCTTAGACTTTTATCTTTGGGGTCATCTGAAAGCAATTGTCTATGTAATTTATTAAGGTGTATCCATATAAATGGCCCACCCTGTATATTACTATCCTATAAATCTGTTACAGATTGCAATACATTTGCAATTTTTTTTCCATGGTATCGAAAATTGTATATGGATATCAATATTTTTTAAAGGAATCATTCTGAAGTTAAACACTGAACTGAGTCTCCACAGCTCTCGTCTGTTCATCAGTGTTATATATGATATATATCAGTTCATCAGTGTTATATACAGTTGCAATCAGAATTATTAGCCCCCCCATTGAATTTTTTTTTCTTTTTTAAATATTTCCCAAATTATGTTTAACAAAACAAGGAAATGTTCACAGTATGTCTGATAATATTTTTTCTTCTGGAGAAAGTCTTATTTGTTTTATTTCAGCTCGAATAAAAGCAGTTTTTAATTTTTTAAAACCCATTTTAAGGTCAATATTATTAGCCCCTTTAAGCTATATATTTTTTCGATAGTCTACAGAACAAACCATCATTATACAATAACTTGCCTAATTACCCTAACCTGCCTAGTTAACCTAATTAACCTAGTTAATCCTTTAAATGTCACTTCAAGCTGTATAGAAGTGTCTTGAAAAATATCTAGTAAAGTATTATTTACTGTCATCATGGCAAAGATAAAATAAATCAGTTATTAGAAATGAGTTATTAAAACTATTATGTTTAGAAATGTGCTGAAAAAAATTTCTCTACGTTAAACAGAAATTGGGGAAAAAATTAACAGGGGGGCAAATAATTCAGGGGGTTGAATAATTCTGATTGCATCTGTATGATGTATATATTTGTCTGATCGTTTGGCAGGGGTGTACCTGCAGTGGTGGACTTCGCAGCCATGCGGGACGCGGTAAAAAAACTGCAGGGCGACCCAGAGAAGATCAATCCAGTGTGTCCCGCAGACCTCGTCATCGATCACTCCATTCAGGTCGACTTTAACAGAAAGTAGGTCGATCTAAAATCTAAAATAGCTTTTTATGTCTCTGTCTGTCCATCTGTTTCTTTAAAATAAGGCAAAAATGTTAAGAATGATAGATTCAAGCTGTGCTGCAGGGTTTATGTTTTTTTCTAACTGCGAACTCATTTAATCTCTTAAGTCTAAATAAAAAAACATATCTATATATATATTAAGGGTGTGACAAGATCTCGGGCTACGAGATCTCGCGAGACTAAATCGCGACGAGATTTCTCGTCGAGGTGAAAAGTTGTCTCGTGATGTTATGATGGAGCGTGAGGGTGAATTTAGCACTGAATATTGGACACCGGATTGGATTTGAACCGCACATCAAGTGCTTTGCACACACCTGACAATGCAGGCTGGCCTCGGAGTTGCGCGTCACTCGTTTGCTTGGGCGGGTGAGTGTGACGTAACCGCTTGGAGTTCAAGGGTTGCCGCGTCCAAAAGCAGAGGCTGCTACAACAGCCACACACATTAACCACGGCTCATAACATGCGATGGAATAGCACTTTATATAGACTATGCTTAAAGCCATAATCGTCGTAAACACAAATCGAGTTGGACATGTGGAGTATTCATATTTCAGTCGTATTATTGAAGTGCAGTACAGACATGTAAACACGGTAATCAAACTATTGCCGTTGTGTAGGACTTTTAGCTGCATTTTGCGACAGGATAAGCCATACACACACGGCTGTTTGACACTATTTTCTGCACCCATCGAGTCAGTAAAGGACCACAAGACACACTTCTCCGAGTGTGCGCGCCGCACACACACAATGAACTCCTGGAGACACATACACACCCGTCGTCATCACCAATCACACGTTTATGCTGTCCAGAAAAAACACGGAAGCTGACGCCGAATGAAAGTAAAACTGCTGAAAAATTAAAAACCAAAAATGACATGATTACATGCATAAATAAAAGAGTTCGATTCTCGTGTGAAACTGTACAGGGGAGAAGCCAGTTGAGTTTATAGCAAAATATTTAGCATGTCATTTATGGCATAATTCATTAAAATAAATGTAAAATAACATTCATTACAAGTTGATTTTAAAAAACACCTAAATTGTTTTGAATTTTGTAATTTATTTTTTATTTTTTTTCATTTTTCAGTTGAATAAAAATCTATTTTCCAATCATATATTAGCAAATATTTAGCAGTGTTTGCATGTCCTTTACTGCCTAGATTTCATTAAAATAAATGTAAAATAACTTTAATTACAAGTTGATTTAAAAAAGCATTTTGTTTCAGTTGAATAAAATATTTTCCATTCATGTATTTCATCATTGAAGAGTTATTAAAAATAGTGTACCCAATCTCGTGTCTCGTCTCGTGGGGTAAGCATCTCGTCACACCCCTAATATATATACATATATATATATATATATATATATATATATATATATATATATATATATATATATATATATATATATATATATATAAATATATAGTCTATATGTATATGTGCCAGTCCTACCAGGACTACTTTTTCCAGAAAATAACATAATCTCCTAGGGCCCGAGTGTCCACATACGTGGACAGCACATTTTTAGCTCTAAAGTGGCTATTTAAAATACTTTGAATGTTTTCTATTTTGTTACAGACATACAGTGTCATCCTGCAACTGTTTTGCAGCATATGAAATGTCCAAATGAAATTTTTAACAGTCCAAAATGGGAAAAAAAATGTTGTTTTTACTCTCTGATAGTCAAAAAATAAATTTCTATGTTAAATATGCATTAAAAAACATTCAGGAAAAAGTGTTTTATGTAAATTCGGAGCCCAAGTCCACATATATGGACATCATTTTTCTCTAAACGTACATCATATCAAAAGATGATACTTAGATTTTTATTCTAATTAAGCTCCAATAAGCCCAAATAGCAAAGAGAAATAAAAAATGCTTGTAAAAAAGCAGCTTGGGCCTTGAAAACTTTGCTGAAAATTTGCGACTATTATTGAAAAAATATATATGTGTATATATACTTAATTTCGTGAAAACACAGCAAAATCCCAAAAGTGACAGTAATCATTAAAATCAAAAAGTGCATTATAAACAAGGCAAAAACAGTGTGCAAAAACTGTAAAAATGTAAGTGAAATATTTCAGTTAAAACAAGATGGAAGAACTATGCATTTACAGTCATAATTGCCTTTTTTAGAGAAGCTCTTAAAAGATTTGTCCTAAATAAACACCTCTAAGAATGCATGTAACACATTAATAATGTTTTAATCATTTGTATATTTTTTTGTGTATTTGTATTATTCGCGTGGGTTTCCTCCGAGAGCTCCGGGTTCCCCCCCCACAATCCAAACACATGCGCTGTAGGTGAATTGGATGAGATAAATTGTCCGTAGTGTATGAGTGTGTGTGAATGCAAGAGTGTATGGGTGTTTCCCAGTACTGGGTTGGAGCTGGAAGGGCATCCACTGTATAAAACATACGCTGGAATAGTTGGCACTTCATTCCGCTGTGGCGATCTCTGAAATAGTCTAAGCCGAATGAAAATGAATGAATGACTGTATTTGTATAATATGTATGTCTATAGATTCAAATAATAAAACTAAAACTTTAGACGTGCAATGCATAAAACCCTGCAGAAAAACAGTCTGACTAAGCTTTAGTGCATTTCAGTATTTTCTTTTGTTGTTTTAATAAATCCTGCACTTTTTAATTCTAAAATGTTTCTGTCAGCTTAAACAAAAAAGCTGAAACAAAAATCACACTAATGAGTATTTTAATTGTAGTGCTTTTTCTGTACTTTAAGGTCCGACAGCCTTCAGAAAAACCAAGATCTTGAATTTGAAAGGAACAGGGAACGCTTTGAGTTCTTAAAGGTGATTTTTTTTTTTTTTTTTACCTTTTCACTTTGCATTTAGTAATAATGTATGCATCTTAAAGAAATGCTGACGATGATCATTTTCTTGTGAACTGTTCTGGTCCTCAGTGGGGCTCTAAAGCGTTCAGGAACATGCGGATCATTCCTCCGGGATCAGGAATCGTCCATCAGGTCAATCTGGAGTATTTGGCCCGGGTGGTGTTTGACCAGGATGGGTTTTATTATCCGGACAGTCTGGTGGGAACAGACTCTCACACCACCATGATCGATGGGTTAGGAGTGCTGGGCTGGGGTGAGTGAAAGACCATCCACATCCACAGCAGTTTCATTATTTAAAATCATACTTGGTCTTCTTCACATTTATCATTTTGGGTCATTGTTGCGATTTTAAATAAGGGGTATAGGGGAAAATACAACATTTAGAAAGGGATATTATTGCTGGGTAAAGGGGATGGATAGCAATGAACAAGGAGATAACGGTTTCAATTAATTGATTACAAAATTAAATGAGTAAAGCCATCAAGTGATAGGAACGTGTAAGCTATTTACAATTAGGCATGGATCGGTATAAGATTCTGATGATATAATAACCGTGGATAAAAATATCAAGGTATTGTGATTACTGCTCTTTCCTAAATGTCTGAGTAAAAACAATTTCCCCCGTTGAACACAATAAATTTTATTTTAAGAAATATTTATGTTGGCGGTTCATTCCGCTGTGGCGACCCCAGATTAATAAAGGGACTAAGCCGAAAAGCAAATGAATTAATGAATGAAATATTTATGATATTTTGTAACGTAAACATGTCAGGCTAAATAATTAAAATAAATCACTGCCTTCTGCTGTCTTCATTAGTTTCAGAAACACAACTTGAAAAGGCATCTTTGGATAGCTTTGTTTTCTTTGGATATAAAGTAAAGCCACTGAACTGTCCAGCTTTATAGCACGGTGGATATTGGATATTGTGGGGTGGCCAGGAGCTTTTAATGTGGAGATACTGTTGCCCTAAAAAACTAAATAAAATAGTCATAAAAAACATATTGCATATACCATAGGATGGTATAACAGAAAAGTTTTGCAGTTTTAAAACCTTGACTTTTACATACTGTTGTAAACCTTGAAACCAGTTATCATCAAATGCCTATTTGCAATGTAACAAAGGAAAAGAAAAGAAAAGGAAAAAAGTTAGCTTAAGGAGAAAAGGAACTAGACTGGCACCAAAAGCAAAGAATTCATTTAGTTACATGCGTTCCATGCACTTACTGAATTATGCTTAATGTTATTAAACCTAAACAACCTTCTAACCCCAACCATATAGTTAAGTGCATGTAATAATTAATTAATATCACTCAGTAGTTAAATGAACAGTTACACAATACATGTCAACTTAATAAAGTGTTTCCAAGGTTATTTCTCATGTTGTGTTCATTACTGATTTCCTTGTTGATTTTTAAAATATATGAAATAAAATTACCTGTTTTCATTTTATTATAATTAAATATCATTAATGAAGTCAGAATTATAAGCCCTCCTGTTAAATTTGAATTCTTTTATATTTTATATCTCCAATTTCTGTTTAACAGATGATTTTTTTTCAATGCATTTCTAAACATAATAGTTTTAATTTATACGTTTAAAGTGCAATTTAAAGGCTTAATTGGGTTAATTAGGCAAGTTGGGTTAATTAGGCAAATCATTGAATAACGATGGTTTGTTCTGTAGACTATCAAAAAAAAGCTTAAAATATGCTTAATAATATTGACCTTAAAATGGTTTAAAATAAAAATAAAAACTGCTTTTATTCTAGCCGAAATAAAACAAATAAGACTTTCTCCAGAAGAAAAAATAATATAGGAAATACTGTGAAAAATTCCTGAATCTATTAAACATCATTTGGGAAATGTTTGTAAAAGAATAAATACTGCATAGGAGGGCTAATAATTTCACACCTGTATATGTTACGTTATAATTATATGATCCCTTTAAAATGAAAATAAATGCTGTTTTGGTTCAGGTGTTGGAGGTATTGAGGCAGAAGCAGTCATGTTGGGTCAGCCCATCAGTATGGTCCTGCCGGAGGTCATCGGATACAGACTGCTGGGGACGCCTGACAAATACATCACCTCCACTGACATCGTCCTCACCGTCACCAAGGTGGAGAAGTGTGAAGTTTATGGGGATTAAAACAAATATTCTAATACTCAATTGAAGATGAAGATTTTACAGCTGAGCTGTAAACATTTCCTGTGAAACAAGCAGTGTTGGGCGTGTCACGGTGGCGCAGTGAGAAGCACAATCGCCTCACAGCAAGAAGGTCGCTGGTTTGAGCCTCAGCTGGGTCAGTTGGTATTTCTGTGTGGAGTTTGCATGTTCTCCACGTGTTGGCGTCGGTTTCCTCCGGGTGCTCCGGTTTCCACAGACCAAACACGTGCACTATAGGAGAATTGGGAGGGTAAATTGTCCGTAGTGTAGGAGTGTGTATGGATGTTTCCCAGTGATTGGTTGCAGCTGGAAGGGCATCCGCTGCGTAAAACATATGCTGGATAAGTTGGTGGTTCATTCCGCTGTGCTGACCTCGGATTAATAAAGGGACTAAGCCGAATGAATGAATGAAGCAGTGTTGGGTAATAATGCTTTACTGTAACGTCATTACTTTTGACAGTAACTATTACTGTAACGCATTACTTTTTAAATAATTAACTCTGTTATCATTGCAATATGATGCGTTTGTCTGTTACTACGTAAGTTAATTAATTTTGGCTACAGTCTAGCCTACGCATTGTGGGATTGGTGGATGGCAACCAAGCACTGTCAAGTAGATGCGTCGTGTATGACGTGCCAGACTGGAAAAAAGTCAAGCGAAAGCAGAGACACTAAATGTGCGCGAGATACACCGTGTGTGACCGTGTTTTGTGCATGCGAGAGAGGCCTAGTGTGCGCGTGAGTGAGACCGAATGCATGCGTGGTAGACCGAGTGTGCACGTACGAGAAACCGAGAGACTATTAACGTTACTATTATTAATTAGTATTACTTATACTACTGTGTTTGTTGTTTCAAATAAATAAGCACACATTTGCACACAACAGCAGATTTTGCTCTTTGAGTATACACTGCTTACTTCCCATAAGTTGCTGACATGCCACGTTTAATTTGTGGTTAGTTTAAAAATTGCTCATAGATTTTATTTTTGAGCAGCTGTTATGTTTTTGTTTTGATTAAAATGCATGAAATTTAAATATGCCCTTATAGTCTAAAATGTAAATCTAATAAATGCACTTAAATTCTCAGATTAGGTCTGTCTGAGGTGTTGGGCGTGGCTAACATGCTTAACCACGCCCAGTGCTTAATTTGTGAATTGTGAGGTCCCGGAACAGATCGGGTTAACGGATCCAGCATGTTACCCGAGGACTGAGAGGTGTCACGCACGAAAGTGAAGAGCGGGCGGTTGTCGCGGACGAAAATTAAGAGGGTTGGGGAGTCGTAGAAGACAGTGAAAGTGAACAGCGGACTGGGGAGGAGGGCGGTTGAAGAGGGGGATCGGTAAAATGAGGTGTCGGATCAGATTTCAGATTTTGTTCTAGCATAAATTAAGCCCTGACCACGCCCCTCCAGCTGTCAGTTTTGACAACAAACAGAAATGGCGAGGAGGAGGAGTCTGTTAGGTTGTAATAACTCTCCCCAAACCCTTTTCCCCTGATCTTTCTAAATGAAATGCCTACTTTATTACATCCAATCAGCTTGCAGTAGAAAAAACAAGCCACGCCCACTTTTCCTTATTTAATATTCCGTTTCTCTGTGAACTGCTTCACAATATGAAAAAAAAAACAGTTGCAGCTTCCGGTTCATGCAGACTTTAACTGTTTATTTCATTTAATTGTCTGACATATCAAATTATTAGGGGAACTTAAGGGGCCTCAAAGCATATCAGTGTGTGGGAACCACTGAACTCAGTTTCTCTGTTCCTCTGTATGTTTTCTCTGGACAGCATTTGCGGCAAGTTGGTGTGGTTGGGAAGTTTGTGGAGTTTTTCGGGCCTGGTGTTGCGCAGTTGTCCATCGCTGACCGCGCCACCATCGCCAACATGTGCCCGGAGTATGGAGCCACCGCTGCTTTCTTCCCTGTAGACCAGATCAGCATCCAGTACCTGAAGCAGACCGGTGGGTTAAACTCTTTAAAACTATCAGACCCTTGTAGAGAGAAGTACCCTTCAGAATAATTTTGACAAGAGTACATGATGGAAATATTGTTTTTTTTAAAGAAAGTACATTACAGAATTGACCGTTTCAATGTGGGGATGTCATTGGCCCACACTGTAAGCCCCTTGGATGGCATGGTGGCTCAGTGGTTAGCACTGTCACCTCACTGGAAGAAGGTCACTTGTTCAAGTCCCAGCTGGGCCAGTTGGCATTTCTGTGTGGAGTTTGCATGTTCTTCCCATGCTGGCGTGGGTGCTCCCCCCAGAAGTCCAAAGACATGCAGTATAGGTGAATTGAATAAACTAAATTGGCTGTAGTGTATGGGTGTTTCCCAGTACTGGGGTTGCAGCTGGAAGGGCATCCGCTGTGTAAAACATATGCTGGATAAGTTGGTGGTTCATTCCGCTGTGGCGACCCCTGATGAATAAAGGGACTAAGCCGAAGGAAAATAAATGAATGTAAGCCCCTACGGGTTGATTGAACTAAAAAAATAATAATTTTAACAACCAAAGAGACCCATTACTCTTTCTCCTGCTGGACAGTTCATCACTTTCTTTATCCATAAACCAAAGAAGGAATGTGCCCTTTGTTCTGACTGCTGCAAAAATAAAATCCATCTACTCCAGTTGATCTTACTTGGAAACTCTACTAACTGGACATTATTAGTTTGAAATATGCCACAGCCAAAATAAATGGCGCCAGTAAGAAAACTGTACATTTTTGGTCAAGTATTGTATGTCAGACATGTTTCAATCCTGATTTTTGTAGCTATTATTGCACTATTACTGTTTTTATTATAATTTACCTTTCTGTTGGGTGTGTCTCGGGCTTTGTTGTATATAGATTTAAATCTAAAATGTTCAATAAATGGGCAACCCAGTGGCGCAGTAGGTAGTGCTGTTGCCTCACACCAAGAACGTCGCTGGGTCGCAGGTTCGAACCTCGGCTGGGCTGGGTCAGTTGGCGTTTCTGTGTGGAGTTTGCATGTTCTCCCTGGGTTCGCGTGGGTTTCCTCCGGGTGCTCCGGTTTCCCCCACAGTCCAAAGACATGCAGTACAGGTGAATTGGGTAAGCTAAAAATTGTCCATAGTGTATGAGTGTGAATGTGTGTGTGGAAGTTCCCAGAGATGGGTTGCGGCTGGAAGGGCATCCGCTGCGTAAAATCGTACTGGAAAAGTTGGCGGTTCATTCCGCTGTTGCGACCCCGCAAGGGACAAAGCCGACAAGAAAATGAATGAATGAATGTTCAATAAATAAAGAGTAATAAAACAACAACAGTTGGGCGACAGGATGCTCAGTGGTTAGCACTGTCGCCTCACAGCAAGTTCACAGCATAGTTCGACTCCCAGTTGGGTCAGTTGGCATTTCTGTGTGGAGTTTGCATGTTCTCCCCGTGTTGACGTTGGTTTCCTCCGGGTGCTCCGGTTTCCCCCACAGTCCAAACACGTGCACTATGAGTGAATTGAATAAACTAAATTGGCTGTAGTGTGTGAATGTGAGTGTGTATGGGTGTTTCTAAGTACTGGAAGGGCTGTGTAAAACATATGCTGGATAAGTTGGCGGTTCATTCTGCTGTGGCGACTCCTGATGAATAAACGGACTAATCCGTATCCATACGTATCTAATCCGTAGAAAAATAAATAAATGTTTCCATACATTTTTTTTAGGTTCAATCAATTTGTATGGGCTTACAATGCATGAACACGTCCTGCTTGTTGACAAACTGTTTCATAACTGTAGTTAGAGGCAATTCAAGCATATCTTTTTTTCTTTTTTTTTTATACTTTATTATTATTTTTTATTTTTTTTAAACGAAGAAACAAGGAAAAAATATATAAATAATAGATAATAAACAAAAATACAATAACACATAGGAACTTAAATGAACAGTTGACTGGTCACATATTTCCTTACAGGTCACATTAACAAATACATATAGAAATCAGATTACACTGTGTAAAAGCATAAGTACAATCCATTTCTCCCAATATTGCAGGTATTTGTCCATTTGTAGTTTTAAAGGGCACCTATGGTACTTTTCAAGCTGTTTAGACAGACATATGTGTAGGTATAGTGTATAGACCGTCATATTGGGGTGATATAAACACACTCAGTCCTTTTTTTTCTTCAATTTAACAACATAAAAACGGTGGACCAATTGGAGCGGTTTTGAGACCGACCGCAACTTGAGGTAGGAGTGCGGTCCCCCTGCCCACCGAATTGATTGACAGCTGCGTATTAACATGTCTCTGTAGTCACGTTTATAATCCTATCAACAAGACAGGACGTGCGCAAAGCAACCGGGAATAAAAGACCTGTTCAATTTGCTAGGATCATCAATCATCATCAAATGTGATCAAGAGTGAGTTTTAAAAGTTTAAAATCTTTTAAAACAGTGCATGTTAATGAATTATAGCGATTTACTTCATCACCACAGCCGCATGTCAGAACAATTATACAAGAAGACGCTTCAATTCCGGTTTGTGGACGTTAAATCAGGTTTATTTTGTACATTAACATAACAGATATCCATACAGCAGTGGATATTAACCTGTATCCTGTCACATTTGCGTGCAAAGACAGTGCAAAGCTAAATGCGCACGCTGTATGTGTGTGTGTCCGCACTGTGTGTGTCTGTGTGTGTGCGTGAACTTTGTAACGACATTGTGTGTGACTCGTCGTTGCAGCTCCACAACAAATGCATCAAATACTCATTGGTAAAGTTCTTACTGTAGTATTTCTCACAAACGTTACGTGAGATCTGCTTCCTTTATGTCTGTCAGTTGTCTGAGGCAGCCGAGGGCGGAGACTGAGGCACTCTGATGGGCACGTGGGAACGGTGGGCGGGGAGGACTAGCCTTAAAGGCGCAGTACACAAAAACAGCAAAAATCTGTTGAGAGCTATAAAATACAAACTAGTGAAAGCTGAAATAAATAATCTGATGGGTGTTTTGAGCTGAAACTTTACAGACACATTCTGGGGACACAAAAGACTGTTATTAAATCTGGAAAAAGGGGTAACCTAGGTGCCCTTTAAAGAAAAAGTCATCCTCTCCATATTTTGAACATTATATATGATATCCATCCATTCAGATTTTGCAGGGGATTCCAGTTGTAGCCACTTTTGAGTCACAGTTTTCTTACTGGTTGCTAGAAGTATTTTTTTAATAAATACTTGTCTTTTACTGTTAAGTTGGCTGCAATATTTCCAGGATAAATTGTTGTAAAAGAAAAGTCCACATCATCACCAAAAATATGTGGTATTACTTGCATTACGTCCTGCCAGTATGACTGAATGGCTGGGCAACTCCAAAATATGTGAAAGTGGTTTGCCAAGAATTCAAGCATGTCTGAACATTAAAACAGCTCTCATAACATTATTTATCAATATGAGGACCTTTTTGGGTAGCTCTCGGAAGCTATGGAAATTCAAAATGTAAAACAGGATATACATTAGGACCATTGTCAATGTTTACATCCCTCAAAATGGTCTATATTATAGAGTGTATGTTCTTAATAGGACAGGTCACCCAAAAATTAAAGTAATGTTGGAAAGCGGCAGCCATTGAATGAATAATTTAATAACAGAATTTTTATTTTTGGGACTGTGCCTTTAAGACTATATTAAGTAAAGAAGATGCAATACTTTTACCAGCTTCAAGACATTTGTCAGCAGTTGATTTTCTGTGTTTCATATGTGTGTGTTTTTAGGGAGAGACATGGAGAAGCTGAGTTACATAGAGAAGTATCTGAAAGCTGTGGGCATGTTCAGAGACTACAGCAACACTGCTCAAGATCCACAGTTTACTCAGGTACTATGAATAAACGTACACAACAGTCTTTTTCTGGACTTTCTGCATCACAGACACCAATATTTTAACAATTTCTAAAAAAAGTATTACTTTCTGGCCATCGGATATTAGGCATTGATATATATTAGGGGTGAAACGGATCACTACTTGCAGTTCGGAACGCACGTGACCCGCGGATTAATAATTTATTTAGAACTTGTCGGTTAATCCAACATTTATAACCATTGCAGAGAGATCGCCTCTCCTGTCATTTAAATTGAGTGCATGAAAGCATTTTGGCTTCCCTGTAAGATATAATGATGATGGGAAAAGTTGTGGTGCGACCTAAATGCTTTCTTTGTCTATTAATTTAATGTGTTTTCTGTCACTGCTTGTTTAGCCTGCATTAATGCATTCAGTGTAAAGCTGCACAATTAAACATTAAAAGATCGTGATCTCAGTTCAAGCCCGCGCAACATGAACGATAAATGATAATGATTTGCATATGTTTATTAATCCTTCAAAGCGCTGCAATTTAAATCTGCAACGAGGGAGATTCAGTTTACACTTTTTCAGTGAGTTACAAACAATTAAATAACACAGAAGTGCTGGGAGAACAGTTTATAGTTCAGATATGAACACTGATGATTATGGTAAAGATTAAAATCACCGTTTAATGAAACATGACGCTGGTGAATTTTTGACGCTGGTAAAAGCAATTACATTGTGTAACCAACAGATGGCGACAAACCATCAAAATTATGTCACTGAATATGTTTTCAAAAATAAAACACCTACAGTATAATAAAACATGAAGTTTTGTGTGAATTGTTGAATCATTAATTGAAGATAAATATGATCTGTTGTACAAGATGTTAGATTTCTATATTTAGCATTATCAGCAACAGTAGCAAAGATCATTTCATATTGAATACTTTTCTTTTTTTCAGCTGCTTCTTTCTTGATTTTTATTTTTATTAACGTTACAGGTTCTATGTTCTGTTTGTTAAAAGCAATGTTTTTTGCAGTAATATTTTTGTATAAATGGAAAGCAAATGACATTTGTCTCCTCACATTTTTGCTGATCCGAAAAATGGTCCGATCCGTGACTAAAAACCATAGTGTGATCCGAACTGCAGATTTGTGATCCGTTACACCACTAATATATATATATATATATATATATATATATATATATATATATATATATATATATATATATATATATATATATATTAGTGGTGGGCCGTTATCGGCGTTAACGTGCTGCGTTAATGCGAGACTCTTATCGCGCGATAAAAAAAATTCTCAAAGTTGGGTGAGAGCTGTGTCTATTCTAAGCAAGCTATGATGACTTTCATCTTGATAGTTTAGCGCGGATGTATACCTGACCGGTGAGCCGTCTGGGAAAGAAGTGCCCTTCTGAATCAAATCAGCAGGATGCCTGACTCTAACTGCAGTTGAGCAGTTTCACTTTAACTCACGAACATTTAATTCATGCCTTCGTGACAAACTGGGGTATTAGACGCAAATAAATGAGTAAGAACATGTGAGAGTGTTATGGAATTTAATAACGCACGCCAAATGAGAAGAAAAAAAACTTCCGCATTTCACGATGTGTGTGTGTGTGTGTGTGTTTGTGTGTGTGCATCTGTGTGTCTGTGCGGTCCTTTACTGACAGCCGCCTGTGTGGATCTTGTCGAAAATATGGCGAAAAGTCCAACATGACGGTAATAGTTTGTCAGTAATGCCACTAATATCTGCATACTCCTCGTCTCAATTCCATTTCTGTTTAGTTCAGTTATGACTTTAGTCGCATTAAGTAATCTAAAATCGCTGTTTACATGGTAGACTCTTAATCAGAGTATTGTTTTAATCATATTAAAATCGTATTAAAGTATTGTTGCCCATGTAAACATACTCAATGCTTGACACCGTCAGGGCTCTGTGAACTTGCCTTTGTGAAGCAGCATTTTCTGTATGTGCGTACATCAAAAGCAAGTATGAAATCACTGTTTGGAGCTTATGTAGGCCTACAGTTCAACATTCATGTTTAACTGAATAAACAGTTAGTAAACACAAGTACATCTTATTGAACATCATTTATTTTCATCACCAATTATCATAGTAGAACAGTTTCTCAAGCAGTTTGTGATGCATTTTGGAAACAGGAGATGAGCCCCTGGTCTAATGCGTCACCTGGCTTGAGAAACTTGTTCTCAAAGACTTATTATTTGGGTAGCACACATATTCTGAATACCTTCGGCAGAATTCAAATGAGCCATTTTAATCTAGATTAATCTAGATTAAAAAAAATTAATCTATGCCCACCTATAATATATATATATATATATATATATATATATATATATATATATATATATATATATATATATATATATATATATATATATATATATATATATATATATATATAGTGATCGTGATTTCTGGAAGTATTACAACGCTTTGTAAACATTTTATTTATTGCCATTTGTTGAGCCTCCCCGTACAGTTTGATATAGCACTTGGACCCTGAAGCCGCTTCGCGTGACATCACACTTAACAAGCGGATTCATGTAGATTTTATGGTATTACACATTAAATTTTCTAAACTTTCAGAACAGTAATCATGTAGCCAAGCTCTGTTTACTAAAATTATGTGATTCTGCCAATTAGATACACACTTCCAACCACTGCTTCGAAACCAAAGATCTGTAAATGTTTTGAACATCATTAATTTGCACTAGTCTTTGCTATTTACTTTTCTCTCTCGTTTTTCTCCCTCAGGTTGTTGAGTTGGATCTCACTACAGTCGAGCCGTGCTGCAGCGGCCCTAAACGGCCACATGACAGAGTGTCTGTAGCAGAGATGAAAAAGGACTTTGAAACCTGTTTGGTGGCCAAGGTGCGTCACAGTAATTGCTGGAAAGTCACACTTTCCCTTCAGTTACACGGATTATGCAGTTTAATGTTTCCACATGAATTATCCTAACAGTAATAAACTCTTCGTAGTTTTGTTTATTAAAGGGCACCTATTATGCCCCTTTTTACAAGATGTAAAATAAGTTTCTGACAGAGTGTGTATGTGAAGTTGCAGCTCAAAATATCACCCAAATAATGTTTTATAACACTCTGAAACGGACCCTTTTGAGCTTAATTGTGCCGTTTTGGAGCCTGTCGCTTTAAATGCAAATGAGATTGTGTTTTTTTTAAAAAGAGGGCGGAGCTACAAATGTCTGTGTGTCAGCATAGTGGCAGATTCAAAACAGAACTAACATCCTATGTTAATCAGGGAAATATTGTCACTAGTGGGAGTGGCTTTCCCCCTCTGATGACACATACGAAGGGAGAATGTCAATCAAAGTGTTTCTGCAAACTGTTTTAATCAAGTGTGATTATAAGAAATAAATTGAATACATTTTAACATTAGAGGCTGGTTATATTTACAGATGGTTGCCATACAACTCCTTATAAACGTGATTTTTGCATAATAGGTCCCCTTTAAAAGACATTAAGATGTTGTGCTCAATGATTTACTCAATTAAAAGATGAAATGCAGTTTACAACACAACTGATATCAGTTAATCAGTATTTTGAAGAATGAAAATGACTACTGTGTTAATATATATGTAGAAATTCTGTTACAATCTAGCCTACGTTGATGTCTGCAGTTAGAAAACTAGCCTAGAGCGCCGTCTACTGTTAAACACTAGCCTCTGTTACTCACTGTTGTCTGTGTCTGTGTGTGTGTTTTCTGCAGCAAGGCTTTAAGGGTTTCCAGGTTTCTCCTGACCGATGTGATGTCCGAGTGCCGTTCCAGTTTAACGGAGCCGAATACTCGCTCGCTCATGGATCTGTGGTGATCGCAGCCATCACCAGCTGCACGAACACCAGCAACCCGTCCGTCATGCTGGGAGCAGGTACACGACTCTTCACACACAACATCGGGTTCTGGAAGTAAAATCTCTCTCTTTCTAAATGATAACCAATTTTTTGACAATGACTAATATTATTTTAAACTATAAACATTTAAAGACAGCTGATTTGATCTTTGAGCTATTCAGAGTTTGTTAGTCGATTATAATAAAATTATAGACTGTAAAAGATATGAATGTAGTATTCGTGAAGTCACCCATAGGTTTCTGAATAACGCAAAAGAAGCTACAAGTAGGCGTAGCCAACTGTCGCCATTTGGTTCGCGTGTCATCGCACCAAACAAGGGCGAAGAGGCGGAGCTACAGACACCTGCTAGCATTTTGCACTGCTCTTTTCTTAAGGAGAAACGCTTAATACTGCATTACCTGCGACTCGTTTGTGTTTTGACCACATGTGCTTGGTTGTATACTACATCAATTAAGTGTTTAAACTTTTAAAAACACTGTTGTAATACATATAGCCACTAAACATTGTTCTTATGACGTTTTTCTACAGGAGGAAAGCGCAAATTACTTCCAAACACTTCAGATATAGTCTGTGTTAGTAAATGCAGGACTATTTATGAAATCCAGACATAACACTTTATGACAACGCTTCAGATGACTGTTCTAGAGCCTACAGCTAATCAATCTGTCAGATTCTGGAGTGCATTACAGGTCTAAAGAATATTATAAATGATAAATGATCTTAAGTTAAACAAATACATTTATAGAGATGGTATATAAGTATATAAATTCACTCACCTGGGAAATGGAGGCAAGTTGAACGATTTGTGAGCACAATTAAGTGCACACAGCATGCTATAGTATCTGATAATTGCAGGAAATAATTCCAAAAGGCAGATGACTGTGTAAAGAAACATTAACCAAAACAAAAATACAATGCATATGCAGAGTTCAGCCGGAATCAGCTGAGGTGACGAGACTGTAACCAGCGAGATCTAGCTGTCACTCAAGTAGCCACGCCCTTAATTATGCAGACTTAATATAACTTAATTGAACGAAACAGATGAGTTATAAAAAAATTCACCCCCTCACAGTTGTCATGAAGGGTAATATCAGCTATATGAACCAAAACCATAGGTTGTACCAGGCTGTAAACACCTTTTTTTCTGCTCTAAAATTGGCCAAATTACTATTGCAGTCAGAAATCATCTGGATTTCCTGGAGCCAGCTCCCAAAGGCGAGTCGATGAATTGCAGTTTTAGTTACTTCCCTATTGGCTTCCCGAGGGAGAGTGGGAGGTTGTTGCTTGGGCAAAATGAGCCCTTCAGTTAATTGCATAACCATGTAATGCAAAATGCTATAAACGTTTTTAAAACCATGATATTTGCCACTTGTTTTTAAAGAAAGATACTTTATAGTTACTATCAATCATAAATAAATAGGAAAACTAAATATAAATGAACTAAAAATGATAAAAGCACCACATTAAAATAACCAACACCCAATGAAAATAAAGTAAAAAATACAAATAGATTACAATAACTATAATATAAATACAACAAAATTACTAAATTATTATTAAACCTAAAGAGTTTACAAAGCTTTTTAATTATTAAAACAGAACTAAAAAAACCCAAACCATTAAAAACACAATAAAATTCAAACTAGAATAAATGTAGTCTAAATATAAATAATAGTAACACTTTATAAACATAATGACAAGCTCCAAATGCATTTGTGAGGTTATAGTTTTGTAGTAATGTTAAACTGTTGTGTGGTAATGTACCTGTGCTGTTTTCCTGTTTTTTTTCGTCAGGTCTCCTGGCCCAGAAGGCAGTTCAGGCTGGTCTGAGTGTGAAGCCGTATGTAAAGACTAGTTTGTCTCCAGGAAGTGGCGTCGTCACCTACTATCTGAAGGAGAGCGGAGTCATGGACTTCCTGTCACAGCTCGGGTGAGACTCTCTATCATCTTTTCACATCACAAATAAAATATACCAGCGGTCCTTTTTGTGGATTTGTGTGCATGTATGTGTATTATTTATATATATATATATATATATATATATATATATATATATATATATATATATATATATATATGTATATATACACACACAGTTGAAGTCAGAAACATTAGCCCCCCTGAATTATTAGCTCCCCTGTTTATTTTTTCCCCAATTTCTGTTTAAAAGAGATTTTTTTAAAAACATATTTCTAAACATAATAGTTTTAATAACTCATTTCTAATAACTGATTCTAATAATTTATTTTAACTTTGCCATGATGACAGTAAATAATATTTTACTAGATATTTTTAAGACACTTCTATACAGCTTAAAGTGACATTTAAAGGCTTAACTAGGTTAATTAGGTTAACTAGGCAGGTTAGGGTAATTAGGCAAGTTATTGTATAACGATGGTTTGTTCTGTAGACTATCAAAAATATATAGCTTAAAGGGTCTAATAATTTTGACCTTAAAATGGTTTTGAATAAAATTAAAAACTGCTTTTATTCTTGCCAAAATGAAACAAATAAGACTTTCTCCAGAAGAAAAAATATTATCAGACATACTGTGAAAATTCCCTTGCTCTGTTAAACATCATTTAGGAAATATTTAAAAAAGAAAAAAAAATTCAAAGGGGGGCTAATAATTCTGACTTCAACTGTATATATATATATATGATACGACTTTATTAATTAATTTATTAATTAAGTTATTAATATAAGTAATAATTAAGTTATTTAAGTAGCTGGTATTTAATTATTAATTAATTTATTATTTTTTTAATATTTTAATTTAGTTGATTTTATCACTAATTATTTATTATTATTATTACTATTATTGTTGTTGTTGGTGGTGTTATTATTATTATTATTATTATTCATGTATTTTGGTAATAATCTGAATCTAATTTTAAAGTGGTTACAATATTTCTATTTAGCTTAAATTTATTTTGATTTTTAATTTTAATTGTAAAATTACAAATCTGCAAAGCTTTATTAATATTTTGCTTTGTAAAGTTTTTAGTTTGTAACATTTTTCTTTTCTTTCTTTTTTCTGTTAAGCTTAACTTTATTTGACTGTTTTTATAGTTATTTTAATAATTAGTTTGCTTCATATTTATGTTAGATTTTTCATTCATTTATATATTTATTCATTGATTTATTGATTAATTCGTTTATTGGTAGCTTTAAAAGCTTTTAAAAACATTTATTAGCACTTAATTTTGCTTGGCATAAAAATATTTCTGTTAAATGTCAAAGCAATGTTCCTATTTTTTTTCAATATAATATTAATATTATTTAAATGAACAAAACCATAATAATAACTTTTGACCAGTTGATTTCAATTAATAATAGCAACACTTATTTACATTGGCACTGTTCGTGCATCTTCAGTTTTGAGGTTGTGGGTTACGGCTGCATGACCTGCATTGGGAACAGTGGACCTCTGCCCGAACCGGTCGTAGAGGCCATCACTCAGGTAAACAATCTTTTACTCATTTTCAGATAATATTTGCAAAAACACTTTATCTGGAGCATATTTTCAGTTATGATTTTGTGATCTCAGGGTGATTTAGTTGCTGCTGGAGTCCTGTCTGGAAACAGAAACTTCGAGGGCCGCGTTCATCCAAACACTCGGGCCAATTATCTGGCTTCTCCTCCACTGGTCATTGCGTATGCCATCGCCGGCACAGTGAGGATAGACTTCGAGAACCAGCCTTTGGGTTAGTAATAATAGTCCGTATTCAAACATGATGACTCCAGAACTTTTGGGAAGTCATTGGACATAAGTGGTTATGGTAACTTTTTTTATTTATAATTTAATTTGAATTATTTAATTTAAAAAAAATTATTTACATTTTTAATTTATTCATTCATTTTCTTTTCGGATTAGTCCCTTTATTAATCTGGGGTCGCCACAGCGGAATGAACCGCCAACTTATCCAGCATTTGTTTTACGCAGCGGATGCCTTTCCAGGCGCAACCCATCTCTGGGAACACTTCACACATCCATACACACTCATTCACACTCATCCACTACGGATAATTTAGCCTACCCAATTCACCTGTACCGCATGTCTTTGGACCGTGAGGGAAACCGGAGCACCTGGAGGAAAACCCACGCGAATGCAGGGAGAATATGCAAACTCCACACAGAAACGCCAACTGACTTAGCCGAGGCTCTTTTTATTATTATTTTTTTTTTATTTAATTAAAAAAAAAATTTATTTAACCTTTTTAATTGAATTTTATTTAAATAAAAAAAAATGTATTTAATTAATTTTTTATTTAAGTTTTTAATTAAATATTGAATTTAATTTGAATTTAATATAATTTTTTAATTTAATTTTTAATTTAATTTTTAATTTAATTTTTATTTGAATTAAATAAAAAAAATATTTTTTAAATTAAATTTTTAATTTAATAAAAAATATTAATAAAATTTTATGTAATTTTAATTTCTAAGAATTTTTTTTACTTAATTTAATAATTAAGTTAATTTTAACTTGTAAATTTTTATTTTTAATAAAAAATTTTATTTAATTTATAATTATTTTTTTATTTTAATTTTTTATTACATTTTTCATTTAGTAAAATTTTATTTAAATGTTTAGATGTAATTTTTTTATTAAATTTTTTTTTATTATTATTAAATTTTAATATTAGGTAATTTTGGTAATTAAATATTTAATTTAATTTAATTTCTTTATTTAATTTATAAAATTAAAACAGTTATTTCAGCCAAACAAAAAAGAAAAACTTTCTAGGGTTACACCGGCTGTTTTTGATAACCGATATGATGACCAATATCTGTTTAGATTTGGAGGCCGATAGCTGATATATAGGCCAATAAATATGAAATTTTCAACATTTTCTGCATGATTGCAAAAACAAAAGGGAAACTCATACAGTGAACAGTGTTTTTATTTGATCATCTTAACTTCAGAAAATTTTGACCTCTGAACTTTATTAATCCACTATTCTCTATGACCAACTTTCTTCTATATAAATAAAATCTACTGTGAAGTTGCTCAGCCAGTGGAAATATTAAACATAATTTATTGGCTTAAAGTCATCAGCCTAATTTATCAGAACAATAATGCTAACATTAAAAATAGCATTTATCGGCTGATATCGATATGGCTGCTGATATATCAGAAGAGACGTATAATAGGAAATACTGTTAAACAGCATTTGGGAAAAGTGTGAGCAGAACTTTGTCTGACTTATGAAGTTATATAAAGTGTGACTTCATATATTTATTGTTCTGTCTTGATCCAGCTGTGAACTCAGTGGGAAAAGAGGTTTTCCTGCGGGATATCTGGCCGACGCGAGAGGAGATCCAGGCCGTAGAGAGACAGTTCGTCATTCCTGCCATGTTTAAGGAGGTCTATGAGAAAGTCGAGGTAAAGTTGCTGTAAATCCTCTTGAAAGTGCTGCATTGCTTCTTTTTTATGGCAACTCTGGAATGCTTGATTCTGATTGGTCGATCACAACATTTCAAGATCTCTGTTTTAAATTAATATTTATATAGCTGGTATTTATATAAATAGTAAAAATCAAGAGAAACATAAAATATAATGTTAAGTTGAAACTGTGTAGTTTGTAATTAGTTTTTTTGCAATAACTCGTTTGAATTTATATGTATTTTTTTTTTATACCTAAAGATGTTCGGTGGCAAAACTCTTATTTTGATGGATATAATTGTTTAATTAAACATATTGATTATATTCATTGAGGCGTCATCTTGTGAATGAAAAATAATAATAGGTTTCTTTCTGGAAGATTTATGTTTGAAAAAAGAGTGAAATATTACAGCTTGGATCAGTGTTTTGTGTCTAATAGTTTAGTATTGTGGCAAGAGATTTACAATAGATGATTATATGTATTAATAGCAACCGGTACATATAATCATATATTGTAAATCTCTGTTCATAGCTAATACAACCTGTATATAATGTTCATAGTACATCCATTTGTAAACATCACCATAGTTTTTCTATAACTGCACTTTATAACTTATACCTGTATCCTGCACTTGCTGCTATTGCACTCCTGGTTAGACCTAAACTGCATTTCGTTTCCTTGTACTTGTACATGTGTAATGACAATAAAGTTGAGTCTTATCTAATCTATCTAAGTAGCCATGTAATAAGTGGGATAATGTACATCCAGCCGGTTGTTTTAGCTATTAGTTAATTATTCATTCATTTTCTTTTCAGCTTAGTCCCTTTATTAATCAGGGGTCCCCACAGCGGAATGAACCGCCAACATATCCAGCATATGTTTTACGCAGCGGATGCCCTTCCAGCTGCAACCCATCACTGGGAAACACCCATACACACTCATTCACACATACACTACGAACAATTTAGCTTACCCAATTCCCCTATAGCGCATGTGTTTGGACTGTGGAAACTAAAGCACCCGGAGGAAACCCACACCAACACGGGGAGAACATGCAAACTCCACACAGAGCCGAGGCTCGAACCAGCGACCTTCTTGCCGTGAGGCGACAGCGCTACCCACTGCACCATCGTGCTGCCCTACTAGTTAATTAGTTAAAGTTATTAGTAACTAATAATTTATGATAACCAACAACCTTAACCTTTCTGATTTTAATTGTAATGCAATAATGTGGACCTTTTGTAAAGTCGCTTTGAAACAATTATTGTGAAAAGTGCTATACAGGCGGCATGGTGGCTCAGTGGTTAGCACTGTCACCTCACAGTAAGAAGGTCACTGGTTCGAGTCCATTTCTGTGTGGAGTTTGCATGTTCTCCCAGTGTTGGCATGGGTTTCCCCCAGGTGCTCCGGTTTCCCCCACAGTCCAAAGACATGCGCTATAGGGGAATTGAAGAAACTAAATTGTGTGAGTGTGTGTGTGTGTGTGTGTGTGTGAATGAATGTGTATGCTTGAATAGTTGGCAGTTTATTGCGCAGTGGCGACCTCTGACATAGAGACAAAGCCGAAGGAAAATGAATGAATGAATGAATGAATGAAAGCGCTTGACAAATAAACTTGAATTGTTTCTCAAAGTCCTTCTATCATATACAATAGCTGCTGAATGCTATTCAGCGAGGTGTACATTATTCCTTATTTAACCCACAGTGATTGTATATTTTCATTTTTAGAAAGTGAACGAACGCTGGAACTCGCTGAAAGCTCCGTCTGACAAGCTGTACACCTGGGATGCCAATTCTACATACATTAAATCCCCACCTTTCTTTGATGGACTGGTATTGTAGACTCTTTGTGCTTTTTTTCTATGTTCAATATCACTATATCCTTATGAAGAAGCAGACTAGCATAAAAAGAGTAACATTATATTCATACCTGTCAACCCTCCTGTTTTTCCCGGGATTCTCCCGTATTTTACAGTTCTATCCCGCTATCATCCCGTAAAGGTATTTTCCCGTATTTCTCCCGTATTTTCAGTCTTTCTCTGCTGGGTGGCAATAAACATTAAAGAGCAGAGCCTCCCTATACGCAACCCATACCGCCAAACCACCAGGGGCCGCCCTTTGCTCTTTAATGTGAGTTTGTTCTGTGCTTTCGCTTGAAAACAGTTTGAAATAAATATAAAAACGGCGGGATTCCCTTTCCTTTTATTACAGGTGCCGTCTCCCCTTCATATGCAATCCTCAAAACAGTCATATAGCACTGCGTGACTGTCAGCTGACGCGCTCCATAGTGATAAATCGATTCTGTACACACGATTTGAAACGGAGCGAAAGTCTGGGTTTTGGGTGCGTGTTTAAACAGACATATACACATGATTAATAATAATAATAATAATATCTAAAAACGTCAATCTTGGTGGGTTTTTTTCAACTAATTTCGTCCTAAATGAGCATAAAAAGTCAGGAAAGCAATCGAACGCTTTATAAATTTAGATGTGTGCATTTTTAAAGTGACACCTGTTATTTAATGTAATCAAACAAAAAAATCTAAATAAATAAGAGATTCATTCGTTGCTCTTTAATCAGAATGTGTAAGTTATACAGCAGGGCTATTCAATTAGTTTGTCATGGGGGCCGGTTCATGAAACGCATCCCAAACGAAGGGCCGGAGAGATATGACTTGCTATATGAGTGATAACACAACAGCAATATAAGAGCCCATATGTTGTATTTTTGCTCCTTAAGACACCCACGTTGGCTTTTTCTACATTAAAATGTTAATATATTGTATTTTGAAACTACATAATATCACTGCATTGTACAATAGACTTTTTTTTTTTTTTTTTTTACAAACATTCAAATGTTGTATTTCAGAGCACAACAAAAGCAGTGCATTGCTGAAGTAGGCTTCTTCTACATTCAGACACATTCATATGTTATTTTTGGACTGCATAACAATTAGGGATGCAACAATTATAGATTTTGGTTGTACGATTATATAGTGTGAAGAATAATCATGGTTTGATGGTTATCACCTCTAATGTAAATTCAAGCTTTATATTAGGTGAGGTATTTAGATGAACTGTTGTTGCCATCTGCGTTCATGCATACATAATCATCTTAATATTAATTCGTCTAACATATCTTTTGTTTACACTGCACTGAAAGGCATGCAGAACTCTCACCGTGAGATGTTTTCTACTGCGTGCGCCCGCAAAGACGCAAGCGCGTTGCTCCGCTTGTGTGTGCATATTGTCATATATTCTTACATTAGAAACAACAATCTTGCAAGCGGAAAAGACGTGATATGGGAGCGGCCGCTGCTATAGTTAATCCGGTGTGCGTGCGTATTAGCCTCAGTGTACATACTTGGAACTTTAAACTAGGGCACAGTTGGCAACTTGGCATAACTTTGTTTAACTGCAGCAGTTTCGTTTTGTTCCGTGCAACAGAAATGCGGCTTAAAGGAGCCTTTACGATTAATTGTGATGAATTAAAGCGCGGTTAATAGTGAAATCGGCTAATCATTGCATCCCTATTGACGATATCAGTGCATAGTACAAAAAGCCTTTTCTACAAACATATCCAAATATTTTTGGCTGCCCGGCTACTCCCTGAATGTCAGGTGACTCATGTTCTGCGCAGCTTCTGCAGCTCATGCTGTAGTATTGAACAGGCGCACGTCACTTCATAACTATAGCGACCGTTTTTTGACTGAACTAAATTTATTTTTGATTTCTTGGTCACACTATTTGGAGGGCCGGAACAAATTGCGTCGGGGGCCGGGTTCGGCCCGTGGGCCACCAATTGAATAGCCCTGTTATACAGTGAAGAAACGACTATTTTATTCCATTATAATAGCTATTAATTTTAATAAGCTGAACTGTTTGCTAATGTATTTGCTGCTAATGTATACTATTTATTTTTCTTATGTAAATAATAATAATAAAACATATTACTGACCATTTAACAGTTTATTTACAATGAAACAGCTCCAAATCAACATATTTAGTCATTTTAAATAAGGGGGATGGGGGGTGGCGTCGGGGGAATCCCTTATTTTGGTGGGCATATCCCTTATTTTCACATCCCAATGTTGACATGTATGTATATTGTCTGCAAGCAAATTAAAAAGTACTTTAAAATGTGTAATTCTCTGCAAGTGCACATTCAATATTGTTAAGTGCGCTGTAGTTTCATAAGCATAGCCAAGAATGTAAACATACAATTAAGTTGCTTTTCTGCCATTAAATCTTTAGACCCGGGAGCTTCAGACTCCCAAACCCATAACAGATGCGTATGTGCTGCTCAATTTGGGAGATTCAGTGACCACAGACCACATCTCTCCTGCTGGAAACATCGCACGCAACAGTTCTGCTGCACGCTACCTGACCAGCCGAGGGTGAGACCTTCATACTCCTTAAGTGAAATTAAAAAAAACGTTTTTTAAGATGTTATCATCAGTGTGTTAGTCTTAAGGATATCTATAAGCTAGTGTGCTCTAAAGGTAGCCGGCAGCTAGCTCTCTGGAACTCTCACATGGTCACCCACTGAAGCTAAGCAGGGCTGTTCAGTACCTGAATGGGGAACCACATGGAAGAGCTAGGTTGCTGCTGGAAGTGGTGTTAGTGAGGCCAGCAGGGGGTGCCCAACCTGCGGTCTGTGTGTGTCGTAGCGCCCCAGTGTAGTGAAGGGGACTCTATACTGCTCAGTGAGTGCCATCTTTCGGATGAGACGTTTTACTGAGGTCCTGACTCTCTGTGATGTCCTTCGAAGAAGAGTAGGGGTTTAACCCCGGCATCCTGGCCAAATTTCCCCACTGGCTTCTGTCCATCATGGCCTCCTAACCATCCCCATACCAAAATTAGCTTCATCACTCTGTCTCCTCTCCACCAATCAGCTGGTGTGTGGTGTGCGGTCTTACACAATATGGCTGCCGTCGCGTCATCCAGCTGGATGCTGCACCCTGGTGATAGAGGAGGAGATTACCCCCAATGTGTAAAGCGCTTTGAGTGTCCAGGAAAGAGCTATATAATTGTAAGGAATTATTATTATTAGTTTGTCTCTTCAGCCTAAATGAATCAACGATTTTTTGACGTCACCTCATACTTCAGTTTCACATCAAATCTTCGGACCAATCAAATGCTCTCTAGTATCTGACAAGCCCCGCCCCCTTCTCATTTGCTTTTTTAATTTAATGCGCCTGAGCTCAACTGCTCACTGGCAGAGCTGAGATAAAACAAAATGCTATTGGCTGTTTTTTAAAAAGGGGAGGAGCTACTCTATACAGTATATTACTATTATACATGTCCCTATTGTACATATACTGTACCTTTTCAGCAGATAACTAATGTGTGATGAAATGTTGTTTCACAGACTCACGGCGAGAGAGTTTAACTCGTATGGTTCTCGTCGGGGCAATGATGCAGTTATGGCTCGAGGAACGTTTGCCAACATCCGTCTTTTTAACAAGTTTATTAACAAGCAATCACCGTCTACCATCTATCTGCCTACAGGAGAGACGGTACGCTCATCTCTTTATATATAGATATATACAAAATTGTTGGTACCCCCTCAATTTTGTCCAGGCCATTTTCATTAGTTTGCCTTTTTAATGCTTCTGTTGAACCATTTTAATTTTCAGTTTATTTCATTTCATTTTTGATTAACCATTACTTTTTAGTTTCAAGTTATTTCAGTGATCACTGTGGGTTTTACTTTCTTCATTGGAAGGGGACCAACTTTTTTCATCCACGTCTGTATATGTAACTATTATGATAATTATGATATTATGATAGTATGATAGAGATAGTCAAAATGTTTTTACTCATTTACTTTAGTAATTTGAACCATTTATATGCATTATTTGGTTGCACTTAATTTTAAGGTGTCCTTTTTATGGTGTATATAAAAAGTTGCAATCAGAATTATTGAACCCCCTTTTAATTTTTTTTTCTTTTTTAAATATTTCCCAAATGATGTTTTGAATGAAGTATGTCTGATAATATTTTATCTTCTAGATAAAGTCTTATTTGTTTTATTTCAGCCAGAATAAAAGCAGTTTTTAATTTTTTAAAAACCCATTTTAAGGTCAAAATTATTAGCCCCTTTAAGCTATATATTTTTTCAATAGTCTACAGAACAAACCATCATTATACAATAACTTGCCTAATTACCCTAACCTGCCTAGTTAAACTAATTAACCTAGTTAAGCCTTTAAATGTCACTTTAAGCTGTATAGAAGTGTCTTGAAAAATATCTAGTCAAATATTATTTACTGTCATCATGACAAAGATAAAATAAATCAGTTATTAGAGATGAGTTATTAAAACTATTATGTTTAGAAATGTGTTAAAAAATGTTTTCTCTCCGTTAAACAGAAATTGGGGAAAAAAATAAACAGGGGGGCTAATAAATCAGGGGGTTGAATAATTCTGATTGCAACTGTATATGAGCAAAATAGCAGTGCGATATTGCTGTATATCGGCACTAGTGGGAGGCATGTGTTGGCTTGAGGCCACAGGCCGAGTGCCTTAGTGTCCCACCAGTGCCGATATACAGCCATATCGCACTGCTACTTATCTGATATTACGTTTATACAACAGTTCGACGGCATAATTGTGTGTATAAAAAAGAAAATCAAACACGAAGAGTCTCAAATTCTTTTATATGAGGAACTACTTTCTTCCTCCATTCATTCACGTCTGCAGCTGACGTCAGAACAGCAGAAACTGTTGCTAACTCAAAAACATCACTATAGAGCTAGTGTGTGAATGATTCTCTAGCATAATGTCTAAAGTGATGACAAAACAGCTGATTTTGCTCACATTTTAAGATTATAAGGCTGAACAGCATGAAATGCCATCAGTCTACAGAGATTTCCCAGTATTTCTCTGTTGGAATCGGGATCTCACAATAATTAAACCCGAAAAAGCCAAAGCCAGAGCAAAGCAAACATTACCAGATTACTATGGTGTAAATACAGCACTACAACATACAAAAGAGAGAGATCGACTTACCTGTTTTATAATGATTTGTTCAGCTGTAGTCCCCATTGATTTGTCCCCTAAGAACTTCTAATGCGGTCTCTGTTGCCATCTTGTGGCGGAACATCAACCATCTTTGCTCTGCTTAATGACAGGCTAATGGCCGCCGACGTGCTGAGTTTCCAAAATTATGAATATTTAAAATAGGCACTGTCCTTATAAATAAACTGCATAGTTGCAATATAAACAACTACATTCTCACCTAAAAAAAAGCCACAAAAGTACATTATGTTGTCTAACAGCTGCAATATTTGTCAAACTGTAGTTCTCTGACACTAGGACTAAAGAGGGACTAAACAACTGAGTAATACACAAGGGTGCAGAGGCTGTACGAGTGCTGATATTACTTTAATATCTCATGGCTATAAGCCAATCAGATTTGAAAACCAGACAGAACTGTGTGTGTGTGTGTGTGTGTGTGTGTGTGTGTGTGTGTGTGTGTGTGTGTGTGTGTGTGTGTGTGTGTGTGTGTGTGTGTGTGTGTGTGTGTGTGCAGTATGTATGTGGATGTATATGTGTGTGTATATATATATATACATTCACACACCATTAAAGTCAGAATTATTAGCTCCCCTTCAAATTTTTTTTCTTTTTAAAATATTTGCTAAACGATGTTTAACAGAGCAAGGAAATTTTCACAGTATGTCTGATAATATTTTTTCTTCTGGAGAAAGTCTTATTTGGGTTATTTCGGCTAGAATAAAAGCAGTTTTTAATTTTTTTAAAAAACCATTTTAGGCACAATATTATTAGCCCCTTTAAGCTATATTTTTTCTCGATAGTCTTCAGAACAAACCATCATTATACAATAACTTGCCTAATTACCCTAACCTGCCTAGTTACCCTAATTAACCTAGTTAAGCCTTTAAATGTCACTTTAAGCTGTATAGAAGTGTCTTGATAAATATCTAGTCAAATATTATTTACTGTCATCATGGCAAAGATAAAATAAATCCGTTATTAGAAATGAGTTATTAAAACTATTATGATTAGAAATGTGTTGAGAAAATTTGCTCTCCGTTAATCAGAAATTGGGGAAAAAATAAACGGGGGCTAAAGCGTTAACGTGCTGCGTTAACGCGAGACTCTTATCGAGCGATTTAAAAAAAAAAAAAAAAAAAAAAAAAAAAAAAAATATATATATATATGTATATATATGTATATATATATATATATATATATATATATATATATATATATATATATATATATATATATCGCGCCGTTAATCTATTCTCAAAGTTGAGTTGGGAGCTGGGTCTATTCTACGCAAGCTATGATGACTTTCACCTTGATATTTTAGCGTGGATGTATACCTGGCCGGTGAGCCGCCTGACAAAAAAGTTCCGTTCTGAATGAAATCAGCAAGATGCCCTTCTGGATCTTTCATGTACTTCAAAGACACTACTGACTACTCTTACATGGACATCTGTAGTCTAGTTATTTGCCTTAATAGACGATATTATAATGAAGGTGTTTACGTGAAGTGCTTTCATGTAAGAGTTTACTGTAATTTTTTTGGGTGACTTTAACTGCAGTTCGGCAGTTTCACTTTCACTCATGAACATTTCATTCATGCCCCCCTGACAAACTGGGGTATTAGACGCAAATAAGGAGTAAGGACTGGTGAGAGTGTTATGGAATTTAATAACGCACGCCGAATGTAAAGGAAAAACTTTTGCATTTCGGGATGTGTTTGTTTGTGTGTGTGTGTGCGGTCCTTTACTGACAGCCGCGTGTGTGGATCTTGTCGGAAAATATGGCGAAAAGTCCTACATGACGGTAATAGTTTGATTGCGGTGTTTACTTCAATAATGCCACTAATATCTGCATACTCCACGTCTTAATTCCATTTCTGTTTAGTGCAGTTATGACTTTAGTCGGATTAAGGTCATCAGAATTCGCTGTTTGGAGCTTATGTAGGCCTACAGTTCAACACTGATGTTTAACTGAATAAACAGTTAGTAAACACAAGAACATCTTATTGAACATCATTTATTTTCATCACCAATTATCATAGCAGAACAGTTTCTCAAGCAGTTTGTGAAACAGGAGATGAGCCCCTGGTCTAATGCGCCGCCTGGCTTTAGAAACCCGTTCTCAAACACTTACTTTTAGTTATTATTTGGGTATCACACATATTCTGAATGCCTTCGGCAGAAATCAAATGAGCCATTTTAATCTAGATTAATCGAGATTAATTCAAAGATTACAGTGAGATTAATCTAGAGTAAAGAAATGTATCTATGCCCACCTATAACTATTATTATGCATAATTTATTGTTGTTACTATAGTAAGTGCATAGAACACATGTAATGAGGACATTAAACTGTTACCAATTATTTATCTGTGTTTTGTTTGTTTGTTTGTTTTCAGTTGGATGTGTTTGATGCTGCAGAAAAGTATCATCAGGCTAGTCATCCTCTGCTGATTCTGGCTGGTAAAGAGTACGGTTCAGGAAGCTCCAGAGACTGGGCTGCCAAAGGGCCCTTCCTGCTGGTGAGAATCACACTAAATATAGGAATACATTCATTCATTCATTCATTCATTTTCTTCCGCTTTTCCGGGGCCGGGTCGCGGGGGTAGCAGTCTTAGGAGAGAACCCCAGACTTCCCTCTCCCCAGACACTTCCTCCAGCTCCTCCGGGGGGATCCCTAGGCGTTCCCAGGCCAGCCAGGAGACATAGTCCCTCCAGCGTGTCCTGGGTCTTCCCCGAGGCCTCCTCCCGGTGGGACATGCCTGGAACACCTCCCTAGGTAGGCGTCCAGGAGGCATCTGAAACAGATGCCCGAGCCACCTCAGCTGACTTCTCTCGATGTGGAGGAGCAGTGGCTCTACTCCAAGCTCCTCCCGAGTGTCAAAGCTCCTCACCCTATCCATAAGAGTGCGCCCGAAGGAAACTCATTTTGGCCGCTTGTATCTGAGATCTTGTCCTTTCGGTCATGACCCAAAGCTCATGACCATAGGTTAGAGTAGGAACGTAGATTGACCGGTAAATCGAAAGCTTTGCCTTTCGGCTCAGCTCCTTCTTTACCACAGCAGACCGCTACATCGACCGCATTACTTTTGCCTCTGCAATAGGAATACACTACAGAATAAAGTCATAAACGCAGATGTTTAACTTGAATTATCAAAAAAATCAGATACAGTCACAAAATCTGAATTGACCATCAGGATCTGCAGTGTAAATGCAGCCTCAGTGACCTGCTGCTGCTGGTTTTCTCCCACAGGGCATCAAGGCTGTGCTGGCGGAGAGCTACGAGCGGATTCACCGCAGTAATCTGGTGGGCATGGGTGTAATTCCTCTGGAGTATCTGCCGGGAGACTCAGCCGAGAGTTTGGGTCTCAGCGGACACGAGCGCTACACTGTGATGATTCCCCCACAGCTGAAGCCCAGGATGACCGTGGATATCAAGGTAAAGCACATCACTTACACTGCATTTGTTTACATCCACCTATTTTAATGACCATTTTGAATTCATTCATTCATTTTCTTGTCGGCTTTGTCCTTTGCGGGGTCGCCACAGCGGAATGAACCGCCAACTTATCCAGCACGATTTTACGCAGCGGATGCCCTTCCAGCCGCAACCCATCTCTGGGAACTTCCACACACACATTCACACTCATACACTAAGGACAATTTAGCTTACCCAATTCACCTGTACTGCATGTCTTTGGACTGTGGGGGAAACCGGAGCACCCGGAGGAAACCCACGCGAACCCAGGGAGAACATGCAAACTCCACACAGAAACGCCAACTGACCCAGCCCAGCCGAGGTTCGAACCTGCGACCCAGCGACGTTCTTGCTGTGAGGCAACAGCACTACCTACTGAGCCACTGGGTTGCTCCCATTTTGAATTATCACGTAAAAAAAAAATAAGAGATGCATTTAGAACATTTAAAAATGAGAAGAATAAACTTTTTATCCAACAACTTGGATTCATCTGATTTTAAAAAATCATCGACCAATTTCAAAATTGTCTTTTCAGTCCAAAATTTTAGAGAGAGTTGTCTTTCAACAGCTTTCTACTCATTTAATTGCAAACGACATTCTTGATAAATTTCAATCTGCTTTTAGGACCCTGCATAGCACTGAGACAGCTCTCCTTAAAGTGTCTAATGATATTTTTCTGACTGTTGACTCTGGAAAATGTGCACTTCTAGTTGTGCTAGACCTGACTGCGGCATTTGACACAATATAGCACAAAATTTTGATTGAGCGTTTAAGATTGTGGGCTGGGATTCAAGGAAATGTTTTGAATTGGTTTAGTTCTTATCTCTTAGGGAGAACCGTTTCTATTGAATTAGGAAATTTTTCGCAAGTATGGAGTGTGGTGTCCCCCAAGGATCAATTTTGGGCCCAGCTCTCTTTTCTATCTACATGCTTCCCTTGGCTGCTATCTGCAAGAAACATAATGTAAACTACCGTCTTTATGCTGATGATACTCCGCTTTATATGCCTATAAAAATGGGAGAAAACTCTGTTTTACAGTCTTTTTTTTTACCTGTTTTAACGAGATTAAGGAATGGTTGGCTGGTAATTTTTTTTACACTTGAATGAATCAAAAACTGAAGTGCTAGTGTTTGGCCCTTCGAGTGTCTGTGAATCTACAATTAATGAACTAGGTTCATTTAAGCCTAAGGTCCACAGTCACGCAAAAATCTTGGAGTTATTTTTGACACTGAGTTAAAGTTTGACAAGCAAATAAATTCAGTCGTCAAAAGTGGTTTCTATCAATTAAGGAACATCGCTAAATTGAAGCCTTTTCTGTCTTTTAAGGAGTTGGAATCCATCATCAATGTTGTTATTATGTCCAGATTGGACTACTGCAACTCTTTGTATTTAGGAGTTTCGCAGGCTTCGATTGTACGCCTGCAGCTGGTTTAAAATGCAGCTGCTAGGCTTTTAACTGGGACAAAATAATTTCTAGTATCTCACCAGGTTCATCATCCCTTCACTGGCTCCCAGTCCAATTTAGGATACAGTATAAGATATTGTTATTTGTTTTTAAAGATTTGAATGGTCTGGCACCTACTTACATCGGTGAGCTTCTTCACTGGCATACTTCATTGAGGCCAATCAGGTCAGAACAACAGTTTCAGCTAGTTGTTCCTAAATCACGGTTAAAATCAAGAGGTGACAGGGCTTTCTCTGTCACAGCCCATCGTCTGTGGAGTGGTCTGCCTTTACATATTAGGTCATGCTCTTCCCTTGGTGCTTTTAAGTCTCATTTAAAAAATCACCTTCTGTCTCTTGCATTTCGATTGCTATTAATTCATTTTAATCTGTTTTACATATTTTACTTGTTTATATAAATGTATAGATTTGTATGCTGGTCTTTTTGTAAAGCACTTTGGTCAACATCTGTTGTTTTTAAATGTGCTCTATAAATAAAGCCAACAATAACAAACAATAACTAAATAAATTTAAGGGGGTTATCAAAATTAATTGATCATTGGGTATTCATTAGCATGTGTATAAATATATATATATTTTTTTTATTTTTTATTTTTTCTCCTGCATGTTGCATATGATTAACTGTAGTGTATTTAATATTGATATTTTGCAGCTGGACACAGGGAAAACATTTCAGGCCAGGATGAGGTTTGACACTGATGTGGAGCTCACTTATTTCCATCACGGCGGCATCCTCAACTACATGATTCGCAAGATGTCTGAAAATTAAGATGAGAAGTACACCTTCCTCAAGACGGTCCACGCTAAACGCACACATCCACCATCGGGATGCTTGTTTTTGTCCTGTTGGGATGTAACGATTCACTGAAATCAACGATTCGATTCACGATTCAGTTCAATTCACGATTCAATTTTCTTACGTTTTTTATTACAAAATCAGATTTAAGACATTTTTATTAGATTAAGAAGAAATGTGAAATAAAAAGTGATGCAATTTTAAGGTAAAAGGTAAAATTCTGAGGAAAAAGACATTTTTTTGCCATTTTAAGAAGATATAAGACAAATTCTGAGAATTAAAAATGTCACAAAAGCAAATAGTTGAAGTTGTGAGGAGAAAAGTCCAATTCTGAGAAGAAAAAGTCACAAATAAAAGCAAATAGTTGAAGTTTTGAGGAGAAAAGTCCAATTCTGAGAAGAAAAAGTCACAAATAAAAGCAAATAGTTGAAGTTTTGAGGAGAAAAGTCCAATTCTGAGGCAAAAATGTCACAAATTAAAGCAAATAGTTGAAGTTTTGAGGAGAAAAGTCCAATTCTGAGAAGAAAAAATCACAAATAAAAGCAAATAGTTGGAGTTTTGAGGAGAAAAGTCCAATTCTGAGAAGAAAAAATCACAAATAAAAGCAAATAGTTGGAGTTTTGAGGAGAAAAGTCCAATTCTGAGGCAAAAATGTCACAAATTAAAGCAAATAGTTGGAGTTTTGAGGAGAAAAGTCCAATTCTGAGAAGAAAAAAATCACAAATAAACGCAAATAGTTGGAGTTTTGAGGAGAAAAGTCCAATTCTGAGAAGAAAAAAATCACAAATAAAAGCAAATAGTTGGAGTTTTGAGGAGAAAAGTCCAATTCTGAGGCAAAAAAAGTCACAAATAAAAGCAAATAGTTGAAGTTTTGAGGAGAAAAGTCCAATTCTGAGACAAAAATGTCACAAATAAAAGCAACTAGTTGAAGATTTGAGGAGAAAAGTCCAATTCTGAGACAAAAATGTCACAAATTAAAGCAAATAGTTGAAGTTTTGAGGAGAAAAGTCCAAATTTGAGAAATAAAAATGTCCACCATCGGGATACTTGTTTTTGTCCTGTTGGGATGTAATGATTCACTCAATATTCGATTCAATTTGATTCACTATTCAGTTTCTTCAATTTTTTTTTTTTAAGTCAGATTTAAGTCATTTATTATGCTATTGCTGTATACTTCTTTAAGAAAATGAATTATGAAAAAACTAAATTACATTTTTAAAACAAACCATGTAAGTTACACAAATAATAAAATCTCTTTATATTAACAAAGTATATTTAAAATTAGAGGCAACCACTGTATTTGAATCATGATTCAAACAAACATGCAGCATACATGAACGGTTTTTAATCTAAATTACTATGTATAATTTTGCAATTTAAAGCAAAAGCATAATGGTTTATACTGACAAGAGTTATTTAATAAAACTGAATATTAAATGCCATTTAACTGTTTACTTGAATATCGAATGTTTGAAATGTAAGACAAGATTAAGGCAGATTAATAATAATAATAATCGTCAATAATTTAAATGAACACAATTCAAATTCAGATAGTTTTGTCATATTATTAGCTATTTTAATTTAGTTAATTACAACGGGGAGGAATTGATTCTTAGAGTCGAGTCTATTGAGCCGATTCTTATGATTCTGCAGGCGCAGATTCACTGCCAGCAGATGGCGCTTTTGAACAGCAGTTATCTTGTTACTTTGGTTACTGCTGTAAACAGAGTAGGGCTTAAACTAAAAACATATTAACACTTATTTAATGTGTATCAGAGGCAAGTAAACTGTAAATGAACATTTCTAAACACATTCAGGTTAGTTCCTCTCAGAGATTCATTCATATATACTCCTACTGCACGATTTGTTTGGAATCAGAATCGAATTGAATCGTCACAAATGAATCGAATTTCATCGTTACATCCCGACCTGTGAGTGTTTCTGTTTGTTTTTTAACAATCAACTAAAATGCTGTTTACTGTACAGTAATAGTTGCTGTCAGCGTCAAAATATGCATAATGTTCATAATTAGCGGTGTCTTCAGGATGATGATTATGTTTATGATTGTTTATGATTATTTTGTGGAGGTTTGAAGGGGAAGATTCAAAGCATTAGATGTTAAAATCACTGTTTAACTTTCTCCATTCTAGCCAAACTGCAGTACTGTACATCAGTCTATAAATTAATTATCATGTTATTACTGTACTTGAAACAATAGGTCTGTCAAAAAATGTATTATTTGCTGTTTATTTACTCCCTCCTCAGGACATCTAAGAGATAAGTATGAATATATCGCTATGAAATGACTATTTTTTCAGAATAAAATAAAGGTAATTGCAGCTTCTGACTTCAACTTTTCAAATTAAGGAAAAAAGTTCAGAATTCTGAGGTAAAATTAACAGTTTTATGGAAAAAGTAGCCACAATTCTGAGAGGAATAAAGGCACAAATTAGTAAAAAATTGCTGTTTTGAGAAGAAAAAAAAAACAATTTATAAGAAAAAAATGTCTCAAATAAAACCAAATAGTCGCAGTTTTGAGGAAAAAAATTACAAATAAAAACAAATACTTGCAAATTTTGAGGAGAAAAGTCCATTTTTAAGAAAAAATGTCACAAAATAAAACCAAATAGTTGCAATTTTGAAGAAAAATGTCAATTTCTAAGAAGAAAAGTCAAAAATAAAAAAGAATAGTTGGAATTTTGAGGAGAAAAGTCCAATTCTAAGAAAAAAAAAGCCACAAATAAAAGCAAAATAGTTGTTATTTTGAGGAGGAAAGTCAATTTCTAAGACAAAAAGCCACAAATAAAACCAAATAGTTGTAATTTTGAGATGAAAAGTCCAATTCTGGGCAACCCAGTGGCGCAGTAGGTAGTGCTGTTGCCTCACAGCAAGAACGTCGCTGGGTCGTAGGTTCGAACCTCGGCTGGGCTGGGTCAGTTGGCGTTTCTGTGTGGAGTTTGCATGTTCTCCCTGGGTTCGCGTGGGTTTCCTCCGGGTGCTCCGGTTTCCCCCACAGTCCAAAGACATGCAGTACAGGTGAATTGGGTAAGCTAAATTGTCCATAGTGTATGAGTGTGAATGTGTGTGTGGAAGTTCCCAGAGATGGGTTGCGGCTGGAAGGGCATCCGCTGCGTAAAATCGTGCTGGATAAGTTGGCGGTTCATTCCGCTGTGACGACCCCGCAAGGGACAAAGCCGACAAGAAAATGAATGAATGAATGAAGTCCAATTCTGAGAAAAAAAAAAGCAACAAATAAAAGCAAAATAGTTGCAATTTTGAGGGGAAAGTCAAATTCTGAGAAGAAAAAGCCACAAATAAAAACAAAATAGTTGTTATTTTGAGGAGAAAAGTCAATTTCTAAATTAAAAAGCCACAAATAAAAGCAAAGAGTTGCAATTTTGAGGAGAAATGTTCAATTCTGAGACAAAAAAAGTCACAAATAAAAGCAAATAGTTGCAATTTTGAGGAGAAATGTTCAATTCTGAGACAAAAAAAGTCACAAATAAAAGCAAATAGTTGCAATTTTGAGGAGAAAAGTCCAATTTCTAAATAAAAAAAGCCTCAAATAAAACCAAATTGTTGTAATTTTGAGGACAAAAAGTCAAATTCTGAGAAAAAAAAGCCACAAATAAAACAAATAGTTGCAATTTTGAGGGGAAAAGTCAAATTCTAAGACAAAAAGCCACAAATAAAAGCAAAATAGTTGTTACTTTGAGATGAAAAGTCCAATTTCTAAATAAAAAAGCCTCAAATAAGGCAAATAGTTGCAATTTTGAGGGGAAAAGTCAAATTCTAAGCCAAAAGCCACAAATAAAAACAAAATAGTTGTTATTTTGAGGAGAAAAGTCCAATTCTAAGCCACAAATAAAAACAAAATAGTTGCAATTGTGAGTAGAAAAGTCCAATTCTGTGGAAAAGATCAATTCTGAGGAAAAACTAGTTAAAAAAATAGTTGCTGCTTTAAGGAGTAAAGTCAAATTTTAAGAAACAAAATCACAAATAAACACAAATAGTTGCAATTTTGAGGAAGAAAGTCAAATTATAAGAAAAACATTTGCAGTTAGAAAATGTACTAAACATTCTGGGTGGAAAAGTCACATTTCCCATTATGAAAAAATAAGTTAAGAAGTCAAAATTGCGAGGAACAAAGTCAGAATAGTGAGAAAGCATATAAACTTACTACTGAAACAAAGTCACAGTATTATTAATCTTTAATTAAGTTGAAAAAAGTCAACATCTGAAGGAAAAAAACAGCACATTTTCAACACTTCTACTGAAAAAATGGTCATCAGTCAAAGGAAAAGGGTTGCGATTAAAAAATGAATGTGGGTAAGTTCACAGCAAATGTATAATTTTTTTGCTTGATCTATTCTTCAACTAAACTTCGAAATGCATTCCTATCTGTAAATGTCCATTCCGACTGAAATACTGAAGTAAATGTGTTGCCCTCTGCTTAGTTTGCGTAAGAAAATCCCTTTACAAGCTGAACTTGAGAACATTTAAAAGTGCCTACATTCCCTCATCGTTCACCTGTCATTCCAGTTTTGATTTTTGTTTATGCATTCCTGTTGAAACGTGACTTAAAATCCATCCAAAGTCGATTTCATGTGTTTTTTTTATTAGTAAAAGCTTGAAAACAGGTGCAAAGTTGCTGATATAAAACTGTGACGTTCTTAAATGCTGTTTCAGATGCTTTATTAAAACTGCTGATGCACAGAGAAGATGGAAACACTGAAAATATCAACATCTAGAATATGTAGTACGGCAGAGAAAAAGGGTCATTGTAATTTAATACTCAAGGCTTTCTTCTGTTCGAGTCCATTTTGTTTAAAATGACAATTATTCCTGATTTATTATACATTTTAAAGTATATTAATTCATCATTCCAATGCAGATCAGAGAGAAAAATGCATTTTAAATTGAGTGAAATACTCTGTGAAGGCACCCCTTTGCAGTCATTTCTGTACCAGAATGTCATTATAATATATCAACGTCTTACTGGTTGTCCTTTATTGTAATAACAGCGCATTCATATCTGTATTTTTGTTGAAACTGGCTTTAAAAACAATAAATATTTACTGAAAATTTACACTTTATTCGTGTTTATGTCCAACATTATACATCAGAATCATATGGGGATCACGATACATCATATTCCAGTGATGTATGACTTGTTCTGATATTATTTGTCAGAGATGCTGTTCAAAAATAAGGAATTTAAGGGTTTAGAAAAAGTCTAAATATTGAAAATATTGCCTTTTAAAGCGGTCTAAATTAAGTGCTTATCCAGCAGGCACACAACATTATATAACGTTAATATTAGGTTAGATTTAGGTTGTGACATCAGGTGACCAAAATTCAATGTCTAGCCAGCGTCTAAGGACAATGTTATTTTGACATCCAGTAACGACGCCAAATGACGTTGATATTTGGTTGATTTTAGATTGTGTTGGAAAGTGACCAAAATCCAATGTCGAGTCAACATCTTAAACCAACGTCATATTGACGTCAAATACTGACATTTATTTATCAGGTATGGCAACCAAAATCAAATGTCTGATAGACGTCATAGTTGTAACGTCCACACGACGTCAAGCTGTAACATCATTAGACGTTGATATTTGGTTGTTTTTAGGTTGTGTTGGAAACGGACCAAAATCCAACGTCATATTGACGTCAAATACTGACATTTATTCGTTAGTTATGGCTACCAAAATCCAATGTCTGATAGACGTCATAGTTGTACTGTCCACATGACGTCAAGCTGTAACATCATTAGACGTTGATATTTGGTTGTTTTTAGGTTGTGTTGGAAACGGACCAAAATCCAACGTCATATTGACGTCAAATACTGACATTTATTCGTCAGTTATGGCTACCAAAATCAAATGTCTGATAGACGTCATAGTTGTAACATTCACACGACGTCAAGCTGTAACATCATTAGACGTTGATATTTGGTTGTTTTTAGGTTGTGTTGGAAACGGACCAAAATCCAACGTCATATTGACGTCAAACACTGACATTTATTCGTCAGGTATAGCAACCAAAATCAAATGTCTGATAGACATCATAGTTGTAACGTCCACACGACGTCAAGCTGTAACATCATTAGACGTTGATATTTGGTTGTTTTTAGGTTGTGTTAGAAAGTGACCAAATCCAACGTCATATTGACATCGAATACTGACATTTATTCATCAGCTATGGCAACCAAAATCCAACGTCTGATAGACGGCATAGTTGTAACGTCCACACAACGTCAAGCTTGTAGCATCATTAGACGTTGATATTTGGTTGTTTTTAGGTTGTGTTAGAAAGTGACCAAAATCCAACGTCATATTGACATTTATTCATCAGCTATGGCAACCAAAATCCAACGTCTGATAGACGGCATAGTTGTAACGTCCACACAACGTCAAGCTGTAACATCATTAGACGTTGATATTTGGTTGTTTTTAGGTTGTGTTAGAAAGTGACCAAATCCAACGTCATATTGACATCAAATACTGACATTTATTCATCAGCTATGGCAACCAAAATCCAACGTCTGATAGACGGCATAGTTGTAACGTCCACACAACGTCAAGCTTGTAGCATCATTAGACGTTGATATTTGGTTGTTTTTAGGTTGTGTTAGAAAGTGACCAAAATCCAACGTCATATTGACATTTATTCATCAGCTATGGCAACCAAAATCCAACGTCTGATAGACGGCATAGTTGTAACGTCCACACAACGTCAAGCTGTAACATCATTAGACGTTGATATTTGGTTGTTTTTAGGTTGTGGTGGAAACGGACCAAAATCCAACGTCATATTGACATCAAACACTGGCATTTATTTGTCAGGTATGACAACCAAAATCCAACGTCTGATAGATGTCATAGGGGTAACGTCCACACAACGTCAAGCTGTAACATCATTAGATGTTGATATTTGGTTGATTTTAGGTCACATTGGGTTCTGACATCAACACGATTTTCATTTCCTCCAAAATTGCAACGTCCCACAATGTTGGGGTACAACGTCAATCTGACGTCATGTTGACGTCCTGTGCCTGCTGGGAATACATAACACTAATCAAAAATTTAGTTTTGATTTATTTACAGTACATGATATGTACTTAATAGTCTACAAATTTTTGGCATATAAAAATATATATAGTGTATTATAAAATTGAATTTGGAGGCCAGAAATGCATCTGTATTTTCTTTGAACCATTTATGTAGTAGCAGTAGTAAAAAAAAAATCTCTTACTAATTTAATTTCAAAGTAAATATCTTTGCTTAGTATACATTTATGCAAAAGCAAGGTTTACTTCACCATGTAATTTTGTATATAATTAATTTTGTCTATATGAAGACTGCTTTGCATCAGACGATGAATCAAACCGAGGACTTTTACTTTGAAATATGACATTGATGATAGAAACTGTATGTATCATCTAATGCTACCACAGACATAATAGATACTGTTTAAATGTTGTTTTAATTTTGCTTATAATTATTACTATTGCCACTTATGTTTATGAAGATTGCTATGCATCGGTAAACAAATTAAACATAGGACTTTTATTTTGAAATATGATTTTGATGATAAGTTATATGTACAGCTGCTACCACAGACATAATAATCACTGTTTAAATGATGTATTCATTTTAGATAATTAATTTTTTCTATATTGACTGCTATTACCACTTGTTTAAATGAAGACTGCTCTGCAGTCGGTAGACGATTTAAACAGAAGACTTTTACTTTGAAATATGACGATATTGATGATAAAAAATATATGTAATAACACTACCACAGACATTATAATTGCTGTTGAAATAATGTAATAATTTGGTCTGTAACTACTTCTATTAACACTTGTTTTAATGACCTTTACTTTGATATATATATTACAAAATCGCAGCATTTAAGATTGATTTGTTTAAAAATCACTGATCTTTATTGCCTGATTAATATATGATATAAAGTTGGTCTCAGACTGAGTAAGAAGCACTGCATTAAATTACATTAATTTGCACCATGTCTTTAAAATATGGACATTTATTTTACCACAGTATTTGTAATGGAATTTCTACGCTAACCTGCTGCTACAGACTGTGTTAAGGTGACCTTTCATCTCATTTTACGTTTAAACAGTTAAATAAATGCTTAAGTCTATATAACTAATTATATTTTAATTAATTTACAACATCGACGGTGTATTAGGAAGATTATGAAATTGAAAATAGTCACGTAAAGCCTTTGCCGGAAGTTTATTGGTGGCTGAAAAACACAAGCTGTGCACATAGTGGGTTGTTGCTAGAACAGATACGTTTGCGGCAGGAATTTCCCATTTATTGTATTTTATTATCGTCCACCCCCACCCCAACCGTCACAGTAACCTAAAAACAGTAGTTGTACCGAGTATTAATGATGTTATCTATTAAATTACCCAATAAATTGTTCTTTTTAACGCCTAATCCCCACCCCAGCCCTAAACCCAACCGTCACAGTACTGTAAAATATTAACTAGAACCTAAAGTTCGTTGACGAACTTTGATGTTGGCTTGAGAAAGCCAACGTGACTGTGCTAGGACTCGAAGGCAGTTAGCAGGAAGCCCAGCGGTTGCTAAGTAGTGCTAGGCAGTTGCCATGGCATTGCTAGATGGTTGCTAGGGTGTTCTAAATGCAGGGCTCGACAGTGCGACCATTTCGCTCGCATTTGCGACTAAAAATAGACGTGTGCGAACTGGAAAATTTATTTAGTCGCACATGTGTGATTTTCTTTTTTAATAAGCTCGATTGATGACTTAATTCACTCGGCCACGGTAAAACAACATGCTCTTCACACTAACTTATGGTGCAATACGTTGGAAATCTATTGTGACTGTAGCGCATGCTGACGCTATCAACAACAGCACATCTCTACAGGTTTATTTACTTCACGTCAAGCAGTCTTTACATTGTTTTGTATACATTGCTTAGCAACGCATGGCACCGAATAGCAGCGTGTCGCACAATGTGCGAGCCTCCTAGAAAACGTCTACAATTCGGCCAAGCATGGCATATCGTGGCACATCTAGTGTGAGACCCAATTCAACATCAGGGCTTCCCACACAGACTTTACCTTGGCGCCAAGTTTCACTTTGGCCAGTGCGTCTTAATCTCTCAGCAGCACCAATACAACAGCAGAGAGAGAGAGAGAAAGAGAGAGAGAGAGAAAGAGAGAGAGATCTGACCTGTCAGTGGTGCACACTAAAAAGAAACAAACGTATTTTTTAAATTTGTTTGTTAAATAAGAATAAGAAATCAATAAGTAATTATTCTGTTGCTGAAGGTCATTAAAATTTAATAGAAAAGATGGTGTTACTTTAGTGCAGAAGGAAACTTTAATTCATAAATGGATTCCCATATTCATATCTTCTTTAAAAAGCCCTGAATGATTAAGTGCTCTGTAAGCAGTGTCAGCTTTGTACATGAGTTTGGGGTTGTCTTTCTTTACTTTGTCTTACTGTTCCCATGTGGGAAGTAGGGTGGAATTGGTTGAATATATTATGCAAATAAATTAATTTTGATAAAATTATTCTCAAAAGTCACATTTTTTATGTGCTGTAGAGAAAAGGTGTGTTAATGAACCGCCAACTTGTCCTGCACATGTTTTACGCAGCAGATGCCCTTCCAGCCACAACCCATCACAAAGAAACATTCATACAGACTTTTTCTCACACACACACACACACACACACACACACACACACACACAACGGACAATTTAGCTTACCTAATTCACCTATACTGCATATATTTGGACTGTGGGGAAAACCGGAGCACCCGGAAAAAACCCACGCCAACACGGGGAGAACATGCACGCCAACTGACCCAGCCGAGACTCAAACCAGTGACCTTCTTGCTGTGAGGGGAACGTGCTACCCACTGCGCCACCACATCGCCACAGCTTAAATTATAAATAATTATTAAATACTATTTAAGCTGTTATACAGTGAAATAAACCTATATTGTACTTATTTTATTCCAATGAATGAAACTGCTTTGCTTCTAAAGATCTCCTCGTGTACATTTATTAGGCAGAAACACTATTTATTTTACATATATTTACTGTGCTCTTAAAATTCTTTAATGTGCTCCTAAATTTTTCAACTTAGTAGCGCATGTGCTACTCCTGAAAAAAGCGTCAAGCCCTGAAATGGTCTCTAGCCAGTTGCTAGGGTCCACTGGGTTGTTAACTGGCAAGCCTCATTTACTTGTCTGATCAAATCCTAATACTTAGCAATCATTTCCAGCATGTTATAGCACTTAACTAATTGTTATTAGCATAGCTAAACAATGCTAGCATGTGTAGCATACAAGAAGTCCCATTTGCTAGCATGGGTCAAACATAAAAAGTGTATTATATCTGCTGAGAAATCATTTTAAAGGAAGACGTGCATAAATGGCCTGCCATATAGACTGAACTTGCAATTAATATAAAAATGGCTTGCCATATCAGCTGCAAGAGGCGGTTTGGTGTGGCGAGAATTCTTCTTTCAAGGAGACATGATTACTTGTATAAGTTAAATATAGCGAATTAATCCTTACTAAAGCATCTGTTCCAATAATCACTCTAAATCAGTAGATGGCTATCTTTGTCTCTAATCAGAATCAAACAGATCTTTGAAATTTCCCATCTATAGCTGTTTGATGCTCTCCTGTCAGGCTGTCAGCTCATGTGAACGGTGAAATGACTGAATATTTAGACTATGCGTGTTAAAGATTAAGGTCAAAACGCGGTCGTGACATCGAGAAAGAAAATATTTCTTCTCCAGAGATCGCGCTTGATCCTTCTTTGTTAACACATATAGCACGGTCTTTTGCGCCAATAGAGTTCAGGTCAAATGCGATCTGAGACTGTCTCTGTCTGTTAAAGATCCCTTATTCTTTCAAACAGATGTAATTATTTATATAAGTTAAATATACTACATTAGTTCACATTCGCATTTGGGGACGGCAGTGTAGATTTTCATTCAGCCCACAGCAAATGTTTCCTCTAACCGGCTGATGGCTGGCTGCCCGCGATGTAATTCACGGGCAGAGGCTGCTAGTTGGCGGTCAGTCTAACACTCTGACATTTGCAAACATTCAACTCAGGCCTTTAGTGTTACAGTAGTTGGATTAACCTGATAATATAAACCTGGGTCGAAGCCAACGTTACATCAAGAGAGAGAATGTTTCTCCTCCGCGTTTGACTCGTACACTGATTGATTTCTCCTGCAGAGAGAGAGAGCGCGCCTCAGATGAAAACACTGCATCTCTCTAAAATCACGAAAGGCGATCTGTATGATGAAGTAAACATTTTACCGAACTTCTCCGTGTAAGCATCAGTGTTTTAAATTAAATTATTGCTTTCACATGCTCGGATATTGTATAGAGAATAACAACAGTTAACGCAGCTGCCAAACTGAAAGCGATTGTCTTTTATGTTCCATATACGCAGTGTTCAGTGTAACAGATGACTTTGTGTTTTACAATGGTTGGATATGGGTACAATCGCTGGAATATTTAAATATAAAGAGCTTTCTATTTTGGGCTCTTTGACTAACGCGTCTGTGTATCCGCTGGCATGCAGCCAGCTCTAAACGCGATATTGGCAGAATTTTCTTCAGACAGAAACAGCATTTTATACATAAAGTCAGATTTCACATCTTATCAGTAACTAAAATGTGTTTTAAATCGCTTGAATTATATAAGGTTTAAACATTATTTGTTTAATGTTTTAAACTAGTGAGAGCAAAACTATGAATATACGCTCCTCCTCTCTCTGAAAGACAGAGCTGAGGTAAACCCAACGTGTGCATGACTGTCTTATTTCTTATCCTGTAGTGCCCTCTTGTGGACACTCTCATACCAGACACTCTCAGACTGTCAGATTTAAAGCAAATTTAATATTGAAAAATATTTGTAAAAAAAAAACTGTTATTTATTATTACTTCAAATAAATATAGTAATAATCTGCATCGTCCGACACATCTTTTGGGCAAATTTGGGCCTTGTATAATTTTTTTATATGCCCGAAATAAATTTTTTTTAATATTTACAATTTTTTCATAATTTTTTAATACAAAAACTATAAATCTTATCGGCATGAGGAGATATAGCAACAATCTGGACTACAGAAAGCACCTTTTGGGAAAATTTGGGCCTTGTAGCATGAATGGCCTAGGAGGAGATGCGTTTGTTTTGTCGGACAGATTAATAATAATAACTAGAACCTAAAGTTCGTTGACGAACTTTGATGTTGGCTTGAGAAAGCCAACGTGACTGTGCTAGGACTCGAAGGCAGTTAGCAGGAAGCCCAGCGGTTGCTAAGTAGTGCTAGGCAGTTGCCATGGCATTGCTAGATGGTTGCTAGGGTGTTCTAAATGCAGGGCTCGACAGTGCGACCATTTCCCTCGCATTTGCGACTAAAAATAGACGTGTGCGAACTGGAAAATTTATTTAGTCGCACATGTGTGATTTTCTTTTTTAATAAGCTCGATTGATGACTTAATTCACTCGGCCACGGTAAAACAACATGGTCTTCACACCAACTTATGGTGCAATACGTTGGAAATCTATTGTGACTGTAGCGCATGCTGACGCTATCAACAACAGCACATCTCTACAGGTTTATTTACTTCACGTCAAGCAGTCTTTACATTGTTTTGTATACATTGCTTAGCAACGCATGGCACCGAATAGCAGCGTGTCGCACAATGTGCGAGCCTCCTAGAAAACGTCTACAATTCGACCAAGCATGGCATATCGTGGCACATCTAGTGTGAGACCCAATTCAACATCAGGGCTTCCCACACAGACTTTACCTTGGTGCCAAGTTTCACTTTGGCCAGTGCGTCTTAATCTCTCAGCAGCACCAATACAACAGCAGAGAGAGAGAGAAAGAGAGAGAGAGAGAGAGAGAGAGAGAGAGAGAGAGAGAGAGAGAGAGAGCAGATCTGACCTGTCAGTGGTGCACACTAAAAAGAAACACAAACTTATTTTTTAAATTTGTTTGTTAAATAAGAATAAGAAATCAATAAGTAATTATTCTGTTGCTGAAGGTCATTAAAATTTAATAGAAAAGATGGTGTTACTTTGGTGCAGAAGGAACTTTAATTCATAAATGGATTCCCATATTCATATCTTCTTTAAAAAGCCCAGAATGATTAAGTGCTCTGTAAGCAGTGTCAGCTTTGTACATGAGTTTGGGGTTGTCTTTCTTTACTTTGTCTTACTGTTCCCATGTGGGAAGTAGGGTGGAATTGGTTGAATATATTACACAAATAAATTAAGTTTGATAAAATTATTCTCAAAAGTCACATTTTTTATGTGCTGTAGAGAAAAGGTGTGTTAATGAACCGCCAACTTGTCCTGCACATGTTTTACGCAGCAGATGCCCTTCCAGCCACAACCCATCACAAAGAAACATTCATACAGACTTTTTCTCACTCACACACACACACACACACACACACACACACACACACACACACACACACACACACACAACGGACAATTTAGCTTACCTAATTCACCTATACTGCATATATTTGGACTGTGGGGAAAACCGGAGCACCCGGAAAAAACCCACGCCAACACGGGGAGAACATGCAAACTCCACACAGAAACGCCAACTGACCCAGCCGAGACTCGAACCAGTGACCTTCTTGCTGTGAGGGGAACGTGCTACCCACTGCGCCACCACATCGCCACAGCTTAAATTATAAATAATTATTAAATACTATTTAAGCTGTTATACAGTGAAATAAACCTATATTGTACTTATTTTATTCCAATGAATGAAACTGCTTTGCTTCTAAAGATCTCCTCGTGTACATTTATTAGGCAGAAACACTATTTATTTTACATATATTTACTGTGCTCTTAAAATTCTTTAATGTGCTCCTAAATTTTTCAACTTAGTAGTGCATGTGCTACTCCTGAAAAAGCGTCAAGCCCTGAAATGGTCTCTAGCCAGTTGCTAGGGTCCACTGGGTTGTTAACTGGCAAGCCTCATTTACTTGTCTGATCAAATCCTAATACTTAGCAATCATTTCCAGCATGTTATAGCACTTAACTAATTGTTATTAGCATAGCTAAACAATGCTAGCATGTGTAGCATACAAGAAGTCCCATTTGCTAGCATGGGTCAAACATAAAAAGTGTATTATATCTGCTGAGAAATCATTTTAAAGGAATACGTGCATAAATGGCCTGCCATATAGACTGAACTTGCAATTAATATAAAAATGGCTTGCCATATCAGCTGCAAGAGGCGGTTTGGTGTGGCGAGAATTCTTCTTTCAAGGAGACATAATTACTTGTATAAGTTAAATATAGCGAATTAATCCTTACTAAAGCATCTGTTCCAATAATCACTCTAAATCAGTAGATGGCTATCTTTGTCTCTAATCAGAATCAAACAGATCTTTGAAATTTCCCATCTATAGCTGTTTGATGCTCTCCTGTCAGGCTGTCAGCTCATGTGAACGGTGAAATGACTGAATATTTAGACTATGCGTGTTAAAGATTAAGGTCAAAACGCGGTCGTGACATCGAGAAAGAAAATATTTCTTCTCCAGAGATCGCGCTTGATCCTTCTTTGTTAACACATATAGCACGGTCTTTTGCGCCAATAGAGTTCAGGTCAAATGCGATCTGAGACTGTCTCTGTCTGTTAAAGATCCCTTATTCTTTCAAACAGATGTAATTATTTATATAAGTTAAATATACTACATTAGTTCACATTCGCATTTGGGGACGGCAGTGTAGATTTTCATTCAGCCCACAGCAAATGTTTCCTCTAACCGGCTGATGGCTGGCTGCCCGCGATGTAATTCACGGGCAGAGGCTGCTAGTTGGCGGTCAGTCTAACACTCTGACATTTGCAAACATTCAACTCAGGCCTTTAGTGTTACAGTAGTTGGATTACCTGATAATATAAACCTGGGTCGAAGCCAACGTTACATCAAGAGAGAGAATGTTTCTCCTCCGCGTTTGACTCGTACACTGATTGATGTCAGAGTCGCGATGAATTCTCTCTGATGAAAACTCAAGTGTCTCTCCAAAATTACGAAAGGCGATCTGTATGATGAAGTAAACATTTTACTGACTTTTCTCCATGTAAGCATTAGTGTTTTGGATTAAAATATTGCTTTCACATGCTCGGATATTGTATTGAGAATAACAGGACACTTGTACGCACGCAGTGATTGCCAAACTGAAAGCGATTGTCCTTTTTGTTCCATATCTGCGCGGTGTTCAGTGTAACAGATGACTTTGTGTATTACAATGGTTGGATATGGGTACAATCGCTGGAATATTTAAATATAAAGACCTTTCTATTTTGGGCTCTTTGACGAACGCGTCTGTGTATCCGCTGACAGCCAGCTCATAAACGCGACAGCAGCCACGGAAGAATATTAGATGAATTTTCTTCAGACAGAAACATCATATTAATCATAACGTCAGATTTCACATCTTATCACTAACTAGAACGTTTTAAAATAGCTTTGAAAGTTTCAAAATAGCTTGAATTATGCTTCAAAACTGTATGAATATGCTCCTCCTCTCTGAAAGACGAGCTGAGCAAACCCAACGTGTGCGTGAGAGAGTCTTATTTCTTATCCTGTAGTGCCCTCTTGTGGACACTCTCATACCAGACACTCTCAGACTGTCAGATTTAATGCAAATTTAATATAAAAAAAATATTTGTTGCAAAAACTGTAATTTATTATTACTTCAAATAAATATAGTAATAATCTGCATCTTCCAACACATCTTTTGGGCAAATTTGGGCCTTGTATAATTTTTTTATATGCCCGAAAAAAAAAATGTAAATATTTGCAATTTTTTCATAATTTTTTAATAAAAAAACTATAAATCTTATCGGCATGAGGAGATATAGCAACAATCTTCACTGCAGAAAGCACCTTTTGGGAAACTTTGGGCCTTGTAGCATGAATGGCCTAGGAGGAGATGCGTTTGTTTTGTCTGTGTCATAATAATAATAATAATAATAATAATAATAAGTTTAAGTAGGATAACAGTATGTTGGCTTTCTCAAGCCAACATAATAAGTTTAAGTAGGATAACAGTATGTTGGCTTTCTCAAGCCAACATAATTATTCTTATAGAGTGTCATAAAAAAAATTCCGCTATATTAATGTGCATATATCGCACTTCCGGCCGGCCGCATATCCAATCTAGACTTTACCCACATACATTATCACATATTATGGGTGCAAAAGACCTTTATTTTGAAACGGAGACGTCATCAAGGAGGAGGAGTTTCCACCAGGAAGTAAACATTCTCCTAAAAAGTCGATCGATTTGAAACTCATGCTGAGATGTTGGGCAAATGATTAAGCGCACATGTGCACAACAGTTGCGCAAGCAGAAATCAGAGAACGTCTTATGTCGACAGACAGCAGAAGCTCGCAGAACAAACACAAACAGCTCTTCTGAATCTTCAATATAACAGTATGAACAGCGAGAACTTCAGGCTGAGTGAGAAGCTCGTCTCCGCCTCATATGTGCGGCAGGGTCTGGACGCGCGCCGCGGGCATGAGCAGCTCATCCGACGGTTGTTAGACCAGGTAACACACGTGTGGGTGTAAAGTTGGTTTTATATATGCACATTCATTCATTTTTTAGCTGTGACAACTTGTGACACGGTCTCTATAATGTTTACCACACTACTTTGAATGTTCTGTCTTAATAATAATATAAATATTTCACTTATATGTATAAATATTAGTTATTTAAACGCTAGTGTGTACTATGTTATGATATGTAAGTAGGGGGCCTATTGTGCAAATATCAATTTTATAATGTGTGGTAACAGTGTGTGAATATAAGCAGCTTCTAATGGTTAACAATTATCCATTTATTTTTTATAATCACACTTGATTAAAACAGTCTGCAGAAACGCTTTGATTGACATTCTCCCTTTATATGAGTCGTCAGAGGGGGAAACCCCGCCCACTAGTGACTATCTCTCCCTCATTAGCATAGGACGTCAGTCTTGTTTTTGAATCTGCCACTATGCTGACCCATGGGCATTTGTAGCTCCGCCCTCTTTTGAAAAGAGCACAATCTCATTTGCATTTAAAGCGGCAGTCACCAAAACGCCACACAATTAGGATCAAAGCGTAAAAGAGGCAGTTTGTAAGAGTTATAAAACAATATTTGTGTGGTATTTTGAGCTGAAACTTAACACACACTCTAAGAGACTTGCACTCATCAGAAACTTATTTTATATCTTGTAAAAGGGGCATAATAGCTTCCCTTTAAGTAGTTTCACAAGCATTAATGTACTGATTTAAAAGATTTATTCATTCATTTTCCCTTGGCTTAGTTTTCGTTTCAGAGGTCGCCACAACGGAATAAACCGCCAACTATTCCAGCATATGTTTTACGCAGCGGATACCCTTCCAGCCGCAACCCAGTACTGGGAAACACACATACACGCTCATTCACACACACTAATACACTACAGCCAATTTAGTTTCTTCAATTCCCCTATAGCGCATGTGTTTGGACTGTGGGGGAAACCGGAGCACCCGGAGGAAACCCACGCCAACACAGGAAGAACATGCAAACTCCACACAGAAATGCTAACTGGCCCAGCCAGGACTCAAACCAGCGACCTTCTTGCTGTGAGGCAACAGTGCTAACCACTGAGCCACCATGCTGCCCTTAAGAGATTTATATTCAGTGCTATATTATGAATTGAGTATTTTTGTGTTTGTGTTTTGCTGTAGGGTAAATGTCCAGATGAGGGCTGGAGCGAGAGCACCATTGAGCTCTTTCTGAATGAACTGGCTGTCATGGACAGCAACAACTTCTTAGGGAACTGTGGTGTGGGAGAGAGAGAAGGACGAGTCGCATCCAGCCTGGTGGCCAGGAGACATTACAGGTCTCATCATTTAATATCAAAAATACGTTTTAATCCATTCATTCATCTGGGGTGTATACATACAGTTGAAGTCAGAATTATTAGCCCCCCTGTATAATTTTTTCCCCCAATTTCTGTTTAACAGAGAGCAGATTTCTTCAGCACATTTCTGAACATAATAGTTTTAATAACTCATCTCTAATAACTGATTTATTTTATCTTTGTCATGATGACAGTAAATAATATTTGACTAGATATTTTTCAAGACACTTCTATACAGCTTAAAGTGACATTTAAAGGCTTAACTAGGTTAATTAGGTTAACTAGGCAGGTTAGGGGAATTAGGCAAGTTATTGTATAATGATGGTTTGTTCTGTAGACTATCGAAAACAAATATTGCTTAAAGGGGCTAATAATATTGATCTTAAAATGGTTTCAAAAAAATTTAAAACTGCTTTTATTGTAGCCGAAATAAAACAAATAAGACTTTCTCCAGGAGAAAAAATATTATAGGAAATACTGTGAAAAACTTGCTCTGTTAAACATAATTTGGGAAATATTTAAAAAAGAAAAAAAAATCAAAGGGGGCAAATCATTCTGACTTTATTCTTATTTCTTATTTATTTTATTGTATTTTAAATAGGAGGGTGAATAATTCTGACTTCAACTGTACATGTTTTATGTCTCAAAATGGCAAAATGCCAATGCAGCAATATTTATTGTTGATCGATTACCTAAAATGAACGTTTTATTATTATTATTATTATTATTATTATTATTATCATTATTTTAGAATTAATAGCATCAAAATAATATACCCAGAATGTCTCCCTTTTGTTTTTTGTTGCATTGGACACACAAGCTAAGAATTAATATGATTATTAGCCTTTTTGTTTGTTTTAGAGTGTTCTGTAAGTGTTCATTGCCTGTACAGAATATTTCGTTTGGAATGCTCTCAATAATGTGCAGAATATTTATTAATAAAGTTCATTAATAGATATTTTATTGTAATTTTTAAAGAATCTTTTGTAAATATTAAACTTTCAACTTTTTATCGTTTTTATGATATTATTGGTATTATTATTGTATTTTTACTATTATAGTTTTGTTTTCTTTGATTGTAGCAGTAGTTCTGTCTATACCAGGGGTGTCAAACTCAGATCCTGGAGGGCCGCAGCTCTGCACAGTTTAGTTCCAACCCTGCTTCAACACACTTACCTATAAGTTTCAAACAAAACTAAAGGACTCAATTAGTTTGATCAGGTGTGTTTAATTAGGGTTGGAACTAAACTGTGCAGAGCTCCGGCCCTCCAGGAACTGAGTTTGACACCTGTGGTCTATACAATTAATAATTTTTTTTATGGTTTAATATTCCCTACACTCAAAAAAATATTTTGTTTTGCTTGTTCAAACAACATATTTAAAATGAGCTGAATCAACACAATTCTTGAGATTTCATTGGGACAACTTAATTTTTTTATGTTCAATCCACATAAATTTGTTAAAAGTCTTAAGTTAACTTAATTGATTTGTGTTGGACAACATAAATGAATTGTGTGGAACCCTGCGTTTGTTACAGTGTAGTTTTCCTTTAACTTAATTTTTGATGCTGATAAAAGAATTAATGTGTAAATGAATAAATAAGTGTATGCCTGGATTGGATATTCTATTATATATAATGATTTTTATTTATTTATTTATTTTTATTCATATTATTTATGTTATTTAATATTATATGATATTATTAATGTCATATTGGATTGCATATATATATATCCAACATAATTTTACATAAATTAAGCAGTTACCACGTTTTAATGGACAGTACTTTTTAAAAGTAATTAAAAAAACATACAATTTTATCTTTATTTTTTGTTTCCATTGTTGAGAAATTGTATTGTTTGATCAGTCATGTTTATTGAACCGAATTATGACCTGAGTGTATTGTTGCAACCTTATAAATCAATATAAATAAATTCTCTGCGAAAATCTCCTCAGGCTGATCCATGGCATCGGTCGGTCCGGTGACATTGCAGCTGTTCAGCCGAAAGCCGCCGGTTCGAGTCTCCTGAATAAAATCACTAATTCAGTAGTTCTGGATGTGCTGAGGTTCACAGGTACTGTCTGTAATGCTCTATACTGGGACTGTTTTTTAATATATATTCAGTTGAAGTCAGAAATATTCACCCTCCTGTGAGTTTTTGTTTCTTTTTCAAATATTTCCCAAATGATGTTTAACAGAGCAAGGAAATTTTCACAGTGTGTCTGATAATATTTTTTCTTCTGGAGAAAGTCTTATTTGTTTTATTTTAGCTAGAATAAAAGCAGTTTGTAATTTTTTTTAAAACCATTTTAATGTTAATATTATTAGCCCCCTTAAACAGTATTTGTCTACAGAACAAACCATCATTATACAATGACTCGCCTAATTATACTAACTTTAACCTAATTAACCTAGTTAAGCCTTTAAATGTCACTTTAAGCTGAATACTAGTATCTTGAAAAATATCTAGTCAAATATTATTTACTGTCATCATGACAAAGATAAAATAAATCAGTTATTAGAGATGAGTTATTAAAACTATCATGAGTAGAAATGTGTTGAAAAAATCATTCCGTTAAAGAGAAATTGGGGGGGAGGGGATACAGGAGGGCTAATAACTCTGACTTCAACGTGCAACATAAGACTTTATGCTAAAGGTTTTGTGCTTAATGTTTTAATAAAAGCTGCAGCTGTTCTCTGATGATGCTATGTGTTTGTGCTTGACAGGTGTTCGCAGCGTGTCCTCATGTTTTGTGGTGCCGATGGCCACAGGAATGAGCCTCACGCTGTGTTTCCTCACGCTCAGACACAGGAGACCAAAAGCACGCTATATTCTCTGGCCTCGCATTGACCAGAAGTCCTGTTTCAAGTCTATGGTGACCGCTGGTAAGATTCACTCACAACAGGTTTCATTACAGTTTTTCTAAGCCCAGATTATATGTAGAACACATAGAAGACAGATTAGAAATTAGAATCTACACTACCTGACAGAAGTCTTGTCGCCTATCCAAGTTTTAGGAACAACAAATAATAACTTGACTTCTAGTTGATTATTTGGTACCAGAAGTGGCTTATATGAAAGGCAAAGGCCTCTAGATTACGCTGATTTTACCATAATAAAATATGATTATGCATTGATCTTGAGTGATATCATTAGGACAGTAAGGTCTGTCTTTGCTTAGGCAAAAGTCTCATCACTGAACAGAAATAATGTCCAGTATCGAATATAAAGTCATGCTGCAGTGGAAACAGAATGAATATTGTGTCTGACTCCATCATGAGCTTGGAGGACTGCATCCATACATCTCTGCAATGACTCAAATCACTGATTAATAAAGTCATCTGGAATGGCAGAGAAAGCGTTCTTGCAGGACTCCCAGAGTTCATCAAGATTCTTTTCTATTCATCTTCAACGCCTCCTCCTTCATCTTACCCCAGACATGCTCAATAATGTTCATATCTGGTGACTGGGCTGGCCAATGCTGGAGCAGCTTGACCTTCTTTGCTTTCAGGAACTTTGATGTGGAGGCTGAAGTATGAGAAGGAGCGCTATCCTGCTGAAGAATTGTCCCTCTCCTGTGGTTTGTAATGTAATGGGCAGCACAAATGTCTTGATACCTCAGGCTGTTGATGTTAATCATCCACTCTGCAGATCTCTCGCACGCCCCCATACTGAATGTAACCCCAAACCATGATTTTTCCTTCAACAATCTTGACTGATTTCTGTGAGAATCTTGGCTCCATGAGGGTTCCAGTAGGTCTTCTGCAGTATTTGTGATGATTGGGATGCAGCTCAACAGATGATTCATCCGAACAATTGGCCTTCTATCTCAAATGATCAACTAAAAGTCAAGCATTCAACAGCAATGTACTATATATGAAGTAAATATATTGAATATTCCCCTTTTGAAAGGCTTTGAGCCTGTGGTGATCGAGAATGTTCTGGAAGGAGACGAGCTGAGGACGAATCTGGAGGAAGTGGAGAGGAAGATTGAGGAGTTTGGTGCTGAAAACATCCTTTGTGTTCATTCCACTACTTCCTGTTTCGCACCACGCGTCCCTGACAGGCAGGTCAAAACCACTGAGGAAAATAACATTTTTACTAAAGCTGACATTGAGCCATGCTAAGTTTCCAAAGGCATGTACAGACAAAGCATTAAATGATAGTTTAAAGGGCAGTACAGCTAAAAAGATAAAATAAATAATTAATAACATTTAGAAGTCAAATTATTTTCTTTCTTTTGAGAAACTGCAATGGAGACCTTAGGCATAAATACCTGAGATGCAAAAAATATATATTATATTATATTATATTATATTATATTATATTATATTTTATTATATTATATTTTATTATATTATATTATATTATATTATATTATTATATTATATTATATTATATTATATTATTTTATATTATTTTATTTTATGATATTATTATTTTATATTATTTATTATATTATATTGTTTTATGATATTATTATTTTATATTATTTATTATATTATATTGTTTTATGATATTATTATTTTATATTATTTAATTATATTGTTTTATGATATTATTATTTTATATTATATTATTATATTATTACTTTATAATATTTAATTATATTATATTTATATTGTTTTATGATATTATTATTTTATATTATATTATTTTTTATATTATATAATTTTTTATTATATATTTTTATATTATTATATTATATTATATTGTTATATATCATTTTATAATATGATATTATATTATATATAATATTATATATAATATTATTATAATATAATTTTTTTTATATTGTATTATATTATTATATTGTTTTATATTATTATAATATATTATTTTATGATATTATGTTATATTATTTCATATTATATTAATTATTTTATATTATATTATATTATATTGTTTTATATTATTATGTTATTATTTTATATTTTATTTTATTATTTTATATAATTATGTTATATTTATTATTTTATATTATATTATATATTTTATGATATTATATTATATTATTGTATTCTATTGTAATGTTATCATTTTTATATTATTTTATTTTATATTATTTTATTATATTTATTACATTATATTATATTATTGTATTCTATTGTAATGTTATCATTTTATTTTATATTATTTTATTTTATATTATTTTATTATATTTATTATATTATATTATATTGTTTTATTATTATTATATATTATATTATTATATTATATTATATTATATTATATTATATTATATTATATTATATTATATTATATTATATTATATTATATTAGATTATATTATGTGATGCGTGATATCGTGTGAGAAGGAAGAGAAAAAGTGACATATTTAGCCATGCAAAACATTCATATGCTTGTATTAATACATTTTACAGTCCTAGTTAATTAAAACAAAAAAACAACAACTAAATAAGATCATTATTATGTAGTATTTTTTTATTTTAAGACACACTAGTGAAGATCATTGTTATATTATATTATATTATATTTATTATGTAATATTTCATTATATAGAATTATTTTATATTATATTAAATTAGATTAGATCATATTATATTAGATTAGATAAAATAAAAAAAATCTATATTTATTTTTTATTTAAAAATTTTTTTTAAATTCAATTATCTAATTCATTTATTCATTTATTTGAAATACTTTTTATTGGTTTTGTTGATTACAGGTTAGAGGAACTTTCAGTTTTATGTGCGAAGCATGATATTCCTCATATAGTCAATAACGCCTATGGAGTGCAGTCGTCCAAATGTATGCACCTTATTCAGCAGGTAACACTTCACCTTTATTGTGCTAATTTTCGTAGCTGATTTACTACAGTAATTAATTTAATTGCACCAAAACCAAATTGTCTGATGTTTTTATAGGGGGCTCGGGTAGGGAGAATCGATGCTTTTGTCCAAAGTCTGGATAAAAACTTCATGGTCCCAGTCGGCGGTGCAATCATCGCTGGGTTTGATGAAAACTTCATTCAGGAGATCAGTAAGATCTACCCAGGTATGAACATTCTCTAAAAACACGAATTATGTTGTGTGTGAGGGATCTGTTACAAACGAAAGCAGTTCTGAAATCAGCATGCATTTATTCATTCATTCATTTTCTTTTCAGCTTAGTCCCTTTATTTATCAGGGGTCGCCACAGCGGAACGAACCGTCAACTTATCCAACATATGTTTTACACAGCGGATGCTCTTCCAGCTGAAACCCATCACTGGGAAACACCCATACACTCTCATTCACACACATGCACTACGGCCAGTTTAGCTTACCCAATTCACCTATAGCACATGTCTTTGGACTTGTGGGGGAAACCAGAGTACCCGGAGGAAACCCACGCCAACATGGGGAGAACATGCAAACTCCATACAGAAATGCCAACTGACTTAGCCAAGGCTCGAACCAGTGACCTTCTTGCTGTGAGGTAACAGTGCTTACCACTGCGCCATTACGTCGCCCCAGCATGCATTTAGTTTATTAGTTTAGTTTATGAATTACAACAATAACGTAATAACCTCTTAAAGGAGCACTCCACCTTTGTTTTTTGAAAAAGGCCAATTTTACAAGTCTTCTTGAGTTCAAATGTTGACCTAAACCAGGGGTCATCAACTATATTTGTCAGAGTGCCAAGGTTTTACCAGACAGTCACCTTGGGGGCAGGCCCCCAAGAAGAAAATCAAATAAAAATCTCATTTTGGCTCAACATTATGCTTAATGTTTATACTTTTTCAATTTCATTACAAAACTGAAGGCATTTGATTCAGGCTCCCATCACCGATACCACAGTCGACCACTAGGAGTGATAGATATTCTGTCTCAACTCAATTAGGCTAAGTCAGCAATGGGAAATGTAACTTTATCCATTGATTAAGCACTGTGAGGAGCCCGTTTCAGCATTGTGATTTCAATTCAAGCCCACTTAACGTTTCATTTGATGTGTGAACATTATTGGTGACCTGTTTTGTTCTGGTACCAGGTTATTTATTACCATGCTATTTTAAGTTGTGCCAGATTGTTTTTCCTCCTTTTTTTTAGTCCTGAGGCAGACATCCCAAGTCTCCCGGAAGTTCTGTGAGTCTCCCGCAAACGAATGATAATCTCCCAGTAATTGCGCGTCTCCCTTCTGCTCCTCAAATACGTCGCGCACCTCTCTCCACCGCATCCCTCCTTGCTCTTCATCACACACACGTCGCGCGCAATTTGCCTACACCCCACCCAGTCTTTACTTACTCTAAAACCTGTTTGAAACAATAAATGCTTAAAGGGTCACGAAACACCAAAACACATTTTTTGAGCTGTTGACAGTCATATATGTGTCCCACGCTGCTATAAACACTATTAGGACACATATATTGCACTAAAAAGTGAAAATTGGTTGTTTTTGTGTTATTTTGAGCAAATTCGTTCTTCCGGTTTGAAACGAATTTTTGAAGCTACGTCACGGCCATGAGATACTTAGGTGTAAATCCAGCCTGGAGAGTGGCTGTCTGTCTTTTCGAGAACATTGTGACGTATCTGAGTGTGCGGCATTAATTCATGACAAAGACGTGCTTCAAACCAATCAGCGCGCTCTATTGTGTATGACGTGAAACTTCATTAATATGCATGATAGCTCCGGAGACTGTTTACCTGTTTACACTGTACAGACGGCAGAGAGACGCCACGTTGTGTTGCCAAAACAAGTGAAAGAACTAGAATTTGGAGACACGGGTCGTCGGTGTTGCGTTTATTAATGTGCTGCAACAAGGTTTTGTTTTCATTTTCCCTCTATGAGAGAGCTGCTGGACTCATGTGTGGATTACAGTGCACGTGACAGAAATGCGTTTGTAAGGAACATTTTTTACCTGAGAGTTTTTCGCATCTGGAAATGGTGAAATCCGGATTTGCCGCTCGTCTCCTTTTAATAAAAAGACACAGCTCCAGTTTGATTGTCTGTCTACAGATTTGGTAAGTGTGTGTGCAGTGCAGTGCCCTTTGTTTAACCCAGATTGCAAAGTTAGTTCGTATGGTCAGCAGTGCTCATTCAGTTTTTAAAGACATACCATAGTCAAAATGATTTAGTTACTCAGTTTACGGTATGTTAATATCACTGCAATATTATAGTGTAACAAATGCCTCTTTAAAGTTACATAAAAAATGGAGAGACCACAAAATAACTTTTAGTGAGTCATGTGTATTTCAAAAGTGTATATGACAACAGGAATAAATAATTCTGTTAAAACACCAGGGACATGACATAATCAGCAGAATTCACTCATTAAAGTTCACTTGTTAATAGATATGAGTATTTGATAACAGTCTTTCCAGATTAAACCTTTAGATCAAGCCAAAAAGATACCCTCAGTCCTTAAGCGAACCACATGAAACATCGGTTTCAGCAAAACAGTACATCAAGGGTTGGTCATGGAGTCAGATGGAAAGTGGATGCAAGAAAGTCTGTAGATTTGAAGATGGATTGTCCCTTTCTCTCCAAGTCCTGCTTTGAGGTCATAGAGTGCATCATACAAAAACCCTCTGCATATAAACAAACATACAAATCAACACCTTACTAACACCTCACAAAACATATACAAAACCAAATATATACAAAAACCAGGCCTACTTACATTTGAGCATAAGAACAAAATGTTCCTCAAATGAGGGCACCAACAAACGACAGCCAAGTGAAGTCATTCCATGTGCCGAGCACAATACTTCCTATCTACTGCTTCTTCTCTACCTCCTTTTAAGCAGGTTGAAGACTCAATACCTAGATCGCCCCCTAATGGTTGAGCTAGCTACTACAGGTAGAAACTTCTTTAATAAGTGACAGGAAAACTGTTACAATAGTATAGACTGAAAGATCCGCTGTAAATGCGGCTCTCCGAGTGTAAACATGTAAACACAAACTTTTCCCGTCGTGCAGGATTTTCGCCGGATTTTGTGACAGGATAGTCTATACACACACGGCTTTCTGACGCTACCTACCGAGTACAAAAGTTACAGAGAAATGCGGAGGATTTTTTTCTCCCATTCGCAGCGCGGTATCAAACATACTGCGTCTGTGTGTATGTTTTGCCTGTGAAACTCAGCGCGTGCCCAAATGGAAACTCCCTTCTATGGAAGTCCTTCCCTCTTTCCCTCCCCCGACACTCCCACACTCCCAGAGCTGGACACGCCCACTTTCCTGACTTTTTTCAAACTAGAGGTGTGAAAACACCCTGCTGAGACAGGGGGGTTTCATGGCCCTTTAACGCGGCATGGTCTCTCTGAGTCTGTCCTCATTTCGAAGTGTAGCCTTATAGTCATAAATGGTGGTTATTCTGACAAGAGACTCAGTTGTTGTTATTTTTAGTTGATTTAATAGTGTGGACCACTATTTTCTTTTTGATCCTCACAATTTCGCAATCCAGTCGCGGGCCGCCAGTTGATGATCAGTGGCGTAGATGGAGGTCGCCAGAAGTCGCTCGCTCTCCGCTGAAATTAACGGTCGCTTGTCACTTTGCCGCTGCGAGTCGCTTGTAGTGTGAATGAGGTTTGAGAAGCAGCCATCTGCCATTAGAGTTTTGAGTCTGCCACTATGCTGACACACAGGCATTTGTAGCTCCGCCCTCTTTTAAAAAGAGCACAATCTCATTTGAATTTAAAGCAACAGTCACCAAAATGGCACATTTGGATCAAAGCCTAAAAGGGTCACTTTAGGCAAGGCAAGGCAAGTTTATTTATATAGCACATTTCATACACAATGGCAATTCAAAGTGCTTTACATAAACAGGAATAAAAGAGACAAAAATAAGAAAAAAAATAAAAACAGATAATAAAAAACAGATAAAAATGTGTTATAACAGGTTATAAAAGAATGAAAAAGAAGAGACTTTAATAAAGTGTGATTATAAAAAAAAAAAATAGAAGGAATTTTTAGCATTAGAGGCTGGCTATACTCACGCACTGTTGCCACACAACTGTTTAAACCCCTTATAAAAGTCTATAAGTGCATAATAGGCAATTTTCTCAGTATTTTAATATAAATATAGTCATATCTCAGCCAAAAATCAGATGTTCCTAAAATTTAATTTCCAAAAAAACTGACTCTTATGACTGGTTTTGTGCTCCAGGGTCACATATTATCATATGCAATAAATATGACCCACTCGTGCTCTGCAGTAATATGCCATGCTGTTACATTATAATCCCTCTCTGAGGTCTACATTGAGTTTTTGAGTCAGTGGTTGTTTCAGATTGGCTCTCCACACACTCTTTCCCTCCCACTTTCTCTGCACTGCAGTGGAAATCCCGAACACTGCTGCTACTATTGATTCAGTGAGTCAGTCAGACAGGAGAAAACACTTATAATCTGCTCCATTGTTTCTTCAGCTCTGCTGCATCGCTCAGAAATGCCTGACGAGAACCAGTGGCTTAGTGGTTAGCACTGTCACCTCACAGCAAGAAGGTCGCTGGTTCGATCCCTGGCTGGGTCAGTTGGCATTTCTGTGTGGAGTTTGCATGTTCTCCCCGTGTTGGCGTGGGTTTCCTCCATGTGCTCTCGTTTCCTCCCACAGCCCAAAAACATGCGTCATAAGTGAATTGATCAGTCTAAATTAGCACTACAGTCGAGCTCTTAACCAGCTGTATATCTCTATTTAGCAATTTGTCATCAGCCCTAAATAAGTGGGAAGTTTTCGAGATGAGCTCAAACTCCCCTCTCGCCATGCAAATGGGAGGGAGCCCTGGGCTTCAGGATCTTATGAGATCAGGGCTCTCTCTCAGGACAGCATGACAAACACGCTTTATTATCAATCATCAGCTAAGTGTGAACTCTTGAAAGGTACTTTTAACAGTGTACACACAGACATCAGTGTCTTTAATTAGTAATTAATTACTTTTTTGGAAGTAACTTATCTAACAAGACAGCTGTGGCGCAGTAGGTAGGGCTGTTGCTTCACAGCAAGAAAGTCGAGCTTCGGGCTGGGTCAGTTGGCGTTTCTGTGTGGAGTTTGCATGTTCTCCCTGCGTTCGCATGGGTTTCCTCCGGGTGCTCTGGTTTCCCCCACAGTCCAAAGACATGCGGTACAGGTGAATTGAATAGGCTAAATTGTCCATAGTGTGTGAGTGTGAATGAGTGTGTGAGGATATTTATAAGTTGGCAGACTTATAATGTGAGTAAGTTGGCGGTTCATTCCGCTGTGGTGACCCCGGATTAATAAAGGGACTAAGAAAATAAATGAATGAAGTAACTTATCCAACACTGATTAATTTGATGTGTTTTTATGCAGGTCGAGCGTCTGCGTCTCCATCTCTAGATGTCCTCATCACACTGCTCACACTGGGAGCAAACGGATACAAGAAACTCCTGGCGGACAGAAAGGTAAATGTACAGTTGCAATCAGAATTATTAAACCCCCTGATTTATTAGCCCCCCTGTTAATTTTTTCCCCAATTTCTGTTTAACGGAGAGAAGATTTTTTCAACACATTTCTAAACATAATAGTTTTAAAAACTCATTTCTAATAACTGATTTATTTTCTCTTTGTCATGATGACAGTAAATAATATTTGATTAGATATTTTTCAAGACACTTCTATACAGCTTAAAGTGACATTTAAAGGCTTAACTAGGTTAATTAGGTTAACTAGGCAGGTTAGGGTAATTAGGCAAGTTATTGTATAATGATGGTTTGTTCTGTAGACTATTGAAAAAATATATAGCTTAAAGGGGCTAATAATTTTGACCTTAAAATGGGTTTTAAAAAATTAAAAACTGCTTTTATTCTAGCCGAAATAAAACCAATAAGACTTTATCCAGAAGAATAAATATTATCAGACATACTGTGAAAATTTCCTTGTTCTGTTAAACATCATTTGGAAAATATTTAAAAAAAAAAAATAAAAAATTCAAAGGGGGGCGAATAATTCTGATTGCAACTGTATATATATATATATATATATATATATATATATATATATATATATATATATATATATATATATATATATATATATTGGCATGACTTTAATTGTTAAATCCAAAAAATATGCATTGCTAAAATTTCATAAAACAAATGCCAATCTATTTCTGTTAATGTTTTTATTATTATGTAGTCAGGTTTGGGTGTGTTTAAACGTTTTGGTGAATTAATGTGACATTTTATGCTGTGTATTATTGAAAATGAATCTCAAATCGTCATTTTGAGATCATTTTTGCTTTAGTGCGATGATTGTTTAATTCGGTGGGGTTATTTTCAGTTTGTAATTATTAAAATGAGTTTAAATTGCATGTTATTAAAGTTAGGATGTACTACATGTCAAATGTTAACCATATTTCTCAATGGTTCATTTTTGATAGTTTAATTTTTATGGTTTATTTTTTAAGGTGTTAAAACGTGTTTTATGGTTTGATTCTTATTGTTAGATTTATTGGTTTATTTTTTTAAGGTGTTAAAATGAGTTTAAATGGCATACTATTAAATCTAGGGTATAGGAAGTGTCAAACGTTCTCAATAATTAATATTTAATATCAGTTTTAATTTCAGCACTTTAGTACAATAGTTATTTTTATTTCAAATTAATGAATTTTCGATTTATTTTATGTTATTTCATGATAAATATTGATGTATTTATCAGATTTATTTAAATGAACATTATTTTGTTTTAATTAACAATGACTTGCCAGTATGATGAAAAAAGATGTGATGAAAAGAAAAGAAAAATATGAACCTACATATTATTTATTGCACTCTGTAAACCCTTTTATTTCTATAAATTTGTAATATAATATACCATTAGCGGATTTTGGTAATCCATACACCCAACTATGCCTGTCACGATATCTATAATTTGTTGTGTGATATATTGCACCAAAATATATTGCGATAAACGATATTATAGTTATTTTAAGACCATTTTATGCCACTCATTAATGCCAGAATGACAATATAATATCATCACAGTGCAAGTACACTCTTCCAAAGAGCACATCATATTTTATTCTTAATAATATATCATTTAATTATAGTCATTTTAATAGTTTAATAATGAGGCATTGGAATCAGAATGTGCAAACACATATCCTAAATAAATAAATAATAAATGTTAACACAAAAGTGCAAGATAAAGAGTAACAGAGGCTGCGATATCTGCTACCAGATCTATTTTCAGCTCTCAGACACCCACATGAGAATATACTATAGTAATTTATAGTAAATACCACAGTGTTTTTTAACCATACTGACACTGACATCTTCAAAAGAGATAGAGATGTTGCACAATCAGTTAAAATGTTGCTAGAATTGTTTTTTATGTATTGCTGATATATGAAATGACTGGGGACATGTCCATGTGTTGTGCAATAAGTCCATATGAAGAGTTTAGTTGCAAAACGAGATGTATCCATTTTGAGAAATGTTGGTTATTTGACATTATTATGTAAGACATCAATAGTCAAGTTCCTTCACAGTTTTTGTTCATTAAACTATTACTTGAGCTCAGTGAAGGCCAGGAACACATGTTCTTCAAATCCAGGATATTTTTTATTCAATTTTATGTCTATAAATAGTTCATAAATAAGTAAAAAACCATGACGAAATGCAACATATTTATCTTAACATTGTCAAACATCTTAAATTGGTTAAAAAAAACAATATATCATAAATATATGGAATAATATATACAAAGATTGATTAATAATAAGAAGATTCTGAGAAAACCTTTTTTTTTTTTTTTGCAAAATGCTATATATCCACCTTAGGCTATATTCTACTACTGTAATACCATTAAGAAAAGCTAGTGAATCAATGTTTTGTTTGATAAGTAAGATTAATCGATCACACCAGTTTCCAGGCACAGCTTCATGCAAGGAAACGGGAGCGCGCACTCGTTTTAAACAGCGCATCACATCAGCTGTTGGCGCGAGCGATCTTCCTCTCATTCGGTATTCACCTGCTCGCGCGAACACAGTTATCTCTGTCAGTCGTGCTGCTTCTCGATTCTAAGATCGCATTTGCCATCCTTATTGTCGAACCCTGCTTTTAAGAAAACTACATCGAAATCCATGACGTTATAGCTTGACTCTGAAGCGTTGACTCCCTGACTGACAGAGAGCAGCTGATCAGTGACAGCCTACGTGACTGACAGCTCGCCTACAGTATAAACAATTAAATGGTAAACGTTTTTTAGTTAGCCTATTGAATCCTCTTTTTAAAAATATATGTTTTTTGTTTTGATATTATCGTTAAATCAATGAGCAAACTCGGAGCACTTCACCGGCGGTGACTCTCTTCCCAGAAGATTCTGAGCTCGCGCAGCATCCTGAACGTTCTATTATATCGCACTTTGTAAAAAAACTGGTCTGGCGGATATCGCGTTTTGTGAAAAAATACATTTTAAAGTAGGCCTAAAATGTACATTCTTCAATGTTATTAATGGCAGCAATTCTCACATAGATTAAGCTACATCTGAACAGTGATTTCCAATAATAAAATCCAAATCTCAAAAAATGGCGTTTATCGCGTTTTGCAACCAAACTCTTTATATATTGATTATTGTGACAGGCCTTCACCCAATTTAACAACTATATACACCAATGATAATTTTTCCAAAACATATGTAATAAATTCATATGCACTCTTATTGCCGAACTTATCACTTCATTCTTTTTATGATCATTTATTTATGATTATTTATTTATTTATTTCATTTCGGGTAAGTTATGAAATATTTTATTATAAATAATTGAAATCGCTTTAATCCCTGATTGAGAAGTATAGAGACAGGTGGGCATATTATTAAAGAAAACACCATTAGACATAAGAAAAGGATTATTGATTTACCACTAATGTGTCCGGTTATTAATAATTTACAGCCGTTGTGGATCATATAAGATGGTCTTTGTGGTCAGATTTAGTGGTCTAACACAAAAAAATAATGCTTTCAAAAAGTTATATACTTTAGAACTTATATCGACAACTTGATGTAATGTTTTCAGACATTTACATGCATCATATTTACATTTAAATGAAAGTTTGATGGAGCGGCACGGTGGCTAGCACTTTCGCCTCACAGCAAGAAGGTTGCTTGTTCGATTCCTGGCTGGGTCAGTTGTCATTTCTGTGTGGAGTTTGCATGTTCTGCCCGTGTTGGCGTGGGTTTCCTACGGGTGCTCCGGTTTTCTCCACAGTCCAAACACATGCGCTATAGGTGAATTGGATGAACTAAATTGGCTGTAGTGTATGAGTGTGTGTTTCCCAATACTGGGTTGCAGCTTGAAGGGCATCCGCTGTATAAAACATATGCTGGAATAGTCGGCGGTTCATTCCGCTGTGGCAACCTTTGATAAATAAGGGACTAAGCCGAAAGAAAATGAATGAATTTATAACAAGGACACCTTATTTTTTAATTTTTTTATTTGCTTGTTTATTTAACAGGGACAGTACACTTGACATTGTTATACAGAGATAACCGATGTTGCGTACATGGGGCATATAGCATAAAGCTAATTTGCAGCCCTCGTCCCTGGTTAGGCTTTACATAAAAGATAAAAATAAAACAATCAAGAGTAAAACACAATTCAACAAACATGTACAGTATATACAGATCCACAACCATAAAATGCAAGTCAATCTGCATAAAGAGAAATGTAAACAGAACCAACCTGAAAGAATAATACTTAATGCTCACATTTCTGTGAAGATTTCAACCATTCTTTCAGCTTTACAGAAAAAACTGGGAGTTTAGATAATAATTTTAAATGAACAGGCATGGCATTCCATAGATGTGAACCTTTTACTGAAAAGGATGACTGACCCATAGTGGTTCTGCATCTACGGATTCTACAATTCCCACTTACTGCCCCTCTAGTCTTCGCCCCATCACTGCTGAATTTATGTACCAACTCACAGACTACTTTAGGGGCAAGACCATGTATACACTTAAACATGGTTTTTAAAAACAAAAACTTTAAAAAACCATCAAAACTTAACAAATTATATTTTTTAAGAATTTGACAATAACCTAAAATGAAGTGTAAAACAATTATTTTGACAATAACCTTAAAATGAAGTGTAAAACAATTATTTTAATAAAGCAATGCATTACTTCAGGAGGAAAAATGGAAGAAATGGCTTGTGAATGTAGAAAGGGTGGTATATTACGAACCGACAGGCACAGAAGGTTATTGTTTTCACCCTGTAGGTCTCAGTCGTCTCGCTAAAAGCATTATAATAAGCCTCCGACTCCTTCAGTTCATCTATAATTGCTCCCAGTGGTGAAGCGCAGCTCTTGCAAACGCTGCTGGTTTCTGTGCACGCAAATGCATTTGACTTCAGATGGCACATTACATGCTGCACTGAAAAAAATGATCCATTGGATCTATTATTATTTTTTTTAAAGGTAAGTGGTTGCAAACTATTAATATGGGCTAAATTTAAACAAACAAAGTCAATTTAGTAGCGTTCAACTTAATTTGTTTAAATTCAACCCATATATGCGACCCCTTACTGTACTTAGCCCTCCTGTGAATTTTTTGTCTACTTTTTCAAATTTTTCCCAAATGATGTTTAACAGATTCAGGAATTTTTCGCAGTATTTCCTATATTTTTTCTTCTGGAGAAAGTCTTATTTGTTTTATTTCGGCTAGAATAAAAGCAATTTTTTATTTTTTTAAAACCATTTTAAGCTCAATATTATTAACCCCCTTAAGCAATATTTATTTTTTATTGTCTACAGAACAAACCACTGTTATACAATGACTTGCCTAATTACCCTAACTTTACCTAATTAACCTAGTTAAGTCTTTAAAGAGACACTGCTCGCTGCAGAGCCACTTAAGGCTGATTTATACTGCTGCATCAAGTGCGCACGTATGCTACGGCGCAGCCTACTCGTAGACGCATAGCCCTCGCCGTGGCCGTCTGCAACGTTGACGTGCATCTCTTAAAAAATATAACGCGTAGCACAAGCTCTGTGATTGGTCGGCTTGGTATCGCTGATAAGTGTGGGCGGAGGTGAGAGCCGCGCGAGCATGATACAGCGAGTGTTCACAAGTGTCGAGCCCAGTAAAGGAGCTCCGGATAAAGACTGTTGTTTTGTGTTTTTTTTATTCTTTTTTTTTCTTTTTTTATTATAATTAACAAGAACCAGCATGTACAGTTTTCTTATACAATAAAATGACTTTACATTTCTTAATAAGAATGGAGTAAATGAGAAAAAGAAAAAAGAAATTAAAGAAAACAGAGGAGAGGGTACATAATTATCAAATTACATACAAATATATTACGCACATTGTCCAATTTTAGTTATTAACAATAGTTATTAATGCACTTTTTCTACAGGAAATGCATATATACAAACATTTTTATGTAAAAATGTTAAAGGAGGAGCATATACTAATTGTTTTAATTGCTTTTCTATTTTTAGATTTAGAAATCACTTTTATATACATTTGAATCTCTTTTTCTAGCACCATGAAGAGAGGTTTGCTTTTGGCAAACTTGGATTTATGTATATGAAATTTACATAATGATAGAATAAAGTTTATAATAAAACCAACATCTTTTAAAGAGCGATCTTTAACATAATAACCCAAAATCACATGTTTATAAGATAAGGAAAATGATTTTAAAATATTATGAGCAATAAAAGCTTCAACATTAATCCAAAAAAGTTGAGTATATTGGCAAGACCAAAATAAATGTGAAATAGTTTCATTAAAGCTTTCACAAAAACAGCATTCTAACTCAATATCAATTACAAATTTTTGTAGAAATGTTTTTATTGTTTTGTGTTTACCTTATGAGTAAAGTTGTTGCACGTCCGCCGGTTCCCACCTCAAAAAGAGCGAATTTGAGCCACTTGTACATTAAGGAAGCGTTCAGAAAAAACAAAACACTGGCGAAGAAACTCGTCACAGAGGAACATAAACACCTACTGCCAGCTAGTGTTTCTGAAGTGTTATTGCAGAGCAACAGAAACAGCGCGCAGAAGTATAAATGCACGACTACGCGCAAGGCTTGCACCGTGGGTCACACCGATCACTTGACGCAGAAGTATAAGCCAGGCTTTAGGCTCTAATGAGGGGTAGCTTGAGCTCCAGCTCCTCCTCCTATTTGCTGTTTTAATGCGTTCACTCACCCAACCCCTAGCGACATCACTAGTAAGAGAAGTGCAGCAAGGAGGAGCTAGAGCTCAAGCTCCGCCTTGCTGGAGCTCAACTCAGCCCATGTGGCTCTGCAGCGAGTACCACTTGCCTTAAAATGTCACTTTAAGCTGAATACTAGTAATATATCTAGTAAAATATGATGTACTGCAGGGTATCCCCGGGCTCTTAAAGTCATAAAATGTCTTAAATCTCAAAATCTACAGAAATATTGTGGTGTAGGTCTTCAGTCTTTTTTTAACAGGTCTTAATTTTTTCCCTTTGTTCATGTATAGTTACCCAATCTGGCCAGTAACACCCATACAATCTCTAACAATCCCACTTTTATTTAAAACATTTATTTAAAAATAGCATTTAATTACTTTCCTTGCAGTGATATTTGTTTAAAAGTTCTCCATTTATTTGCTGCTGAGGATACTGATCTGACCTATATTTCTTTATTATTAAATTATTATTATTGTATTATTAAGGGCACCTATTTTACCCCTGTTTACAAGATATAAGATAAGCCTTTGGTGTCTCCAGAATGTGTCTGTAAAGATCCAGCTCAAAATACCCATCAGATAATTTATTATAGCCTCCAGAATCTGCCTATTTTAGTGACTGAGTGCGTTGTAGCTGTTTTCGTAGCCTGTGACTTTAAATGCAAATGAGCTGCTTCTCCCCACCCACCGTTCCCAGATGTGTGTCTGCTTCTCGTCATGCGTTACATTAGATAAACAGCAGTCAGTGATAGAGATAGACACGAATGAAGTTGAAATACAGCTCATTAGTCAAAAATACTAAGTAAGTTTATTTCATGTATTTGTGGTGGAGTTTATTCAAGCCTTTCTGAAATGATGAGTCTCACACACATATTAGCGTTTACTGACAACATGGAGCCTGTCAATCAATTCGGTGGGCGTGGAAAATGACACTCCTTTGTCACGTTGCGCTGGGCCTAAAAAAAACTAGGATTTGGGTCCTATTTTAACGTCAGGAAGTTTGAAAAAAGAGACTTGTTGGGTTTATATCACTCCAATATGACTGTGGACACACTATACCTACAGGCAGTTCTGTCCAAACAACTTACAGAAGTTGATTTTCATCATAGGTGGCCTTTTAAATGTTATAAATTTTAATCATTTTTTGATAGGGCAAGTGTAAATCTTTTGCAACTGGGATATTCGAAAAAAATCCTTAGCATTTAGCCCTGTATAAGTCTAAACTTTCATTCATAATGGTTTTAATCAGGGCTTAACATTAACACGCGCCAAATGCGGGTAGATTTCAGCTTTGGATTTCAGACAGGCACTCCCACTAGCCACTGATTAATTTTAAATTGTGGTTTTCTTAAAAGCAGCGTTCGACTATAAGGATGACCCAATATGCGTGCAAATGTGATCTTAGAATCGAGAAACAGCACGACTTAAAATAATTGCGTTCGCACGAGCAATAGAAAGCAGGTGAATAACGAACGAGAGGATGATCAGTCGCGCTAACAGCTGATGTGATGCTTGCGACTAAAACGCCTGCACGCTCCTGTTTTCTTGCTTGAAGCAACCGTGCCTGAAACGCAACTGTGATCGGTTCTCTTTCATGTAGACCAGACAAAAAGCTATGCTAATGCACTCACAGTCTTGCTGCTTTCAAGAGCTCCAAATATGTCTTTTTGTAAGCAGCACCGGTTGCTTTCGCTTTGGACAGATTATTAATTGGCCTTAACCGTGTGATCATCCTTTCATTATCACACACACTATGTTTTTCACCTGCTTTCTTTTGCCTACGGTTATTTTTGTTAATATGGTTTAATTATTACTTTTTTACAACAACATTGCTTTAATATGAGATTAACTCTCCATGTATGTGTAGTACTGCTGATCTGAGAGACTTTTAGCGAGGACAGATTACTGTGCATATTTTTGATACATGACAATAATTATTTTTAAAAGTCAATTGTTTTGTTTTGTTGCTTTGTTTTTTTTTTTTTTTAAAGAAATGTTTTGTTAAATAAAAAGTATAGTATGCAGCTATATTCAGCTTTTTTTGACGCATTTAAAACTTGTGGCTAAAAATAATTATTGTTTGGTGTGGTCAGAGATAAATTAGGTAAATCCTCAATTTTGAGTTCTGTAAAGTCATGTAAAATAAAAACTGTTTGCTGTGTAACACTATGGCCCAATCCCAATTCTATTTTTGTACCCCTACCCCTACCCCTTCCCCTTCCCCTTGGCCCTTACAACCGAGGGTTAAGGGGAAGGGCTTCAAAACTTACCCCTAAGAATTGGGACACCACTTCAACACCTGCACACGTCATCATATGTCATCACGATCTCTTGCTTCATATGAGATCAGACGATCGCGACTGCTGTAGTTATTCCAGTTGAGTTATTTTGTGGTGTTTATCTTCAGGAAATCACTGAAGGCATATATTATGTTATCATAACGATCTAATGTGGCAATAAGATCGTAACTGTACTGTGTATTTACACAGTGGGCATATTCATCTATGTAAACACACTAAAACAACATTAACATTATAGCAGACACTGTAAAAAGCTCATTTTCAGCCACTAGACTGCTCTGACAGGGTATTCGAGTGTTATCGAGAGACAGAATGTTGTAGGACTGCTGTACAGGAGTTATGATTAGGGATTATAGATCGCGAAATTTAGCGTTTTTTTTTTTTTACGGTTTTTTTAAAAAGCATGACCGTAAAACATGAACGCGGTTATGAATATACTAAAACATGTGTTCGTAAAAATTCGTAATAATGACAAAATATACTAATTTGTGGATCTCCTTACTTCCGGGTTCAGCTGTGGCAGGTGTATTCTGGGAAATATTCTTACCCCTTCGTTTCAAGTGTGCTCCTGGAAAATCTTCGTTCGAAGGGGTGTATACCCCTTGCCCTTAGCCCTACGCCTTCAAGCTAAAGAGAATTGGGACAGCCCTACCCCTTGGCGGGCACGCGCAAAACGAGGGGTAGGGGTAAGGGGAAGGGCTAAGGGGTAGAATTGGGATTGGGCCTATGAAACCATGACCCATTTGCTCATACACGACACACAAAACGTGAAATGAATGAGGAGGCATGTGGAGAAAACACAAAATCTAAATCAAGTCATTTTAGCATGTCAAAGTCATATTTATGCATATAAAAAATATTTTCCCAACAACAAAATTGTGGCTAGTGAAAATGCAGAGTGGCTAGTAACGTTGGACAACTACTAGCCACTGTGGCTGGTGATCAAAAAAGTTAATGTCAAGCCCTGGTCTTAATGTCTTAAAAAGTCTTAAACTTAACTTGGTGAAATCTGCAGAAACTTGAAATAAATAAATCAGTTATTAGAAATGAGTTATTAAAACTATTATGTTTAGAAATGTGCTAAAAAAATCTTCAGAAACAGAAATTAGGGGAAAATACTTATTTAATATTAAATAATTCAAAAAATTCTCACTTCAACTGTACCAAATTTAGTAAATCCAATAATTGAGTGTGGAGGAAAGTTACAGTAGGCTGGAAAACTGAAGCAGCTGCTGGGTTTACTGTAGGACAGCAGGCGCCAAACCGAAAAACATGCACCTTTAGCAGAAAGTGCGACAGAAATGCTGTGTGTGGAGCTATTTATAACTGTGTTTATAATGTGTGTGGCCCGCAGGAGCTGTACGGGCATTTGGCGCAGGAGCTGAGCGCTTTAGCCGCGAGACACGGAGAGAGACTGCTGAAAACACCGCACAACCCCATATCACTGGGTGAGGAGTCATGCATAATGTAGAGCAAGCGGCTGAAGGCTTCTGTACAAACGCTCAATAAACACGCATTCTGCTGTAGTGAATGAAAATAGCTCCAGAAATAGCTTTTTTGCATGGGGTTTGGCTGGTTGGCGTAAACCCCTGCTGGCAGATCCTGTAAATACACCATCTGGCTCCATCTTTCGCTATTGGTTAATGCTTAAAAATGTATCTTATTAGTGAATCATGCTTGAAAATAAGAAGAAAATAAAATACAAAAACATTTAACGCTCGTTTATTGTTTAAATTGACTATCCTTTCCTTATGTTAGCGGCTGTTTTTGCCCCATTGACTTTCATTATAACCACTTTTTTTGATTGGAAAGCCATGACGGCATATAATCTTGACTGTTGGTGGTTTTCCCTGTTGGGAAGAGGTCAAATTTGTCATTTTTGTTGATCATCAATTGGCAGCATTAACTCTTTAGTTAGGCATGTGCAAATACGTTTCTGGCTTTTATATGGACTTCTGTGGAGTAAAACAGCAGATTATAGTGTGTGTGCATAAATACACTTACTATGTTTACTATGTTCTGAGAGCTGAGCTGCTTATTTATGTTTTCTCAGACATATCAAGGTATACTACCTGAGAAAAGTCTTGTAGCCTATATAAATCTTAGGAACAACAAATAATAACTTGACTTCTAGTTGATCGTTTGGTATCAGAAGTGGCTTATATGAAAGGCAAAGGCCTCTAGACTCTAAAGTCATGCTGCAGTGGAAACAGAATGAATATTGTGTCTGACTCCATCATGAGCTTGGAGGACTGCATCCATACGTCTCTGCAATGACTCAAATGACTCAAATCTGGAATAGCAAAGAAAGCGTTCTTGCAGGACTCCCAGAGCTCATCAAGATTCTTTGGCTTCATCTTCAATGCCTTTTCCTTCATCTTACCCGAGACATGCTCAATAATGTTCATGTCTGGTGACTGGGCTGGCCAATCCTGGAGCACCTTGACCTCCTTTGCTTTCAGGAACTTTGATGTGGAGGCTCAAGTATGAGAAGGAGCGCTATCCTGCTGAAGAATTTGCCCTCTCCTGTGGTTTGTAATGTAATGGGCAGCACAAATGTCTTGATACCTCAGGCTGCTGATGTTGCCATCCACTCTGCAGATCTCTCGCACGCCCCCATACTGAATGTAACCCCAAACCATGATTTTTCCTTCACCAAACTTGACTGATTTCTGTGAGAATCTTAAGTCCATGTGGGTTCCAGTAGGTCTTCTGCAGTATTGTTGATGATTGGGATGCAGTTCAACAGATGATTCATCAGAAAAATCCACCTTCTGCCACTTTTCCAAATGATCAACCAGAAGTCAAGTTATTATTTGTTGCTCTTACAACTGCGATCGACGACAAGACTTTTGTCAGGTAGTGTAAGTGCGCAAAGGTCTCTCTCTCACACACACACACACAGACAGACTATGCTCTATTAAAAGCCAGAAGCTAAGCTTTTTTTTGCACTGTAACTAGTGATCAACAGTAAAAATGACAAATGTTACCTCTTCCTTACATAATCAGAATCAGAAAGAGCTTTATCGCCAGGTATGTTCACACATAAGAGGAATTTGTTTTGGTGACAGAGCTTCTACAGTGCAACATAATTACAGAGACAGGACTAAATAAACATATAATAAATATATTTTAACAATAGAAGTAAGTAGTGAATGCAAATATATAAATTGATGAGTGTATGTACAGCTATATTACTATATACAACACAATATGTGCAGCTGTTATGTGCAAATTGGCATGTAAAGTGTGTTGTTAAATAAGTGTATGTGTGTATATAAAGTGTATAGCAGGTAGTGATGTTGGTTCCACAATTACTATCATCAAGTGTTCGTGAGATGGATTGCCTGAGGGAAGAAACTGTTTCTGTGTCGGGCTGTTCTGGTCAACCAGAAGGTAACAGTTCAAAGAGGCAGTGTGCTGGGTGTGAGGGGTCCAGAGTGATTTTGGCAGCCCTTCTGCTCGCTCTGGATAAGTACAGTTCTTGGAGAGTAGGGAGGGTCGTACCAATGATTCGCTCAGCAGTCTGAACTATTCGACGTAGTCTTCGGAGGTCTGATTTGGTAGCTGAGCTAAACCAGACAGTTATTGATGTGTAGAGGACTGATTCAGTGATGGAGGTGTAGAATTGCTCCTCAGCTGACGAAGAAAGTACAGCCAACAAGGAAAACCACCAACAGCCTGCATGATTATATGCTGTCACGGCTTTGCATCTCAACTCAGATAAATGAATGTTTTCTTGTGTTCTCCAGCGATGTCACTGGACCATCTGGAAGCCCACAGTAGCTCTGCAGTCACTCAGCTGGGCTCCATGCTCTTCACCAGGCAGGTATCTGGAGCCAGGTGAGTCTCTGACCTCTTTATATTTATTTTTATTTCTTTAATTTCACATCAGAGAGACAATTAAAAGGCCAGTTTTCTCAATTTTTACACGGTAGAGCTTAGATCGAGCCCAAAAAATTTAAACTGACCCTACCCGAGCCCAAGCACCTTGTGTCCAAGCCTGACCCAGTCCAACACATTAACTGTAATTATGAGCCTGATTTAAACCTGATTGTTTTTTAATACGTGGGCCGTTATAACATATGTTATCAGCTACAATTCTGAGTTGTTTGAACTACAGAAATTAGTTCAGATTAATCTTACCTCGCTCTCAGGGGCAGGAGCAGGAATTCAGAAGCCCCAGGGCACAATGTCTATTAGGGCCCCCTACAAGGCCACACCCCTATAGTTGAATTAAAAAATAAGATTAATATAATATTTTAAAAATAAAGTTACTCTATAATGTTTTGCCTAATTTATTTAAATAAATAAATGATATAGTAAATATATTTCTAGTCTACAAATATTTACCTGATTTTTAAAGCATTTAAAGCATACTTTGAAAAAAAAAAAATACTAATAAAACTCGTGAAAATTAATGGTTTTTAATATACTTGTTCAAGTTCACTGAAGCAGTACTAAAATTTATATTTAAGGGTATTTTTAATGTATAACTTCTACATACATATAATGCATATGATTTGGATATAACACCTCTCCAATCCAGTTCTATGAATATGAGTCCTCCATAATACACACACTGATTAATGATTCCTACTGTCTCCCTCGTGATGAAGAGTAGGCAAAAAGCACTTGAATTTAAGGCTGAAAGTATCCGAAATCACACATCATACCAGTTTTCTCCTGTCTCTCTCCTCTTCAGGGGCTTTTTCTGTCTCTCTCTTTCCATTTTCTGTCTGTCTCTCCTATTCAGACACACGATGAGTCCAGTCTGCGCTGCGGTTAGCTTTCTCCGCCTGGTTAACATTAGCTTGATAGCTAGCTAGCGTTCCCTGTAGTGTCTTCTTTACCCTCATTCTCCTCCTCATGGATCTGTTTGAAGAAGGTGTGTGTATACATGGAACATGCCTCAATAAAGATGCCTCCTCTCCTTTTTTTCTCTTGCGTTTGCTACATCCACATTTTGATCTACAACCACTACTACACTACAGTCTGCCCAATTCAGCGCGGGTTATTTCAAAACTTTCCTTTCTATTGAAAATAAATGTATTTACAATCTGATATATAATGGGGTGAAAAAGAAGAACGTCCATCAGTCGCTGGATTCGAACGGGGTTCATGATCGATCGCCTCAAAACATATTGCCATGCGCTTTACGAGCTACGCCACTCACACTTGCTGTCTACAGCGCTCTTTAGTTATGTTGTCTCTGTCGATCAAACGGCGCTGGCGGGAAGCACTCGATTAGCTTATTCCAACGAGGTGCGCTATTTGCACTTAGCCTAAATAGACACTCCAAAATCACCATACCCCCCCCACAGGGGCCTCGAGTGCGCATGGGCCCCTGGGACTGTGCCCATAATGCCCATTGGTTAATCCGGCCCTGCTCAGGGATATGCTTGAAGAAGTGACTAACCGAGACAATGAAGGCTGACTATCATTGTTTCTGCACACCTGTCAACTCTCCCGTTTTTGGCAGCATTCTCCCATTTTTTTAACACGCTGTCATCCCGTTTAAGCATTTTCCCGTATCTTTCTATGAAAAGTGAAAGTAGCATCAAAGCGCCGCTCTTAAATGTGATATCTAATTGCAAGAGCTGTTCAAGAGAATTATGCTTTCGCTTTATTTTGGCTTGAAACCACGTTGAAATGAATATAAAAACAGCCACATTCACTATGCAACCTCTGAATCAGTCAATTTATGTAACGCCTGTTTCACACTGCACCCGCAGGAAGTTGCTGCAGGCCTTTATGCAGATGAAAAGTAAAAATAAAAAGTGTATTTATATATAAACAGAGATAAATAACTAGATAGAATAAAGAATAGTGATAGATCAATCTGTGCAGCAGCCGCCGATCAGCTGGGTGCTGCAGGCGCAGCCAGTGTGAAAGGCAAACACCTGCCTGCTGCTTCTGCTCTTCATACGCGATGCACACAGGTGACTTGCATACGGCTCTGTATAAAGACACTGTTCTCAGGTCAGCGTCTGTACATGCGATTTGAAGATGAGCGAAAGTGGACGCTTTGGGATTTAAGTGTGTTTTTAAAGGGCCATGAAACCCCCCTGTCTCAGCAGGGTGTTTTCACACCTCTAGTTTGGAAAAAGTCAGAAAAGTGGGCGTGTCCAGCTCTGTTTAGGTGGGAGTGTCAGGGGAGGGAAAGAGGGAAGGATTTACAAATATGGGAGTTTCCGTTTGGGCACGCAGACGCAGGGGAGAAAGACAGTGGCTGTGTTTACATGGACATCAGTAATCCAATTACTTGCCAAATTATTAATCTGTCGACTTTAACTGCAGTTTGGCACTTTCACTTTTTATTCAGGAATATTTCCTGCATGTCGCCCGTGACAAACGAGATATTGAAAGCGAGGAACTGCTGGACAGTGGAGTTTTATTGTAATGTTTGATACCGCACGGCGAATGGGAGTAAAAAATCCTCCGCATTTCTCGGTAACATGCACTCGGTAGGTAACGTCAGAAAGTGTGTGTCTAGACCAGTGGTCGGGAACCTATGGCTCGTGAGCCACCTGTGGCTCTTTGACCAAAAATAGGTGGCTCTCCAGCTGTCTCCCTTCAATAAAATTCTACAGTTTAAAAAATGATAATCGTCACTAGTAATCAGTTTCCTATAGAAAATACATTTACAATTCCCTCGTTATTGTCATTTTATTTTATAGGAAAAAGAATAAAACTCGACGTTTCAAACAATGTGTGTGTGCGGCACAGAGAACAAACCAACTTACGTTTCTATGGTAACCGCGCGAGCGCGCACGTAAATTCAAACAACGTTCATGAGTGGCGATGATGGCAAAAAGAAATTCGGAGGAACATCGAAAGTTTCAAAATGAGTGGGCAGAAATTATTGACGGCTCTGCCCTGTCTGATCTGCACCAAACGCATTTCCTCTTGTAAAACATCAAATGTTAAGAGACATTTTGAAACCCACCATGCAGCTTTTGCGGCAAAGAACCAGAAGAAAGAAGGCGTGTGAGGAGCTCCAGCACAAACTGCAAACCAGACAAAAACAGCAGAGGCAGGACGGGAGTTTGGACAGGGGCATGTGGGATTTTGAGTGCTGCGAGGTCATTAGAGCTCGCAAGGCAAAGAAGATTTGTTCATTTTGAACAAATCTTTTATTTGACTCGAGAACGATGAGTCATCTCAGGGAATGATTCGTTCATTCGCGCATGCGCACATTTGTGCCGGTGGAGGAGAAGATTAGTTATTTTTTTCGAGTTTTCTATCGGCTTTCAAACGTTCGTTCTTCACATGAGAGACAGAAGCCAATCATATGCATTTAGAGCCGGGAAAAGATTTGATCTGTTCATTTCTCGAGTCCTCGGTTTCGAGTCATCTCTTTACATACTAGTACTAGTATACTAGTAACTGTATAGTTATAACTATACTAGTAAAAGCTGTTACATGATGAACGGACGACTCAGAAAGTAGTGTGATCAACGTTTGGGCTAGTTGTAGATGTGTTTGGAACGAGACTCAAAGGTCAGAGTCAGTAAAATGATCCGAAATTCCCATGAGTCCGAGTGAAAAACAGCGAGCAAAGCTGTGTTGAGTGTGTGTGCGCGACTAAAGTAACTAAATTTTGACTAAGGTCTGTCTTTAAAAACTGAAAGAGCACTGCTGACGATACGAACTAACTTTGCCATCTGAATGAACAAACAAAGGGCACTGATCACACACACTTACCAAATCTGTAGAGACAGGACAATCAAACTGGAGCTGTGTCTTTTTTTTAAAAGAAGACGAGCGGCAAATCCGGATTTCATCATTTCCAGATGCGAAAAGCTCTCGGGTAAAAAATGTTCCTTACAAACGCATTTCTGTCGCGTGCACTGTAATCCACATATGAGTCCAGCAGCGCTCTCACAGCAGGAAAATGAAAACAAAACCTTCGTTGCAGCACAATATTAAACGCAGCACACTAATAAATGCAACACTGACGACTCGTGTCTCCAAATTCTTGTTCTTTTACTTGTTTTGGCAACACAGCGTGGCGTCTCTCTGTCGTCTGAACACTGTAACAGGTAAAACCTCTCCGAAGCTATCATGCATATTAATGAAGTTGCGCCGCGTACACAATAGAGCGCTCTGATTGGTTTGAACAAAGTCGTTCTCATGAATTAATGCCGCACACTCAGAGACGTCACAATGTTCTCGCAGGTACAGACATCCACTCTCCACGCTGGATTTACATGCAAGTATCTCATGGCCATGACGCAGCTTCAGAAATTCGTTTCAAACCGGAAGAACGAATTTGCTCAAAATAACGCAAAAACAACCAATTTTCTCTTTTTAGTGCAATATATGTGTCCTAATAGTGTTTATAGCAGCGTGGGACACAGATATGACTGTCAACAGCTCAACACATGTGTTTTAGTGTTTCGTGACCCTTTAAACAGACAAATAGACTTAATAATATGTAAACACGTCCATCATGGCGTCTTTTATTTTAAACACAAATTATTTTGTCTTAAATGAGCACAAACAGTATGAAGTAATTGAATCCTTTTATTATATATTTGTGTATAGCTCTCCACGCAATTAGGCTAATTAAGTAATGACTAAAAAAAAACACAAATGCTTGATCATGGCCCAGCCCGAAAATAGTGGCAGGAAATTTCGGGCTCGGGCAGAAAATCTAAACTCTATCACACAGGTGTCCGACCTAGTATTATATACCCTATAAACCAGGGGTGTCAAACTCAAATTCACAGAGGGCCAAAATTAAAAAAAAGAACATTGTCGAGGGCCAGACCAATTTTTTTAATTAATTTATTTATGTTTTTATTATCTTTAAGATACAGTAAACTACTGTATTAACCATCCTCATATATTACAATTGAATTTTTGCTTAAATACTGAAACCAGAACAGGTTTAAGAAAATAAAAAAAACAAAACCTGAAAAAAATATCAGGCTTCTATATCTTTAACTTTATTCATTTTAATTGTAACCTAAATCTTTTCATCACAGACCATCAAGGCCAACACCTAAAAAAAAATATCTCTTTCAACTTTGAACAGACCATGCCATTAGTAAATAAAATAATATTTATCCATTTTAGTTTTTTTCACTGTTCATTTACTCTGATGATGCACATGGGTCCAAGCCAGATACTTGGCATCGCTTTTTACATGCAAGTGCATCAATTTCTGGAGTCAGGCTCTGCCCAGAGGAAATCCTCAGGACTGAATGAAGGTGTTCATCGGTGAGACGACTCCTATGTGGTGTTTTGTTCATCTTCATTAACGAAAACAGTTGCTCGCACAGATATGTGCTCCCGGACATAGAGAGCATTTGCGCAGCTTGGGCACGGAGTTCGTGCAGCATGTCAGGGAGGTAAGGTGGAAATTGCGCAGCACCGACAGAGTCATATTTTGACTTGAGCGTGTCATGACACTGCAGCTCAATAAGCTCCATTTGGAGATTGCTTGGTGCGTTATTCACATCAAACGTAAAGGGGTTGTTAAAAAGTTCAAATCTACATTTTTGGGCTTCAAAGTCGGCAAATCGTCAGGCAAACTCAGCGCCAAGTAGAATGAGTTTAATAAGTCATGCTCTTTCATGACTTGGCAGCACATAAAATGAGCCAGGTTTCCCTGCTGCATCTGACTCTCCCACAAGCGCAACTTGGTTCTAAAAGCCCTCACGGCGTTGTACATGTCTGTGATGACGTGCGCGCGCCCCTGAAGCTTCAGATTGAGCGCGTCGAGATGATTCATGATGTCACATAGAAATGCAAGCTCACATTGAACCTTTTCATCCCTGATTTCATCACGTACTTTTAGCGGTACGTGCGTTGTATAACGGGCCGGTGGGCCAGATGTAATACATATTTGAAATCATCTCGCGGGCCAAATATAATTGTAGTGCGGGCCAAAATTGGCCCGCGGGCCTGAGTTTGACATGTCTGCTATAAACCTAACTAAATAACAATTTTTTTTATTATTAATAGTGTGTGATGCAGAAATGTGAGTTTGTTGAACGACATTAAAAGGGTGGCTTCGGTCTCCATGGTCTTCTTGTCTTCATATTATGAAGCAGTTCTTAGAGAAACAGAATATTAAATGAGAAAACAGTGGGCGTGGCTTGTTTTATTCTACCGCAAGCCGAATGGATGTAGTAAAGTAGGCATTTCATTCATAAAGATGGGGAAAAGGGTTTGAGGAGAGTTATTATACCCTAACAGACTCCACCTCCTCCTCCTCCTCACCATTTCTGTTTGTTGTAAAACTGACAGCTGGAGGGGCGTGGTTAAGTGTGTTAGCCACGCCCAATAACTCAGACAGACCTAATCTGAGAATTTAACTGAAAACAAACAGGAAGTGCATTTTCAGATTTCAATTTTAGATTACAAGAGCATTTTTTTCCTTAATGACATGCACAGATGAATTGGTCAGCACAAAATTAGCAGCGTGAGCTAACAAAATCAATACGGTTAGTTTTGATTTCATGTGCACTTTTAAGGTATGGCTTCAGTCTCCATGGTGGCGCTTTTGCTTACAACTCACTTCTTAAGTACTAGACATTTGACTGAATATTTCCACATGCCAAAGCTGCATTATGTGTTCATATTTTCCGCCGGACAGTGGCTGACCTGCTGTAATATTAATGAAATCTTCTTTCTGCCGTCCGCTTTCATTATTTAAATGGGAGTCATTCTCGTTCTCATGGGTTTCGCTTCAGCATTATCCTCTTCACCCCTTTTAGCCTGTCACAAGCTATACACTCTATATCTGCGGTGATAGATGTGCAATGAATAAATATCATGGAAGAGTTTAAGACACAACGAAGAGAGTCTATTGTGAATTTTGAAAGAGAAGTGTAAAATGTTACTAATTCATAAAGATATTTGCCATCTGTTTGGACTGTTTGACTCATTCATAAGTGGTTTAGTTAATCACTGCTGGTAAGATATTAATCATTATAGTGATAATATTAGGATGGCACTATTAAGTATAACAAGCAACACAGGCTTATTGTGAATATGTACCCCTGTATACATTTCTGGAGAGCACGAATTATTTAGCCAGAGGTACATATGGCTGCATTTCACCTTTAAAACGAATGCTATGGGGCGGTTTGACACCGCCAATGGCTTCTGCTCCTTATAGCGCTACTGACTAACTGCCTACACCCGTATGAACGGATTTTCTGCTGTTACCAGTGTGTCTGCTGGCCAATTGGTGCTTTTGAAAACACTATCGGTTGGGGTTTAGGGAAGGCAGTGGGCGGGTCAAATGGTGCTTTTGAAAACACTGGCTGCGTTCGAAACCGCATACTCAATGAGTAGGTACTCAATTTCAATAAGTACTTACTTAACGAGGACTAAAAGAGTAGGCACTCAACAGCCAAATCTCGTTAAGTATGAATAGGATCGTACCTCATCCGCCATGTTTACGTTATCATGTGACTGATGTTAGAAGCGCAACAACTTTAAAGAAATTGCAGGTCGAATGAATCTTAATTTAAATTAATATTTTTATTTTTTTTAAAATTTCACATGAATTTGTTGTTGTCTTTATTGTTTGTATAACATTTTTCCTCCACAAGTAACCTGCTTAAATCTCGTTTGTTTTGCTGACTTGTTTGATTATTCAACGCAGATATATTTAACCTTCTCATTGTGCATTTGTGTGCATATAATCTCATAATACAAGAAACCCATTACATTTACGTCAGTTTTGTTAATAGTAAACGATACAACCATGTTATTCAGAGCCTGTATAAATTATAAGTTCTTTATTAATAATAATTATAACAATCCTATAATAATAATAATATAAATAAGATAACAGGGACAGAAGCAACTCATAGCATCAGTAACGTGACTTATATAAACTTATATAAACCTTGTGCCATCTAAAATTTTCTTGTAAAATGAACATTTTTCTCAGCCTCCAATATAGTTATTTTACTTTAATGGCAATCCTAAGAACCTATTTTTTTGCCATAAAAGTGGATTAACTGAACATACACACCGGAGCTTGCAAATTTTTTTTCGAACAGATGGCATTTAAAGGTTTTTGCATCTGAACTCTTCATATACCAGAAGATATGGAGAATTATTGTAATATTTTATTATATTGGCATCAATAGTGTGCTGTTACTTACTGTAGGCCATCCAAGAGTGACGTTCATCTTTGTGTACAGTAGTGCTTTAGTCTGCTTGTTTTACATGACCACAATTTGAAGCAGGGAATTAACATTTTAATTTATTCTATACCTTAAAATATATATTTATTAATTTCAATAATGAAGGACATCTATATAAATCAAACAAATCATATATATAAATCAAACCAAATACAAATGAACATTTGTTTTATATGCCACAGCTATGCATTAATAGTCACTAGTCAAATGTAGCAAAGTGAGTACATCTTCATTTTCTGCCAAAATATGAAATAATGTATATATTATTGAAAAATTATTATTTCATTTATTGACCATAAAAGGAAACATTAATATATGATTAAAAGAATGAATAAAAATAACCAAGACAAATAAGTCCACAACACATGAAACAAAGCTTTATTCAAACTTGTTCTACAATCATGTAGAACCGCATGTTCTGCTGCATCTCCACACAGCGGGGCCAGTTCTGCAGATGATCAGCAGGTGTTCATTTGTGTTCGTCATCATCATCAGCATCATCACTGCTGCAGTCAGACTAAAACGGGGTTAAGACATAAAGCTGTCCATGCCTGAGAAACCTATTCTAAAGAAGAAGAGACCACAGCAACATTTGTCAGGGTCTTGTCCAAAGCACTACAGCATCTCCAACATCATCTCCTTCATCATCTCCAGCACACTGCTGCGCTTCTTCATCCTCAATGCACAGGGCACCTGAGGATATTTCAGATCATACAAAATAAAGAAGTCATTTTAACAGACTAATGTCATTTTGTGTTCGAAAATAAAAATAAATAAATTTCTCATTATCACCTATACAAATGAACAGATAAAACAAATGAATGATGGTTTTATTTAGGTTTATTAATATTATACAGCAGTGAATGCTACATTAGCACAAACACATCACTCACTCAGGTGTCTGTTTAATGTTGTCATTTGCTGATCTGCTACACTTCTCATATATTTATGTCAGACATTTAATAATTGTCTTTTGTTTATGTAAAATCACGTTTGAAGCGTAACGTTATGTGCTTCAAGTTCCCACATAATTATGTTTTAGAGCAAAATAAAACAAACATAACGTTACTATAAAGCATCTTTACACTGTCAGTAACTCTACAGTTCACTGTACACTAACGTTAGCTCAACACATGCGATTTAACTCAGGGAAGCGTCTCTTTGCTTTCCAATAACTTACGTTTCAAAGCGTCCACGTCCCGTTTTTCCTCAATATTATGACGTATCCTCTTCTCCTGCTTCTTCTTTTCCGTGCTGAAGGCTTTCCCATGGCCTCCTGGGATAGATAAGTAACCATCCGAGAATACTCCGGAAGCTGGCCAGAAGCAGTAGGGCATCCGGGGATTTCTCGCCTACACTTTTATGATTACTGAAGTTTCAAACGTACTTCTTTCTTCACATACTGTTTTCTCCCATTATGTTGTGGGTGAGTATGCACATATCTAGGCAAATTGAGTATACGTACGGCCGAATCTCGCGAGGATTAAGATAATTCTCGCCTACTCTTTTTTGAACATTGGGGATTCAAACATACTCAATCTCTCGCATACTGCTTTTTCCATACCTAATAGTAGAGAAGTATCCGGTTTCGAACGCAGCCACTGTCAGTTGGGTTTAGGGAAGGAGGAGGGTGGGTCAATCGGTGCTTTTGAAAACACTATCGGTTAGGTTTAGGGAAGGCAGTGGGCGGGTCATTCGGTGCTTTTGAAAACAGTGTTGATTGGGTTTAGGGAACGGGTGGGCGAGTCAATCAGTGCTTTTGAAAACACTGTCGGTTGGGTTTAGGGAAGTGGGTGGACGGGTCAATCTGTGCTTTTGAAAACACTGTCGGTTGGGTTTAGGGAAGAGGGTGGACGGGTCAGTTGGTGATTTTGAAAACACTATCGGTTGGGTTTAGGGAAGTGGGTGGACGGGTCAATCTGTGCTTTTGAAAACACTGTCGGTTGGGTTTAAGGAAGAGGGTGGACGGGTCAGTTGGTGATTTTGAAAACACTATCGGTTGGGTTTAGGGAAGTGGGTGGACGGGTCAGTTGGTGATTTTGAAAACACTATCGGTTGGGTTTAGGGAAGTGGGTGGGCGGGTCAATCTGTGCTTTTGAAAACACTATCGGTTGGGTTTAGGGAAGTGGGTGGACGGGTCAGTTGGTGATTTTGAAAACACTATCGGTTGGGTTTAGGGAAGTGGGTGGGCGGGTCAATCAGTGCTTTTGAAAACACTATCGATTGGGTTTAGGGAAGTTGGTGGGCGAGTCAAACGGTGATTTTTAAAACGCTATCAGTTGGGTTTCGGGAAGGCGGTGGGCAGGTCAGTTGGTGATTTTGAAAACACTATCATTGGGTTTAGGGAAGGCGGCGGTTGGTGGGTCAATTGTTGCTTTTGAAAACACTATCGGTTGGGTTTAGGGAAGTGGGTGGGCGGGTCAATCTGTGCTTTTGAAAACACTGTCGGGTTTAGGGAAGTGGGTGGACGAGTCAGTTGGTGATTTTGAAAACACTACCGTTGGGTTTAGGGAAGTTGGTGGGCGAGTCAATCGGTGCTTTTGAAAACACTATCAGTTGGGTTTAGGGAAGGCGGCGGTTGGTGGGTCAATTGGTGCTTTTGAAAACAGTCGGTTGGGTTTAGGGAAGTGGGTGGGCGGGTCAATCGGTACTTTTGAAAACACTGTCGGTTGGGTTTAGGGAAGTGGGTGGGCGGGTCATTCGGTGCTTTTGAACACACTGTCGGTTGGGTTTAGGGAAGTGGGTGGGCGGGTCAATCGGTACTTTTGAAAACACTGTCGGTTGGGTTTAGGGAAGTGGGTGGGCGAGTCAGTTGGTTATTTTGAAAACACTGTTGGTTGGGTTTAGGGAAGGCGGCGGTTGGTGGGTCAATTGGTGCTTTTGAAAACACTATTGGTTGGGTTTAGGGAAGGCGGTGGGCGGGTCAGTTGGTGCTTTTGAAAACACTGTCGGTTGGGTTTAGGGAAGGCGGCGGTTGGTGGGTCAATTGGTGCTTTTGAAAACACTATTGGTTGGGTTTAGGGAAGTGGGTGGGCGGGTCAATCAGTGCTTTTGAAAACACTATCGGTTGGGTTTAGGGAAGGCGGTGGGCGGGTCAGTTGGTGCTTTTAAAAACACTGTCGGTTGGGTTTAGGGAAGGCGGCGGTTGGTGGGTCAATTGGTGCTTTTGAAAACACTATTGGTTGGGTTTAGGGAAGTGGGTGGGCGGGTCAATCAGTGCTTTTGAAAACACTATCGGTTGGGTTTAGGGAAGTTGGTGGGCGAGTCAATCAGTGCTTTTGAAAACACTGTCGGTTGGGTCACGGGAAGGCGGTGGGTGGGTCAGTTGGTGATTTTGAAAACAGTATCGGTTGGGTTTAGGGAAGTGGGTGGGTGGGTCAATCGGTGCTTTTGAAAACACTGTCGGTTGGGTTTAGGTAAGGCCGTGAGCGGGTCAATCGGTGCTTTGGTGGATTTATGCGAGAAGAGCAGGCGCGAAAAGCACTCGCAAGAGAAATTTGAGATCTGAAAAAGCAAACACAGCGGCCTTTTGCGATAACAAAAACTGCAAAAATAACGTACCTTCTAGGATGTATTTTGCACTGTCCAGAAATGTACACAGAGGTACATATCCATAATGAGCCTGGGTTGAGCTGACTTGTCTGTTATTTTCACTGTCTGAAGACATGAGCTTTAGATAAAGGACTATTTTGTTTCAATGCAAGTCTACGGTAAAATATTACCGTGCATAATTATTAGGCATGTTGATATTCTGATCATGTATTTTGTTCAGTAGTTTTCTGCTTTATTTGTACGGATTTGTTGTATTTGTGTTATTGAACTTCTTCTCTACAACTATCAGGGCAAATATATACTTTTAAAGAATACACTTATTGTTTTATGACATTTGACACAATTTCTGAACATTTAAAATCTAGTAATTTAATGTAAATGTGAATACACTACAGTTAAAGGGGTCCTATTGTGCCCCTTTTTACAAGATGTAAAATAAGTCTCTGATGTCTCTAGAGTGTGTGTGTGTGTGTGTGTGTGAAGTTTCAGCTCAAAATACCACACAGATAATGTTTTATCACTCGCTGAAACTGACCCTGCTAGGCTTTGATCCTAATTGTGGCGATTTGGTGACTGTCGCTTTAAATTCAAATGAGATTGTGCTCTTTTTAAAAGAGGGCGGAGCTACAAATGCCTGTGTGTCAGCATAGTGGCAGATTCAAAAACAAGACTAAAGACCTATGCTGAGGGAGAGATGGTCGCTAGTGGGCGGGGCTTTCCCCCTCTGATGACACGTACAAAGGGAGAATGTCAATCAAAGTGTTTCTGCAGACATGTGATTATTAAAAAAAGTGTACTAATTCATTTGAACCAATTTTATAGCTGTGTTTAAACCACTTATAAAAGTGATTTTTGCATAATAGGTGCCCTTTAAAACTATTATGTTTAGAAATGTGTTAAAAATATTAAACACACCTGGCAATAAAGCTCTTTCTGATTGTGATTACATTCATACTATAAAATGGCATAGACAGACATGATAGTAATAATAATAATGGTGATGATGATGTATTTTGTGTGTGTTGTTTTCAGGGTGGTCCCGTTAGGAGTGCAGCAGACCGTGAGTGGACACACTTTCAACGGCTTCATGTCCCATTCTGAGGCCTACCCCTGCCCGTACCTTAACGCTGCGTCTGCTATAGGAATAACCAGAGAAGACGTCACCGTGTGCATGAAGAGACTGGAAAAATGCCTGAAAGTCCTGCGGAAAGAGAAAAGTGACCCTGCAGAGCTGAAGGCTGAAGATGGAGAGCTGGAGGCGAGTCCACAGAGATCCACAGAGCTGCACATGTAGGGGTATTTTTGTTGATTTTGTGGCTGTGATGCTGTGTGTGTGTGTGAATGTTGATTTATCTGCATAAGGCCATAATAGATCTGTGTTAAACTGAAGCATTTAGAAGCACTTTGTGTAACTGGACAGATAATAAATAAATATTATTTCATTGTTTTAAATCATCCTGTGCTGTTGGCTTTTTATTTGATTTTTGACGGCGGCTCAGTGGTTAGCACTGCCGCCTCACAGCAAGAAGGTCGCTGGTTCGAGTCCTGGCTTGATCAGTTGGCGTTTCTGTGTGGAGTTTGCATGTTCTATTCGTGTTGGTGTGGGTTTCCTCCGGGTGCTCTGGTTTCCCCCAACAGTCCAAACACATGCGCTATAGGTGAATTGAGTAAAATAAATTGGCCGTAGTGTATGAGTGTGTGTGGGTGTTTTCCAGTACTGGGTTGCAGCTGGAAGGGCATTTGCTGTGAGAAACATATGCTCGATAAGTTAGTGGTTCATTCTGCTGTGGTGACCCCTGATGAACAAAGGGACTAAGCTGAAGGAAAATGAATGAATAATCCCTGGATAAACATAAGATGGATGCATGGATGGAATCTTTATTATTTTAAAATGTATTATTATTATTATTATTATTATGGTACATTTTGTTTGTATTAATATTTTTATTATTATTAAGATGACAAAAGTATCAAAATAAAGATTTTTAAAAATCTTTGGTCTATATTGGAGTTTATATTTGGTCTATATTATGGATTTATGTTTGGCTGTTATCAATATTGTAAATTATTTATATATTTTTGTTTTAATTATTGGTTTGTTTTAAAATGTCTACTGTTTACATGTTTATTTCTTATTACATGTTTATTTATTTGATTAATATCTATAAATATTTATATAACAAGTATATAATAATAATTATTATTTATTTAATCTTATGGCACATATTATGATTATTATTATTATTATTATTATTATTATTATTATTATTATTTAAATACTTTTAGGAGTCTGAGTTTTGGATTAATTTTTTAAAAATAAATATTAAAATAGATATTAAAATAAATATTAAAATATACATTAAAATAAATATTAAAATAGATATAAAAAATATTAAATATACATTAAAATAAATATTATAATATACATTAAAATAAATATTAAAATAGATATTAAAATAGATATTAAAATAAATATTAAAATAGATATAAAAATAAATATTAAAATAGATATTAAAATAGATATTAAAATAGATATTAAATCAGATATAAAAATAAATATTAAAATAGATATTAAAATAAATATTAAAATAGATATTAAAATATAAATTACAATAGATATTAAAATAAATATGAAAATATACATTAAAATAGATATTAAAATATAAATATTAAAATAGATATTAAAATTAATATTAAAACAGATATTAAAATATAAATTACAATAGATGTTAAAATAAATATGAAAAAATATACATTTTCAAATAAATATTAAAATAGATATTAAAATATAAATTTTAAAATAAATATTAAAATAGATATTAAGATTTTAGAGATTTGCCAATAGAGATTTGAAAATGAAATCAGTATTTAAAAATGATTTAATATTTATTTGAATTAATGTTAAAGCTGCACAGTAGTTTCAGTGCAGTGCACACAATTGACATCAAAATTATTCCCCCTCCTGTGAATTATTATTACTTTTTAAATATTTCCCAAATGGTGTTTAACAGAGCGAGGAATTTTGCACAGTATTTCCTAGTCTTATTTGTTTTATTTTGGCTAGAATAAAAGCATTTTTAAACCTATTTGAAGGTCAGTATCATTAGCCCCCTTCAGCAATAATTGATTCATTTGTCTACAGAACAAACCAATGTTATACTATGACTTGCCTAGTTAACCTAATTAACCTAGTTAAGCCTTTAAATGTCACTTTAAGCTGAATACTAGTATCTTATATTCAAATATTATGTGCTGTCATCATGGCAAAGAAATCCATTAATAGAAATGAGTTATTAAAACTATTATGTTCAGAAATGTGTTGAATAAAAATCTTCTTACTGTTAAATAGAAATTGGGGAAAAAAAATACACAGGTGGGCTAATAATTCTGACATCAACTGTAGTTGTATACTGAGTGCAGTGTGTGTGTGTGTGTGTGTGTGTGTTTCTCTCCATCTGTTCTGCTGTTCAGTGTTGAATCAGCGTCCTCACAGCTCACTGTAATGTGTTTTCGGTGGCGTCCGGCAGCATTTCTGTGAATGATTAATGTGGGATCAGACTCTGCTGTTTCTGCAAACCTCTCTCTGTGTGTGTTTCTCTCCTGAACATACTGTCCACACACTCGTTCTCTAAATAACAAACTCTCCTCCTGCTCTTTATCTCTCTGCTTTTTGCAGACGCTGCGTTTTTTCTACCACTCAGACCAAACTTATTTCCTCTCATCGTCAATCATGGTGTATTTACCACCGCATTCTTGAAGCATCAGCAGTTCGCTAAATAGACTTAACTAATACTGATATACAAATAAACAAAAATACACTGTAAAATAGGGCGGCACGGGTTATTGATCACCTCCCTGACTAATGGCCCGTTTCCACTGAATGATACAATACGGTTCGGTTCGGTTTGGTACGCTTTTATGGCCGTTTCCACTGTCAAAAGGTGTACTAAACCGAACCGTACCGTACCACTTTTTTGTCACCCTTTGCAAAGGGTACCAAAAGGCAGAGCTAGACCCGCAGCTGAACGCTATTGGTTAACAGAGATACGTCATTCGCTCTCGCAACAAGCCAGAATGAAAACAAAGGAGAGACATTACACCATAATAATATATAGATATAATAATGAGCCATGGTCGACCCGAGCTCAGACAAACCTTTGTCGTCGTCTTGATGAACAGCCACAAAGCCAAAAAGAAGAGCAGATTCTACCCTGTGCCCCGTAGTTTTTTACGAGCCAGTCTAAAGCGCGAGCGGTTTCGCTTTCTTGCTTGCCCTCGCGTGCGTGTCTATATGTGAAATAACAAACTTCTTAAGCTGATAATAACGTGCGCTTGATTATTGATGTGCTTTTGAAACCCGATCCCTTCGGAAACTGACAAGCGCGACAAACTCGAGAGTGACGCGCGAAAAAACAAAGGAGCAAACATGAACAAACTGTTATGTTTAACTATTATCATCACACTTTAAAAAAAAAATCTGTAATTTTACGGTTTATTTCCGGCAGCTGGGGTCATTAAATTACAGAAATGTACTTAAATTTAAATTTATAGTAAATTTCTGTAATTTAATGTCTGTTATTTTACAGTAAATTTCTGTAATTTAATGTCCGTTATTTTAAAGTAAATTTCTGTAATTTAATGTCTGTTATTTTACAGTCAATTTCTGTAATTTAATGTCTGTTATTTTACAGTAAATTTCTGTAATTTAATGTCTGTTATTTTACAGTCAATTTCTGTAATTTAATGTCCGTTATTTTACAGTAAATTTCTGTAATTTAATGTCCGTTATTTTACAGTAAATTTCTGTAATTTAATGTCTGTTATTTTACAGTCAATTTCTGTAATTTAATGTCCGTTATTTTACAGTAAATTTCTGTAATTTAATGTCTGTTATTTTACAGTCAATTTCTGTAATTTAATGTCTGTTATTTTACAGTAAATTTCTGTAATTTAATGTCTGTTATTTTACAGTCAGTTTCTGTAATTTAATGTCCGTTATTTTACAGTAAATTTCTGTAATTTAATGTCCGTTATTTTACAGTAAATTTCTGTAATTTAATGTCCGTTATTTTACAGTAAATTTCTGTAATTTAATGTCCGTTATTTTACAGTAAATTTCTGTAATTTAATGTCTGTTATTTTACAGTAAATTTCTGTAATTTAATGTCTGTTATTTTACAGTAAATTTCTGTAATTTAATGTCCGTTATTTTACAGTAAATTTCTGTAATTTAACGGCTGGTAATAAACCGTATAGGGATTTTTTTTACAGTGTAGCTTTTGGACTATTATGAACTGGTAAATGATGGAATGACTAGACAAGAGGCTACATGTGCTGGTGAAGATTACAGACACAGATGAGAGGTTCGCACTGACTCTGGGCTATATTTCCTGTTGTTTTTGAACCTAAATAAGGACTAAATGTATGCTGTGTGTAGTTTTTCTGTAATTGGTAACATGTTGGAGACTGTAAGGGTCTGTTTGTGTTCATATATGGCATTTATTTATTTATTTTATATAATCGCAGACGTTACAGTAGGCTATTTCATTGATCTCGAGTTATAATCAAATCATGTTCATAGAAAAGTTAGTAATAAACATTTATACACAAGTATTCATGTGTATAAAGAATCTTGTGAGAAGTGCTTCTCATATGATATGTGAACGACCCGTACAGCTTTTCTGTAGACATTTCCTCGAGCGAAAATGATGTTGACTGAAACTTTCTGTCGTACACCAGGCCCACCAAAAGAATACCATTAGTAGTGGAAACGCAAGCCTGATAAAGGTGACCCGTACCAACCCGTACCGTACCGTACTGTACCACTCAGTGGAAACGGGCCATGAGACCCTTCTTCCCCGATCACTCAGCTTAGATGCCCGGCCAGCTCTAGGAAGAGTCCTGGTGGTTCCAAACATCTTCCACTTACGGATGATGGAGGCCGCTGTGCTCACTGGAACTTTCCCCAGCCTTGTGCCTCGAGACAATCCTGTCTGGGAGGTCTACAGACAATTCCTTTGTCTTCATGCTTGGTTTGTGCTTTGACATGCACTGTCACCCCTGGGTCCTCATATAGACAGGTGTATGACTTTTTAAATCATGTCCAATCAACTGAATTGACCACAGGTGAACTCCAGTGAAGCTGCTGAAACATCTCAAGAATGATCAGTGGAAACAGAATGAACCTGAGCTCAATTTAGAGCTTCACGCCAAAGCCTGTGAATACTGAAGTACATGTGACTTTACAGCTTTTTTATTTTTAATAAAGCTGCAACCATTTCAAAAACTGTTTTTTCACATTGTCATTATGGGGGATTGTGTGTAGAATGTTGAGGAAATAAATGAATTTAATCCATTGTGGAATAAGGCTGTAACATAAAACATGTGGAAAAAGTGAAGCGCTATCAATACTTTCCAGATGCACTGTAGATGCCAAGAAAATAAGACAAACAACACAAATAAATCCTACAGTGGCGATACCTACAATACTTCATTGGCTGTTTCAAATGCCAGTAGCTGATCTGCGGGTGCTCTTTATAGTTAATGAAAGAGGAAAGTCCAAACACATGCGCTATAGGGGAATTGGATTAACTAAATTGGCTGTATCAGAATCAGACTCAGAAAGAGCTTTATCGCCAGGTATGTTCACACATAAGATGAATTTGTTTTGATGACAGAGCTTCTACAGAGCAACAGAATTACAGAGACAGGACTAAAAACACAGATAATAAATATATTTTAACAATAGAAGTAAGTAGTGAATGCAAATATACAAATTGACGAGTGTATGTACAGCTATTTTACTATATACAACACAATATGTGCAGCTGTTATGTGCAAATTGGCATGTAAAGTGTGTTGTTAAATAAGTGTATATAAAGTGTATAGCAAGTGATGTTGGTTCCACAATTACTATCATCAATGTGTGTGTGTGCCTTTCCCAGTACTGGGTTGCAGCTAGAAGGGCATCCGCTGCATAAAAACATATGCGGAATAGTTCATTCCGCTGTTGCGACCCCTGATAAAAAAGGGACTAAGCCAAAGGAAAATGAATGAATGAATGAAAATTCAAATAACATCTTCATACATCACCCTTTTAAAATATAAGACTGTTAGGAGATGGTTGCAGTTTTCCTGGTCACCCAGTGGATGAAAACACAATGAAGAGATGTAGTCCAACTCATTATCTGCATTAGCTGGTTTTTACAGTGATTAAAGAGATCATCAGAGGTGAATGAGTTGGCAGAGAAGCTGACTTTAACTTGCTCAGAGAAACGCTGTTGCTGTCAAACACTGTTTACTTCACTAAGTCAGTTTAACGGTGAAGGGAGTGATCGAATAGACCTGTCGCTAGCAGTGGCGCCCCCAGAAAATGTTCTTAGGGGTGGCCAGAAGAGGCCACACCAAATCTTGGGGTGGCACACAAAAAACTTATGAGTTCATTCATTTTCTTTTCGGCTTAGTCCCTTTATTAATCTGGGGTCCGCCAACTTATCCAGCATATCTTTTACGCAGCGGATGCCCTTCTAGCTGCACCCCATTGCTGGGAAACACCCACACATTCTCATTCACACACATACACTACTGAAAATTTAGCTTATCCAATTCACCTGTACCGCATGTCTTTGGACTTGTGGGGGCACCAGAGCACCCAGAGGAAACTCAAAGAAACACGGGGACATTCATTTCCTATGGTGGTCACTTATGACTGGGAACACCACAGGTGTAAGTAACAAGGCTGATTAAAACACTCAAAATTCAATGAAAGAGGTGATCATCTCTTTTATAGGTCCGAGTGCACAGTGTGGAGGATATCATAAGGCCTAAAGGCAATCAGATGTAAAGCACAATATTTATGAGTGTTTTAAGTTGTGAATCGGTCAGATTTGACCCGAACACGACAGGGAGGTTCAAGTCACTTTTTCGAACTTTTCAAGGTTAAAAGCTGAAATAAAGATCCCATAATGCAATTCAAAAGCAGAAATAATCAGGGAAACAAATGAATCACAAAATTCGGAAAACTGCTAATGGATATTCTTTTACATTATGAAACAAATGCCGCGTTATTTCAACCCAATTTAGGGTATACAGTGGAAAGAGTACTGAAAAATCATACTTAAGTAAAAGTACCATTACTTGCCTAAAAATGTAGTGCAAGTAAAAGTATCTGTTGTAAATATTACTCAAAGTATGAGTAAAAATTAGCCCTTTCAAAAGTACTCAAGAGTAGTGAGTATTACGCTGTCAAAAGCTGATGCATTTACATGTAATTTGTGGATGTGTGTAAACGTAACATTCTGTAGTGCATTTAGTTATTGCCCAGCAGGCACACAACATCATGAGACATTAATATTAGGTTAGATTTAGGTTGTAATGTCAGGTGACCAAAATTAATTGTCAAGCCAGCATCTAAGGACAACGTTATTTTGATGTCCAATAATGACGTCAAATGACATTGATATTTGGTTGATTTTAGGTTGTGTTAGAAAGTGACCAAAATCCAACGTCGAGCCAACATCTTAAACCAACGTCATACCGAGGGTATACGCAATTATTGATCATCAGAAGTCGTAATACCCAACCAGCCCAGGGAAAAAAAGTAGGCATACGGAGTATACGTGCGTATAGCCCCGACTACACCACTGAACGTCATATATGATGTCAAATACTGACAACCAAAATCCAACGTCTGATAGACGTCATAGTGGTAACATCCACACAACGTCAAGCTGGGGTACAACATCAATCTGACGTCATGTTGTGCCTGCTGGGTGTTTAAAGGCCATTTCGGTCATCATAAACATCTGTCACCTTCTCAAAAGTGACATGCATCTAAACAGTCTCTGGGTCAACGCACGTAAAGATTTTGGACATCATCTTGGACACTTTAAATGCTTCCAAACAGTTTACTGCAATTATAAATCACCCATGTCATGAGGTAGATCATTATGATGCGATTTACCTTCTATGCAATTCAATTGGACAGGAATTACAGGACTGATACTTCTAATCGCCATAGACAGGAAAAATAAAGTGACTGCAGGTTGAAGGAAAGTAGTGGAGTAAAAGTACAGATACTGCACTAAAATGTACTCAAGGGAAAGTGAAAGTACACCTTTATAAAACTACTCAGTAAATTACAATTCCTGAGAAAAAATTACTTAATTACAGTCATTTGAGTATTTGTAATTAGTTACTTTACACCACTGAAGGTATAATAGGGACAAAAAAAATGTCTGTTTATTGCTATCAATTGCTGGGTTAGTTTTTGTTTTTATTAAATTAATAAGACCAAATTTAACCCAATGTTTGGGTTAATCCATATTTCAACCAATTTGGGTTGAAATAAATGTGTACACTGAAAAAAATGATTCATTGGATTTACTTTTTTTTAAAGGTGCAGTATGTAAGTTTGACACCCAGTGGCTGAACTAGGTATTGCACTCCTGGATCAAAACAAACACAAGCGCGGGTTGCCAGATTGAGTACAGGAGCGAGTGATTTAAACTGTGTTCTAAATAAAAGCAACGACACGCGATAGAGGGAATATTCTCCATATTAAAAGGAGTTTTGGTTCTAACCAACACAACGAATTGATATATTGACGGCTTCTATTTCTCACAGCTGAACAGGGCCGGAGCAAGCCGAACTGCCGCTCTAGGCAAAGGACTATCATGCCGCCCTCAACCCGAAAGTGAAAACGAAACTGACCAGTTCATAAAGTGAGGAGGGGTGGTGGTGGTGGGGTTGTGTTGATGTTGCGGATAACTGTACGTTCACACTGAAAGTAGGGAGAGCGTCAAGGTCGCTCTAGCCGCCCTGGCGACAACGCTGTCTGCCTTCAGCTCCGGCGGCGAGAGCATCAAAATTCGCTACATTGATCTCGTATTTAAAGGAGCCGTTGCAGCATATCAGCAAATCAGTTACACTCCCGCATAAAACATGTTTTCTAGCATGAAGATGTTGCACACTTCTTATCAAATTCATTTATCTACGGAAGATCTAGTTGCATGTGTTGTGGCTTTGCTCCACTTAATTATCCAATGTGTCCATATGTCTGAAATATTCTGAAGCAGCAATACTGTTTTGTATTGTCGCATAAAAATTCCCGCTTTTTTAAAGAAAAAAATATGTAACATGGATGCACAAGGGTAACTTGCCAGTACTTTTTTAATGTATGTTACTGTAAGAAAAACATTGCAAACAATTGGAAATCCGGCGACCGTAATATTAAAACCATTGGGAACAACTGTGGTCGGAACACTGTGACTGTGTTCTCTGACTCCTCTCAAGCGGTGGACTTCTACATTCTGATTGCTTACCGCCGAACCGCGTCACAGCTCATTACCATAAAGTTGACTTGATTTCAACTCTCCTCCACACCGGCGAAGACGCGCCGCCCCGCGCTGCTCCTCGCTGCTTATCGCCGCCGGCTCCCATTGAAAATGAATGACTTCCGGCTACTTTGACGCCGCTTTCGGTGTGAATGTACAGTAAAAGTCAGCACGTTGGGTTGGGCAGCGGGGCGCGTTTGCCGCCCTCATTATTATGCCGCCCTAGGCGGCCACCTAGGTCGCCTCTATGAACCCGCCGGCCCTGCAGCTGAATAACATAAACCAGTGATCACCTCAGGTAAACCTCATGTGCTTTCTTCAGTGCTAAATGCTAACAATGTGAGTTTGAAGGGCATTTTACATGACATTTATTGCCACATACTGAAAGCAGCAGGAGATAGTTCACCTCAGATCTGGAAAATACAATAAACCGCTTGAGATTGAACTTTAGAACTAAACACATATGAATGATTCAGCATCTACATTTAATGATGTTAAAGAGGGTTAACATGTATTAAATAGATTATAACCCTTACCGTTTCGTGAGTGAGTGCTTATTCTGTGCTTCTGAATGGCTTCAATTTCTGTCGTGTTTCGTCTGGTGCAAACAGCTAAATTGCTCATCACTGCGCATCTCGTCACTAAGTGTGTTGTTAGGACACGCGGTTACGCTCGGTTACGCTCGTAATATTTATATCATTTGCTAATTAATAACCTCATGTGGAACGTTTTAGGTCACAGACGCATGCTATCAGAGCCTTTCTGAATGAATGAATAAAATATGCTGTTTTCCAACAAGGCAACCGGGGGTGCTGAATTATAATTGGCTAAACTGGCATTGTGCAGGTTAAATTTATCTAGACAAAGACAGCGTTCTGGCACGGAAAAACCATTTTCAAAGCAGAATATCTGACTTCAGCATTGTTTTTTCAGATAAACAAGTATGTTCACTTGGGATGTTTCTTAAATATCTGCACACATATTATGGTGTTTTTATGCTTTAGAAGTGTCAAAAACTTACATACAGCACCTTTAAAAAAATTAAATGGTTGCAAGCTATTTCTATGGGCTGATTTTAAACAAACAAATTAAATTGAACATTACTAAATTTAATTTGTTTAAATTCGTTCGCAACAATTTTGCAAAAATATAAATTGTTTTTCAGTGTATGAAAGTATAGTGTTGATCGAGGCTGTTTAACCAACATCCACCGTTATTGGGCGCCCTAATAAATAAATAAGTGCGTGTGTGTGTGTGTGTGTGTGTGTGTGTGGAGCCGAACTGCTGATGTCAGGAGCTCCAGTGCTGCATTTGATGCTGCAGGGTGGATGATTTGCTGGATGTGGATGTAGACGTGAATAAACCTCCAGACACACACATGCGAGCCTGACGAAACAGCAAACATGCGGACTGTCGTGATTATATGGGCGCTGCTTTTATATCTGGCTCCTTTGGGCAACACCGCGAAAAAGGCGTTTAAATGCCCGTCCTCGTGCAGCTGCTCGAAGGAGTCTATTATATGCGTCGGATCTTCGTATGTCCCGCGATACATTCCCAATGATGTCAGCTCACTGTAAGTATATGTTTATTTGGCTTATGCATTGGAAATATGAGGCATGCATGTGTCATTATAAAGATGAAGTGGGGTTATTGCATTGCGGGAGTGCTGTCAAACATTGCGGTGTGTACAGTTGAAGTCAGAATTATTTGAGCCCTCCTTTTTCAGATATTTCCTAAATGATGTTTAACAGAGCAAGGAATTTTTCACAGTATTTCCTATAATATTTTTTCTTCTGGAGAAAGTCTTATTTGTTTTATTTTAGGCTAGAATAAAAGCAGTTTTTAATTTTTTAAAACCAATTTAAGGTCAATATTATTAGCAATATTGTATTTGTGTCTACAAAACAAACCACTGTTATACAATAACTTGCCTAATTACCCTAACTTTAGCCTAATTAACCTAGTTAACCCTTTAAAGCTGAATACTAGTATCTAGAAAAATATCTAGTCAGATATTATGTGCTGTCATCATGGCAAAGATAAAATAAATCAGTTATTAGAAATGAGTTGTGTTTATAAATGTGTTGAATAAAACTCTTCTCTCCGTTAAACAGAAATTGAGGGGAAAATATATACAGGAGGGCCAATAAATGTGACTTCAACTGTGTTATTTTGTGTCAGCATTGCACTGGGTGTTAAATATGACTGTTGTTTTGCAGGAGTATTGTCAACGGGACCTTCTCTGAGGTCAAAGAGGCGATGTTTTCACACATGCCCTCCTTACAGTTACTGTAAGTGAAGATCGTCTGACTAAGCAAATGTGTTTGGCATGATGATTGATGCTTTCCTGTGTTTCTCATAAACCTAGTGCTGGGTGATATGGCAAAAAAAGCTAACGATAATATAGATAATTATTACGATAAATATCAAATCTTTATATCTAGCAATTTTATAGGCTTTTCAGCATGCCAGTCCCTTTGTGCAGCTGATTTAACACATTTTGTAAAATGTTTTAGGCTGTCTGACAATATAAATATAACAATATTAAACAAAAGAACTATCTTGCACTGTAAAACCCAAAAGGTTAAGGTAACTCAAACTGTTTGAGGAAACCGATTGCAAAAAAACATTTAAGTTCAAAAACTAATCCTAATGAGTACTGTGAACTTAATCCATTTGAGTAAATGAAGCAATTTGAGCACAGTAAAAATAAATGAAGAGAACTCAAACCAAGTGTGTACTGTAAAACCCAATAAGTTCAGGGAACTTAAACTGTTTGAGGAAACCGATTGCAACAAACCATTTGAGTTAAAAAAAACTAATCTATATGAGTACTGTGAACTTCATTTAGGAAGGAATTTGAGCACAGAAAAACACAATAAATGGAGAGAACCCAAACCAACTGAGTACTTTAAAACCCAATAAGTTAAGGCAACTCAAACTGTTTGAGGAAACCGATTGCAACAAACCATTTAAGTTCAAAAACTAATCCTAATGAGTACTGTGAAATTAATCCATTTGAGTAAATGAAGCAATTTGAGCACAGTAAAGTAAATGAAGAGAACTCAAACCAATTGAGTACTGTAAAACCCAATAAGTTCAGGCAACTTAAACTGTTTGAGGAAACTGATTGCAACAAACCATTTGAGTTAAAAAAAACTAATCTATATGAGTACTGTGAACTTACTCCATTTAGGAAGCAATTTGAGCACAATAAAACTCAATAAATGGAGAGAACTCAAACCAACTGAGTACTTTAAAGCCTAATAAGTTAAGGCAACTCAAACCATTTGAGGAAACCGATTGCAACAAACCATTTCAGTTCAAAAACTAATCCTAATGAGTACTGTGAACTTAACCCATTTGAATAAATGAAGCAATTTGAGCACAGTAAAACTCAATAAATGAAGAGAACTCAAACCAACTGAGTACTGTAAAACCCAATAAGTTCAGGCAACTTAAACTGTTTGAGGAATCCGATTGCAACAAACCATTTCAGTTAAAAAAACTAATCTATATGAGTACTGTGAACTTACTCCATTTAGAAAGCAATTTGAGCACAGTAAAACTCAATAAATAAAGAGAACTTAAACTAATTGAGTACTGTAAAACCCAATAAGTTCAGGCAACTCAAACCGTTTGAGGAAACCGATTGCAACAAACCATTTGAGTTAAAAAAAACAACTAATCTATATGAGTACTGTGAACTTACTCCATTTAGGGAGCAATTTGAGCACAGTAAAACTCAATAAATGAAGAGAACCCAAACCAACTGAGTACTGTGAAACCCAATAGGTTAAGGTAACTCAAACCGTTTGAGGAAACCGATTGCTACAAACCATTTCAGTTCAAAAACTAATCCTAATGAGTACTGTGGGGAGTAATCCTTAGGGTACTGTGAACTTAATCCATTTGGTCACACTTTATTTCGATGGTCCGTTTGTTGAATATAAGTTACATTGCATCTACATGTCAATTAATTCTCATTAGATTATAAGTAGACTGTTAGGTTGGGGTTAGGGTTGGGGTTAGTGTAGGTTGACATGTACTTGCAAAGTTTCTTATAGTCAGTGAAATGTCTGTTGAAGGACTGTTAAATGTCAGTATCAACAGATATTAAGCAGACAGTCTACTAATACTCAAATGGACCATCAAAATAAAGTGTTACCATCCATTTAAGTAAAAGAAGCAATTTGAGCACAGTAAAACCCAATAAATGAAGAGAACTTAAACTAATTGAGTACTATAAAACCGAATAAGTTCAGGCAACTCAAACCGTTTGAGGAAACCGATTGCAACAAACCATTTGAGTTAAAAAAAAAAAAACAACTAATCAATATGAGTACTGTGAACTTACTCCATTTAGGAAGCAATTTGAGCACAGTAAAACCCAATAAATGAAGAGAACTTAAACCAACTGAGTACTGTAAAACCCAATAAGTTCAGGCAACTCAAACCGTTTGAGGAAACCGATTGCAACAAACCATTTGAGTAAAAAAAAACAACAACTAATCTATATGAGTACTGTGAACTTACTCCATTTAGGAAGCAATTTGAGCACAGTAAAACCCAATAAATAAAGAGAACCCAAACCAACTGAGTACTGTAAAACCCAAAAAGTTAAGGCAACTCAAACTGTTTGAGGAAACCGATTGCTACAAACGGTTTGAGTTAAAAATAAACTAATCTATATGAGTACTGTGAACTTAATCCATTTAAGTTGAAGTATTTAATTAACTCATTACCTTCAACACTGAGTTCAAAACTCTTTTCAAATAACTAGAATTAACTTTCAGTCAATTTTAAGTTAACTACACTCGTTTCATTTGATAAAGTTGACTGCTGGGTTTTACGGTGTATGAATTTTCAGCATTTACTGTTCAAGTTTTCAACAACCAAAGACTTTACCCTACAGGTTATTGTATATTATTGTTCAACATCAGAAAAAGTAGAGGGGAGTTAATGGTGACAGATTTTTCAGTTTTGGATGAACTGTCCTTTTAATGGTGAGTGTGGTGAATTTCGGGTGAAATATCCTTTAATGTATTTTATTTAGGGATGCTAACGATTGCTTGATTGATTGATTATCAAAAACCATTTAATCGATAGACCTTATCGATGACTGATTAAGCATTAGCATTTGTTGATTGAATTGAATCACTTTGTTTTTTAAATGTGCATGAGCAATTATTAGTTTAGCTATATATACAGGTGAAGTCAGAATTATTAGCCCCCATGTATATTTCTGTTTAACATATTTTTTCAGCACATTTCTAATCATAATAGTTTTAATAACTCATCTCTAATAACTGATTTATTTTATCTTTGCCATGATGACAGTAAATAATATTTGACTAGATATTTTTTACAGATACTAGTATTCAGCTTAAAGTGACATTTAAAGGCTTAACTAGGCAGGTTAGAGTAATTAGGCAAGTCATTGTATAACAGTGGTTTGTTCTGTAGACAATCGAAAAAAATATATTGCTTAAGGGCTAATAATATTGACCTTAAATGGTTTTTAAAAAATTAAGAACTGCTTTTGTTAAAGACAAATAAGACTTTCTCCAGAAGAAAAAATATTATCAGACATACTGTGAAAATGTCTTGCTCTGTTAAACATAATTTGGAAAATATTTTAAAAAGGACCAAAATTTAACAGGAGGGTTAATAATTTTGACTTCAACAGTGAAATTCCACTTCAGTTTATTAATATTATTCCACTTTACATACACTCTCAGGAAAAAGGCATGCTATGTTTTCAGTTAATTTCTTATTTAAAGAGTTATTTGTTTATATTAATGACCACAAAGATCAGTCATTAGTGTAGATTTGTTTCAATAAATAATGAATAAAATCTGCTTTCCAAAATGTATGTGTTTGCTTAGATTGGAAACTATTTGGCAGAGATACTGTTGTAATATTTGTAATATACTGTAATATACTGTATATTAATATTTGGAATCTGAGGGTTTAAAAAAAACTAACTTCTGTGAAAATCACCTTTAAATTTGTCTAAATTAAGTATTTTGCAATGCATTGTACTAATCAAAAAGTTTTGTTTTTGATATCAAAAGTTTTTCAAATATCAAATTCTGATCAAAACTAATCAAAATCTGAGTTTTTCAGCACAAATGCAATATAAGACATGCACCATGAAATGTACCAACCAATAACATCTTAATTGAAAGTGTCATAATTAAAAAAAAAAAAAGTTGAAAGGATTAATTTATATCAGGGGTGCTCAACCCTATTCCTGGAGCTTGACCTTCCTGCAGTTTTCAGTTGCAGCCCTTATCAAACACACCTGCCTGTAATTATCAAGTGCTCCTCAGGTTCTAATTAATTGGTTCAGGTGTGTTTGACCAGGGTTGGAGCTGAAATCAGCAGGAAGGTCGATCTCCAGGAACAGGGTTGGTCACCCATGCTTTATATTAAAGATTGTTCTGATGATTTTACATTTAGGGTAGAAAAAATACATTCATTCATTTATTTTCTTCTCGGTTTTCGTCCTTTTATTAATCTGGGGTCGCCACAGCGGAATGAACCGCCAACTTATCCAGCATATGTGATGCCCTTCCAGCTGCAACCTATCACTGGGAAACATCCATACACTCTCATTCACTATGGACAATTTCGCTTACCCAATTCACCTATACCGCATGTTTTTGGACTTGTGGGGGAAACTGGAGCACCCAGAGGAAGCCCACACCAACATGGGGAGAACATGCAAACTCCACACAGAAATGCCAACTGACCCAGCCGAGGCTGGAACCAGCGACCTTCTTGCTGTGTGAGCCGATCGTGCTACTCACTGTGCGCTAGAAAAAATAATTTATTTTAATATTTTAACCCATGCTGCTCCTATTAATATAAGCAAATCTACCAGAAAGTTATAATAATTATAATAATGAATAATTTAATAATGCTTAAAGTACCAAAGCCCACGCAAATGTTAAGAAGAGCTTAATTCAAATGCCGAAAACATTGTATATTTAGTAATTATAGCATAGTATATTATAGTTAAAATATAGTATATTTTGGCTCAGTGGTTAGCACTGTCGCCTCACAGCAAGAAGGTCGCTGGTTCGAGTTCTGGCTGGGTCATTTCTGTGGGGAGTTTGCATGTTTTCCTTCAGGTGCTCTGGTTTCCCCCACAGTCCAAAGACATGCGCTATAGGGGAATTGAATAAACTAAATTGTCCGTAGTGTATGAGTGTGTGTGTGTGAATGAGTGTGTATGGGTGTTTCCCAATACTGGGTTGTGGCTGGAAGGGCATCCGGTGCCTAAAACATATGCTGGAATAGTTGGCGGTTCATTCTGCTGTGGAGACCCCTGATAAATAAGGAACTAAGCCGAAGGAAAATGAATGAATGAATAAAGTATTCGTGTTTTTGATGAATCTGCAGACACCTTAGAAAGTGTGTGTGCTGCTTTCAGGCTTTATATTTTGGTTAAACCATTGAGCCCTAAACATCAGAGGAATATTAATGTAGCGATAACTGTTATTTTGGCCTTAAAGAAGTGCGTTCAGTCATTAGTGGAAGAGCTGTTTGCATTAGATTACAGCGTCCTCCTCAACTTAACACCTGAAGGTGACATTTGACAAATAGGAAGGCGTTTTATTTAGCTGTTTAAAAAGTCAGGGAACATATTTTGCCCCTAAGTAGTGCACGTTTCCTCCTGTTCCCTTTCTGACACTGAGAACACAGTGACTTTTTCCATGCTGTCATTGACGTAATGCAGGATGTCAGCGATTTAATACTCTGACATAGAGATATGGAGAGACTTGTGTGTGTGTGTGTGTGTCTGTGAGAAAGAGAGAGAGAGGGCATTTTATCTGTGTGCATTGAACATCTCTGTAGCAGCACTGCATTAAGAAAACATATGCTGATTTTAATTATAAGTTATGATTTCATCGGTGGCTCAGTGGTTAGCACTGTTGCCTCACAGCAAGAAGGTCGCTGGTTCGAGTCCAGGCTGGGTCAGTTGGCATTTCTGTGTGGAGTTTGCATGTTCTCCCTGTGTTTGCATGGGTTTCCCCACAGTCCAAACACATGCGCTATAGGGGAATTGGTACTAAATTGGCCATAGTGTATGAGTGTGAATGGGTGTTTCCCAGTACTGGGTTGCATCCGCTGCTTAAAACATATGCTGGAATAGTTGGCGGTTCATTCCGCTGTGGTGACCTCTGAAATAGAGACTAAGCCAAAGGAAAATGAATGGAGTTATGATTTTTATGTTGTTATTAATTGGTGGTGTATATTCTGGCAGGTTGCTGAACTCAAATGCCCTCACAACAGTAAGGGACGATGCTTTTTCTGGCCTTCCACACCTGGAGTACCTGTAAGTTCTCTATCAGGATATTTTTATTGTCATTATGAATCAGTGTTTGTAGATGTTTATGTGTTTAAGCATTCATTTATGCGAGAGCAAGATGTGTTGTGAAGCTGTTAACCAGTTCTCATGTATTTGCATGTTAAATTATAACCTTATTTCTTTAATCTGAATTTATTCTTGTAAAATCGTTCTCTGCTAGTTGAATAGATTAATAGTTATAGTTATGTTTTCACATGTAAATGCTTTCCCTTCATTATCAGTGGTTGCTGTTTGTTGTGGAAGTATTTTTCTATTAATTTTTCCCATAGAGATTTGTAAAAAGTTTCATTAATTAAAGTATTATTAGGAATTAGTCAACCAATCAAGCGTCACATTTAATATGAAACACAGAAGTATATGAGAACCACACACACACAAAAAAGGAGGACACTTAATAGCTTTAATGAGATAAAGAACTACAATCCCATGATGCACTGAGAATGACATAATCAAACTAAAATTGACAGGAAAATGTAAAACTTTAACTTTAATATAAAGTTGTTAGTAATATAGACAAAGATAAGTCAAATTAATTGGTAATTATGCACATATATACATGTATTTAATTATTTCCAGAGACTTAATTGTATTATTTGTAGTGTTTCATTGGATTTATGCATTTTGTTTGCTGCAACTCTGATTGGTGGAATTTTGGAACAGCATCATGGGTAATGTAGTTTTTCTGCAAAAATCCTGCTATTAAACATGAGTTTTAAAAACCCAAGTTGAATTAAAGCAAACAAGTGGATATAAAATTGATTAACAACCTCAGAGCTCATAACACTACTGCCTTTAAAGCTATTTTTTACAAATTAATTTCTCTATATGGGGAAAATCAATGCATTTTTCACGACTGTTGTGATTTAGATACTCAGTTAATTATCCTCATTCGTTTATATATCAACTGACCATCAACATTTACTCTCCGTTCTTTAGGTTTATAGAAAACAACAAGATTGAGACGACATCAAAATACTCTTTCAGAGGACTTCGGGATTTGACTCACCTGTATGTTATTTTTAATTATGATTAACAGTAATATGACTTGAATTTTCTGAAATGTTGCGGTGTTTTTTTTACAGGTCGCTGGCGAACAACAACATTAAAGCTTTGCCCAGAGAGTTATTCATCGATCTGGACTCTTTGATAGAGCTGTGAGTCTGCAAATGCTTACTTAGCAATACCTATTTTGTAGTAGTATAATGTTGTAAATGATTTGATCTTGAAACACACCCATAACCCAACAAGACCACGCCCCTTTTTGACATCTTCGCTGTAGTTTCTAGACTCGCCCCTTATTACTGCTGATTGGCTGCAAGTTTGTTTGGGTATCGATCTGGCACATCTGTGGTTAGAAGCGTTTTGCAGAAATCCCTTAGTGTATAGGATTGACAGTGGTTGAAGTTGGTATTGCAGTCCTAATTCAAAACATTTGAAAGGGTATTTTAATTTAGCATTGCCCCCTTGTAACCAGCAGGTGTCCCCAGTGTGCTTCTAGTGCATCCCACCAGTGAAGCCAGCTCGTGTAATCTATCTAATCATACAGAGATTTGTTTGGATTTCATCCCTCCCATTGTATAATCAGTTTTTTTCAAGAAGCCATTTATTCATTCATTAGTCCCTGATTATTAGGGGTTGCCACAGCAGAATGAACCGCCAACTATTCCAGAATTATGTTTTACGCAGCGGATGCCTTTCCAGCCGCAACCCTGTACTGGGAAACACCCATACACACTCACATTCACTCATACACTACGGCCAATTTCGTCACACAATTCACCTATAGCGCATGTGTTTGGACTGTGGGGGAAACCGGAGCACCCGGAGGAAACCCACGCCAACACGAGGAGAACATGCAAACTCCACACAGAAATGCCAGCTGGCCCAGCCGGGACTCGAACCAGCGACCTTCTTGTTGTGAGGCGACAGTGCTAACCACTGAGCCACCCTGCCGCCCTTTTAATTTCAATGGTTTCTGATTGGCTGTTAAAGTTTTATCATTTATAAGTTGTACATAAAACCTTCTGATTGCAAGCATGCCTGAAAATTAAGCCTTACACTTTAAGCTGCTCGGCTAATGTTTACATTCGTAATATTTATATTATTTTGCTCATTTAAAACCACCTCATTTGCATTTTTATAACTCTGAATCTGCGTCTCATTTCGAAGGTTGCTACTGTATTTTTTGGCTGCGTCCACATACATTAGAATAACCTTTATGATTGAAATGAAATGCGCATTTTTTCCATCAAGGCAACCCGGGGTGCTGGAATATAATTGGTTAAACTGGCAGTGGGCTGGTTATAGAGATCAAAACAAAGACAGACATTCCAACACAGAGTGCACATTGTCAAACACAATAAGCATTGTTTCTCAGATAAACAAGTATGTTCAATTAGCATGATTCTTAAATATCTGCAAACATGGTATGGTATTGGCAGCACAGTGGCTCAAATGGTTAGCACTGTTGCTTCACAGCAAGAAGGTCGCTGGTTCGAGCCTCGGCTGGGCCAGTTGGCATTTCTGTGTGGAGTTTGCATGTTCTCCCCGTGTTGGTGTGGGTTTCCTCTGGGTGCTCCGGTTTCCCCCACAGTTCAAAGACATGCGCTATAGGGGAATTGGGTAAACACAATTAGCCTTAGTGTATGAGTGTGTGTGTGACTGTGAGAGTGTATGTGTGTTTCCCAGTACTGGGTTATGGCTGAAAGGGCATCCGCTGTGTAAAACATATGCCGGAATAGTTGGCGGTTTATTCTGCTGTGGCGACCCCTTGATAAATAAGAGACTAAGCCGAAGGAAAATGAATGAATGAATGAATATTATGGTTTTTTCAAGAGTCAAAAATGTTAATAACTGTGCACTATAATACAAACAATTAGCTTTTGGTTGATTTTGGCATATATATTTTCCCTGCAGAGATCTGAGAGGTAATGTATTTGAGTGCGACTGCCGGGCGAAGTGGCTGATGATGTGGCTGAAGAGCACGAACGCCACTGTTTCAGACGTCCTCTGCGCCGGTCCTGAGGAGATGAAGGGCAAACGGCTCAATGACATGGCCAGCTTGCATAACGAGTGCATCTCCACAGGTTTGTCAATGAACACGTGCAGCTTTAGTATTGTGTTTGTGTGCCTCTTCACTGGCTTTGCAGCGTTTCACAAAACCAGAATATAGTTATGTTGTAAGAAAGGACAGTTTGGAGTGTCACTGTTTGTCTTGCACAGAGTTTTTGTGAAAGGTCACTAGGTGGAACAACATTACACATCTGCACATTAGAGCTGTGGTGATATTGTTTTTGCATTTCATTGACTGTTTGCAAAGAACACATCTCTTGGGTACATCTATAGGGCTTTCGAGAGTTACTAATATGAATTTTACCATATAATTTCCAGATGTAAGTCAATGATTCCTTACATATTTACCAGATCTAAGCCTTACATAAATGCACAGTTCGGAAGCATTTCAATTGACTGTTTGCAATGCATACCTCTCATGGGTACATCTTTAGGGCTTTCAGGAGTTACTAATTTGAATTTCAACCATATATTGCCCAGATTTCATTCCCCTCCACTCTGTGCCTATGGAGTCTCTGTCTCTGGACACGTTTTCCCACAAGAACGATGTATACATAGCCATCGCTGCATGGTGCTCCAGTAATTATTTACGTTTTAAGTCATTTACAATCTTATCTGAAGCTCAGATTAAACTTGGATCTGGTGTTACGTTAGCTTATAAATCAATGGATTGAACAATTGATTAACATATATTTGTTTACCAGATTTGGTTATCCAAACCTTACAGGAATTCAAATTAAGTATTTCCTTGGCATTTTCCAAAGAATACTTTCATTGGGTACTTATTTTAGGCATCCGCCGCATAAAACATATGCCAGAGTAATTGGTGGTTCTTTCCACTGTGGTGACCCCTGATAAATCAAAGAGTAGGTCGAAGAACAGTGAGTGCGTGAAGGTACTTATTTTAGGACTTTCGAAAGTTACTAATACGAATTTTACCATATAACTTCCAGATGTAGTCAATGATTCTTTACTTATTTACCAGATCAAAGCCTTAATAATATGCACCGTTTGGAATAATTACAGCTGCCTGTGTGCAAAGAATACCTCTCTTGGCTACATCTTTCGATAGTTACTAATACGAATCTTACCATATATTGCCCAGATTTCATTCCCCTCCACACTGTGCCTACGGAGTCTCTGGACAGGTTTTCCCACAAGAACGATGTATACGTGGCCATTTCCAAAAATACTTTCCTTGGGTACTTACTTTAGGCATCCACCCCATAAAACATATGCCAGATTAATTGGTGGTTCATTCCACTGTGGTGACCCCTGAGAAATCAGAGACTAAGCTGAAGGATAGTGAGTGAGTGAAGGTACTTATTTTAGGACTTTCAAAAGTCCTAAATACGAATTTGACCATATAATTTCCAAATTTAAGTCAATGATTCCTTACTTGTACCAGATCTAAGCCTTACAAAAATGCACCATTTGGAAGCATTTCAATTGACTGTGTGCAAAGAATACTTCTCTTGGGTACTTCTTTCGAGAGTTACTAATACGAATTTTACCATATATTGCCCAGATTACATTCCCCTCCACTCTGTGCCTACGGAGTCCCTGTCTGTGGACACGTTTTCCCATAAAAACGATGTATACGTAGCCATTTGCAAAAATACGTTCCTTGGGTACTTACTTTAAGCATCTGCCGCATAAAACATATGCCAGATTTATTGGTGGTTTATTCGACTGTCGTGACCCCTGAGAAGTCAGAGACTAAGCTGAAGGATCGTGAGTGAGTGAGGGTACTTATTTTAGGGTTTGTGGGAGTTAATAACATGAATTTTACCATATAATTTCCAGATGCAAGTCAATAATTCCTTACTTATTTGTTAGATCTAAGCCTTACAAAAAGCATTTCAATCGAGTGTTTGCAAAGATCACCTCTCTTGGGTACATCTTTACAGCTTTCAAGAGTTACTAATACGAATTTTACCATATATTGCCCAGATTTCATTCCCCTCCACTCTGTACCTACGGAGTCTCTGTCTGTGGACACGTTTTCCCACAAGAACGATGTGTACGTAGCCATCGCTGCTCCCAACGCAGAGAGCTGCATGGTGCTCCAATGGGACCACATCGAGATGAACTTCAGGACTTACGACAACATCACAGGTGCAACTCACAGAAATTAAAACACATTATCAATAGTTGATCAAACCTAACGCAATGTGCTTTCTCCTAATCTCAGGTCAGTCCATAGTTGGCTGCAAGTCTGTGATCATCCAGAACGAGGTCTTCGTCATCGTCGCCCAACTCTTCGGCGGCTCCCACATTTACAAGTTCGATGAGGACCAAAGCAAGTTCACCAAGTTTCAAGACATCGAAGTGTCAAAGATCTCCAAGCCCAATGACATCGAAGCCTTTCAGATTGGAAATGACTGGTTCTTCATCATCGCCGACAGCTCGAAGGCCGGTTTGTCAACCTTGTATAAATGGAACGACAAGGGTTTTTACTCCTACCAGTCTCTTCATGAATGGTTTCGAGATACGGATGCAGAATTCGTCAATTTGGATGGAAAAGCGCATCTTATTCTTGCAAGTCGTTCTCAGGTTCCGGTTATCTACCAATGGAGCAGAAGCACGCAGAAGTTCACTTTGCAAGGGGAAATTCCGAATATGGAAGATGTAGTAGCCGTCAAGGCATTTTGGATCAAGGAGGACCTTTATCTGGCCATGACCCGATACATAGGCGACTCCAAAGTCTTGCACTGGACTGCTAAGGAGTTCTCCGAGGTCCAGGCCATTCCTTCAAGAGGATCCATGATCCTGCAGCCGTTTACCTTCAAAGAGAGATACTACCTGGCTTTGGGAAGCGACTACACCTTCTCCCAGATCTATCTGTGGGATGCAGAGAAGAAGGTTTTCGAGCGTTTTAAGGAGGTTTACATCCAGGCTCCTCGTTCCTTCACTGTGGTCTCCACCGACCGGAGGGACTTCATATTTGCCTCCAGTTTTAAGGGCAGCACACAGATCTTTGAGCATATCATCATTGATTTGAGCCTTTGAGAGTTCAACTCAACAATTACAGGACAATATCAGAGCTTAAAGGGATAGTTTGCTCCAATATTTCAAGGGTGTACTCACAGTAGGTACGGTTGTCTTGAACCGTGCCCAGGTGCAATTGTCCCCCCTTCCCTATCCCCCTCACACTGCAATTTACCTGTTCCGAGCACGAGCACGCTTATGTCATCGATGATGCAACTGTACAATTTTGAAGAGAAGTGCTCTCACTCAGTACAATGGAGATTGCATCTTTAACAAACTACGTCAGTTTGCGTTCATTGAAAAGAATGATTAATGAATCCATATGAAACAGTCCCTTAAAAGTGACGTCCTGTCTTCAGTTTCTGGCTCAGGTGTGCTTTGCACTCAAACTTCAAGTGTACCAAGCCCAGGCCTAACCGAACCGCGCTTTGGCACACCTCTTTTAACCAGGCCAGGGCCGACCAGCTGAACGGTGCTCGGGCACGATTCGGAGCTGAGAAATGCGGGTTAAATGCGCTCGGGCACGGGTTGGATAGCCTAGTGTGAGTACACCCTAATTTGCTTCCCATTTGCTCACATTCGAGGGGTGTGAAAGTTTTGTGAAAAAAATTTCTTCTGTTGAACACAAAAGACAATACTTTAGAGCAGTGTTTCTCAACCACATTCCTGGAGGTCCACCAACACTGCATGTTTTGGAAGTCTCCTTTGTCTTTACAGATCTTTCAGTATCTGCTAATGAGCTGATGATCTGATTCAGGTGTGTTTTTTTAAGGAGACAGGAAAAATATGCAGAGCTGGAGGTTCTCCAGGAACGTGGTTGAGAAACACTGCTTTAGAGATACACAAAAAGCATGATAACAAGACATCATTCTAGATATGTTTCTGAATTTAAAACAACAGCAGAGTTCAGACCACAGTGATAACGATACAGATTTAGCTTTCCAACGTTCTTCAGAATAACATCCTTTGTGTTCATCAGAAGAAATTGTAATGGAGGATGGGTAAATGATAATATAATTTAGATTTTAGTGTGAACTGTCCCTTTAAAGCATGTCAGCAACCCGCTCCTTGGGTTGTTGGACATTTCTGGGTTAGGCAGTTTGGGTTTTATGATGAAGGAGGTAATCTGGCATTATCAGGTTCACAGTAATACGTATTAAAATCATGCATCTGTGTAGTTTTGCATACAGTTGAAGTCAAAATTATTCACCCTCCGGTGAATTTCTTTTTCATATATTTCCCAAATGATGTTTAAGAGATTCAGGAAATTTTCACAGTATTTGCTATAATATTTTTTCTTCTGGAGAAAGTCTTATTTGTTTTATTTCGGCTAGAATAAAAGCAGTTTTTAATTTTTTAAAAACCATTTTAAGGTCAATAATATTAGCCCCCATAAGCAATATTTACTTTTGATTGTCTACAGAACAAACCACTGTTATACAATGACTTGCCTAATTACCATAATTAACCCTTTAAATACCACTTTAAGCTAAATACTAGTATCTTAAAAATATCTAGTCAAATACTATTTACTGTCATCATGGCAAAGATTAAAGAAATCAGTTATTAGAGATGAGTTATTAAAACTATTATGTTTAGAAATGTGTTGGAAAAATTTGTTAAACAGAAAATGGGGAAATATGCAGGAGGGCTAATAATTCTGAGCTCAATTGTGTATATAACAATTCCTCATCCCAACTGAATCATTGGACCTTTCTACCAAACATACAGTGCATGGACTGCAGAAAAAGAGTTGCACTTGTCACCTGTAACTACCTAAATCACTCTACATAACGATATACTATAACTCCGAGAGCCTTTCAAAACCATGCATGATATGGCTGCAACAACATTAAATAAAAAAGAATTGTAAAAAATACAACTTTCAGAGCAGGCATGCAGATCAAATAGTGATACAGGTGACAAATGCAGTCCTGTTACCTTTAGAGACATTAAAGAATATTTTTACCTCATTGTTGCAACATAGGCTCATTCTGAAAATGTCCCCCTTGTATACATTTCTGGAGATCCTGAATTATGTAGCCAGAGGTACGTATGGCTGCATTTCATCTTTAAAACGAATGCTACGTGGCGGTATGATGCCGTTCCTTTTCGCACTTACCAGCTGCATTTACCTCCGTATGGACGGCTTTCCCGCTGTTACCAGATTGTCCAATAGCTTGCCATGTACATTGGCGGACTTGAGACGCAGAGAGGAGTTGACCATGACGATGGGGTTTGAGTCCGGACAAGAATGGTTCCAAAAAGCAGGTAAGACAAAAACAGAAGCCACAAGATAAAACAAACAAGTAAAAACAGGGTGAGAATGTGGTAAAAATCTGAAAACGTGGTAAAAATCAGGCGAGGGCTTTTCTTTTTCTGGATTACTTTTGAAAACACTCTCGGTTGGGTTTAGGGAAAGAGGAGGGTGGGTCTGTCGATCGATCGCTCAAGGCTGGTTTATACTTCTGCGTCGAGTGATCTCCGTGACCCACGGTGCATGCCTTGCGCATAGCCGTGCATTTATACTTCTGTGTGCTGTTTGTGTTGCTCTGCAATAACACTTCCGAAACGCTAGCTGGCAGTAGGTGTTTATGTTCCTCTGTGTCGAGTTTCTTCACGGGTGTTTTGTTTTTTCTGAACGATACCTTAATGTACAAGTAGCTCAAACTTGCTCATTCAGAGGTGGGAACCAGCGAACGGGCAACAACTTTAATCATAAGCTAAACACAAAACAAAAGTTTCCATTCGCGGGACTCGACACTTGTAAACACTCGCTACATTGGGCTCGTGGCTCTCAGCACGGCCCACGTTCGTCACCGCAACCAAGCCAACCAATCACAGCTTGCGCTACGTGTTGTTGTTTCATTTTTTTGAGAGGTGCACGTCAGCATCAGCTACGGCAAGGGCTATGCAACCGTGCACAGGCTGCGCTGGAGCATACGCGTGCGCTTGATGCAGAAGTATTAATCAGCCTTCAGCCAGTTAGTCATTCAGTCAGTCGACAGCGGCCTCTGGTGGATTTACTCGAGAACAGCAGGAGCAAATGGCACAAAGAAATTTGAGATCTCAAAATCACACACAGCGGCTTCTGCTGGATTCGTGAAAACAAAAACTGCAAAAAAACATACCTCCTGAGACGTATTTGGCGCTCTCCAGAAATGTATACAGGGGTACATTTTCAGAATGAGCCTGGGTTGCATTGTTCACAATTTATTGAAGTTATGCATTATTTCTCTTCCCCTCAAAGACTAAATGCGCGTTTACATGGCAGTTTTTGACTTAAAATACAGCATAATACTATGTTTATTGTTATCATTTGTGTGGATACTTTATTTTTTCGACATTTTGTCTGGATATTAACGTAAAAAGATGTGAATTTAAAACATTTTTGTTGATGTCATGTAAACATACCCTAAGTTGTAATGTCAAGAGTAATCATATTAATCGGAAAATGAAACAAATCATGATGTAAATTTCAATTGTGTGGTCATTAGGCTGAGTGTTTGTGGTTGTTTTTTTGCCTTTTGCAAATGAAAAATGCTTCAATACAGGGAATTTTTCAAAAGCACAAACCTTTAAATCATCTATTAGTATGGAAATGGACTAAATCTTACTCCTTACAACCAAGTTTTAAGCTGAATTTTGGATTTTTTTTTGGGTGCAATGAATGTAAACAGCTTTTTTATTTTAGTTTAAGTATTATTGACATACATAATGAATGTCAGACTTTGATAACAAGTGCGTTAAAGGATTAATTGTTTTCCTTTGCAAGCTGGAATACAGAGAGAGAAGAAGAAAACAACCATAATTTATGATTATTGCAGCCTGCAAAAGCATGATATACAGCTTATTAATATTCAATACCTTATAAAAGCTAATTAAAAACTTACTTGATCACATCATGTTCTTGTTTATACCAGTTCTTATGCAAAAAGAATATTATTTTGTAAATCATTGACTTGTTTTTATTGTCATTTGTTGGATTTTTAGGCATATGTTTTTAAAGTCGAATGTAAATAAATGCTTATGAACACTGACTAATTTGATTGTTAATTCATAATTTAGTTAATATTCTACATGTATACCATGTATAAAGTATATCACTCTTGGTAACTGAATACACTCACCGGCCACTTTATTAGGTACACCTGTCCAACTGTTTGTTAACGCAAATTTCTAATCAGCCAATCACATGGTGGCAACTCAATGCATTTAGGCATGTAGACATGGTGAAGACGATCTGCTGCAGTTCAAACCGAGCATCAGAATGGGGAAGAAAGGGGATTTAAGTAACTTTGACCGTGGCATGGTTGTTGGTGCCAGACGGGCTGGTCTGAGTATTTCAGAAACTGCTGATCTACTGGGATTTTCAAGCATAACCATCTCTAGGGTTTACAGAGAATGGTCTGACAAAGAGGAAATATTCAGTGAGCGGCAGTTCTGTGGGCGCAAATGCCTTGTTGATGCCAGAGGTCAGAGGAGAATGGCCAGACTGGTTTCAGCTGACAGAAAGGCAACAGTAACTCAAATAAGCACTCGTTACAACCGAGGTCTGCAGAAGAGCATCTCTGAACGCACAACACGTCCAACCTTGAGGCAGATGGGCTACAGCAGCAGAAGACCACACCGGGTGCCACTCCTGTCAGCTAAGAACAGGAAACTGACGCTACAATTCACACAGGCTCACCAAAACTGGACAATAGAAGATTGGAGAAACGTTGCCTGGTCTGAGGAGTCTTGATTTCTGCTGCGACATTCGGATGGTAGTGTCAGAATTTGGTGTCAACCATGTGTGTCACACGCCTGCTTTTGAGTGAAGGTCTCGGCCGTTAGATCGCCCCCTGGGGGCTGGCTGCAGTACAAGTGCAGTACAAAGCCCGCCTCCTCCGTGTTAGTGAACTAGACTTGAGCCCAATTAAAAAAAAATTAATTGCACTTGCAATAAAATGTCCCAAAAGATGGTTCTGGTCAGTTAGGGCACTTTTTTCTTGTCAACGTAAAGGCAGTGTGGTGCTCCTTGCAATTTTGGAACGGAAAGGCGTGCTCTTTGTGATCGGCCCCTAATTGTGCAACAAATATTTGTTTGTCACATCAATTGTCACATCCATCACACTGGAATTGCTCATATATAATTTTAAATCTATTTCAAAAAGTATTTTATGGAGGGAAGAACACTTGGGACACATGATGTAAACAGCAGCCACACACTGTACTGTATGTGCTGAACGAACATAGATATTTACATTAGATGTCACCTTTGCTGTTGTTGTCTATTGGAAGGAATGTGTCAATAGAGCGCTCCTTTGAAATGAATGTGAGACCAAGGTGCAGTGGAAGACTGGCTATCCAGAGCCAGAGATATACACATATATACATATATCTGTGATCGGGGGTTTTCCCTGGTGGTCAGTATGCAAATATTTTTTTTAGTTACAAAAATGTCAATTTTGCATCACTTTTCTACATTGATGGATAAGTGACCGCACTGGAATTGCGGACAAAGAGTGTTTGTGTGCATGGAAATGTATTATCCTCCCCACCTAGGCATGGGACGATAACCGTTTTCAAGGTATACCGCGGTTAGGAAAAATCAAGGTTTTAAAACCGCAAAAAATTTCTGTAATACCATTCCTAAGGTATGTATAATATTTTTTATTTACAACATTTGAAACTAATGAAGACAGCAGAAGTCAATAATTCATTTGATTTATTCAGCGTGACAAGTTTACTAATCCAAAATGATATAAATGGTTGTGTTCAAAGGGGAAAAAAAGCGTTTTGTTTTTTACCCACCCTGCTGAAAAATCCAGCTTAAACCAGCCTAAGCTGGTTGGCTGGTTTTAGCTGGTCGACCAGCCTGCTTTTAGAGGGGTTTTGGCCATTTCCAGCTTGGTCTTAGCTGGTCAGGCTGGGAGTTGACCAGCTAAAACCAGCTTGACTAGCCAAAACCTGCAATGTCCAGCTTAAACCAGGCTAGTCAAGCTGGTTTTAGCTGGTTTAAGCTGATTATGTAGCCTGACCAGCTAAGACAAAGCTGGAAATGGCTGGAAACCAGCATGGAAATGGCCAAAACCCCTCTAAAACCAGGCTGGTCGACCAGCTAAAACCAGCCAACCAGCTTAGGCTGGTTTAAGCTGGATTTTTCAGCAGGAACACATTTAAAAAATTATTTTAGAGCAGTAATCACAATACCGTGATACAGTAAAACCGTGATGCTTTATCCAAGGTTATCACACTGTCAGAATCTTATAACGCCCATGCCTATCCACACCTGTTTAATCTAATCCATGTCCTGAAACACACCCCCTCTCCTGCTTTCACTTCTCATTCTAACGGAGGGAGCGATTCGTTTGTGAATGAATCTCCGTTATGAACAACTCGTTCACTTAGCTGACAATACAAGTTTCTGCCACGGCAGCATCTTGTTGTCATCTTTCATTTTTATTGTTTGCTGATTTTATACAACAAAACTAGCATAAGCCTAGTATTTAGTGCGAGTTGGTGCTACTTTGCCTTATGATCAATGCAGTGAGTGACTGTATTATTATCATGAATACTTGTTGAACACAAAAGTTCTTAACATACAAAAATATATAAAAAAAAAAAAATCTTACCTATGAAACGTTCAGCCTTTATGCCTTGTTTTTCTTTGTTTCCTCGTTTACTACACCCGTACACAGCACTAAAGTCCAGCATTTTAACATTGGCGTTAATCTTGACTGAGTGCGGTTGACGTTTGTCCTAGGAGCACTGTACAAATGTGGCGGCGGTATTGACGCATGCTTAGGGTCCGTATGCGACATCTGGTGTATATATCTATGCTGAACGAAGAGTCAAATGGATTGCGTTGACATGGTCACGTGATCATACAGTAGGCTATGACGCGTCCTAACAGAAAGGGCGTATTTTTGGTATTATTTTCTGTCAAATCCGAAGAGCGGGAAATATTGTTACAGACACACACACTCACACACAAAAAAAGGAAGAAACTATTGGGTAAGTGTTCTCTTTTTATTCGCTGTTATAGGCTGATTGAGTCTGTTAAATCACACTTCCTGTTTTAGCCGTTTAACTACGGAATAAATACGCAGACCAGTAGACATTACACCAGCCTAAACTGGTTGGCCAGCCTGGTTTTAGAGGGCTTTTGGCCGTTTTAAGCCTGGTCTTAGCTTGGACACAAGCTGGAATGACCAGCCAAAGTCAGCTACGTAAACCCAGCTGCTCAAACTGGATTTAGCTGGTATAGCCCAGCTGGTCTCTCAGTCTTACCAGATAACACCAGGCTGGAAATGACCAAAACCCCTCTTAAACCAGACTGGCCCACCAGCCAGCCATTTTAGGCTGGTTTAATTTGTTTTAGTTTTTCCAGTAGGAATGATGTTGTGGAAAAAGATATATTTTCCCTGATGAAGTCCATTATAATGAAAAAGCTTAACCTGACTTAATGTACCTTAACATCAAGTGATGAAAACCAAATTTCTTGCTAATTTTACTTTATATAACATTATATACTATCAAAAGGAGGAGCCCTGTTCCACAATTAAAATGTGAACAATAGGCTATTATGTTAAGCATTCTTTTTATATGTTGTTGGCTGTGGTGTCAATTGCATGCATGCATGCAAGCGCAGTCTTTTGACAGCAGAAAGTGTTTAATCTATCAAAAATAAAATTAGATTTTATAAACAGCCTTTAAAAAAAAATTAAATTGCTGTCCCCTGGTTGTTGTTAAGTTAGAGTTCCAATTTTAGAACTCAGTTATTTAAAGAATAAAAATGTTTAGCATGCCAAATGTTTCACAGGCATCAGCGACACATCTGTGATTCTCTCAGATCATGTCTTTGATCATTCACATGTATCTGCAATTTCAAAAACCGGTTAGCGAGTAAACACCAGGGCCAAAATCATGCAGTGTGAACTAGGCATGGGACGATAACCGTTTTCAAGGTATACCGCGGTTTGGAAAAGTCAAGGTTATCATACCGCCAAAATTTTCTCTAATACCGTTCCTAAGGTGTGTGTAAGATTTTTTTATTTACATTTTTTTAACAACAGCATCTCCAGCAGAAAAGATATCCAAAGATGCCATTTTAAATTGTAAATAAATCTGTGTTTTTGAAACTAATGAAGACAGCAGACGTCAATGATTCATTTTCATTATTTAGCCTGGCACGTTTACTGCTCCAAAATATTATAAATGTTTCTCAAAATAAAATATATTGTGTATAAAGGGGAAAAAACTTTAAGTTTTTTATCCAGACATTTAAAAAGAATATATTTTAGAGCAGTAATCACAATACCGTGAAACCGTGATATTTTTATCCAAGGTTATCATACCGTCAGAATGTTATACCGGCCCATGCCTAGTGTGAACTCTGCATTAGATGGTGCTGTTGGATAAGAAGGGGTGGGATAAAACAGGATGTAGCGACACTGCTGAAATGGGGGATTCCCCATGTTTTAAATGTCTATAAGTAGAAGTCAAGTTTTGATCTTCTATTGGTCTCACGCATTCATGTGATGTGAGTTCACAGGACAGAGTTCACCAAACTTTAGCTTTACTATGCAGCGAAGTACAAAATGTCTGTCTTGTGATTCTAGTCTGACATATGAATGGAAGTCAATGGAACAAATATGTAGCCTGACCATGGCTTAAATCTGACATATGAGAGGGTTGATTTTATGGAGATTTACCACAAAGGCAGACACAACTATATACAGTATTGTTAGCCAACAATAATGCTGTTATACATGTATTAAATGTCACTAATGGCTTTGTTGTTTAACATCTCTCCACAGACTGCAGTGAACATTTTAAAGATCCATGGCATTCCAGATCCAATTACCAATTCCGGTTCCAGTCCCACCACGAAAAACAGACACTATAATACAGTGGATCATAGAAAACAAGACAGAAAAACTGGGCAAATTATTAAAAAGCAAAGATATTAATGGACTGTACCCTTCTGAAGTCTGGAATGATGACGTTACACTATTAACTGCAGCAGTCATATGCAGAAATGAAAAAATCTGTTCCTATCTTCTTAAAGAGGGAGCTGATCCTAATAAACACTCCACAAATGGAAAAACTCCTTTACATAATGCAGCTTTTACAGCTGGAGTTCCTCTGAGTATTGTGAAAAGATTACTTGCAGCAAAAGCTAATCCAAATGGACATGGGCTACAAATATATACTCCACTGCAATGTGCTGCTGATTTTGGTCGTGAAGACATTGTGAAGGCACTTATAGAAGCTGGAGCTTCACCTGAAAGAAACTATGGGAGAAATCTAGAGCTTGATAAAAAAGTGGAGAGAATAATTAATGAAATATCTTCACAGAGCGAAGAATTTCAGAAAGTACATCAGTTTTTCTCTCTTTCTTGTGCTATATCAGTGAAAAAGCATATAGAAGTTTATAGAATCTATAAGGAAGATTTTTTTCAAGAGCACCCTTTTATTCATACAATTCTGTTTGAGGTGTATTTTGATGTCGTTGGACAAGGGGCAGAGCAGTATCATCAGAGCGCCATCAAGTGGTTAAAAGACACAAAGAGTGCAGACAGATACATTGAGGGAGTCATTAAGCGCTTCCCAAAAATCCCTCAGGAACACTGGATTGATCCACTGACCACGTTAAATGCTGCTTTGTGTGTCAGTGAAAGAGTTTCTCCTGAAGTTTTCAGTGAGCTTGTGCCAATTCTAACAAACAGTCTTCAGCACTGTGAAAATATGCAAGGAGAAAAAATTGATCATCTGGTACTGAAGATACTTAATGTCATGATGCAGAAGACGTCTGAGCAGAAACTGAGACTGAACCCTTCTGTCTATGAGAAGTTAAGCAAAGGTCTGTTGCCTCTCACACATTCAAACTACTCAAGCCTGATTAGATTGATGACATATGGACTGTTTGTTTATTTAAATGACTTTGCTCCTGAACTTGTTGCATTGAGTGGATTGTCTCCGGTTCCGGAAACAGTACTCCTCAAAGCGGAGACAGAGATGGACGAAGCCATGAAAAAGAAGCTGCAAAAGTTGGATGAATCGCTGAGACATCCAGTAGGTTCAAGCGCAGTGGAGAGTTTATGTGAGGAAACTGCAGCTCTATCAACACGCAGGAAGAAGAAAAAGAAGAAGAGGAAAAAGGGATCACAAGAAGCTGAGCTGCAAGATAAGGAAGAACCATATCCAGTCATTGAAGTGACATCCATTGAGGAATCAACTTTAAATGTGCAGCTATTCACACAGCCAACTGTGATGCCAAAAGAGTGGAATCAAACTAGCATTCGTTGGAGGCCCAAGCTTGAGAAGCTAGCTAACATTGGTGCTGGCAAGACATACAGACTGGGAAATCTAACTCTTGTTCTTGATCCTGAATTTCTGATTGCTAAAGGAAGTGATGGAACTGAAGTTTTTCTTGGGTTGAGGGATGACGGCACAGAGGTGGCTGTGAAACGAATGATTAAGTCCAACTACCAGGTCCTCAAAAATGAGAAGGAATTTTTACGACTTCCAGAACTTGACAGTCCATCTATTGTGCGATATGTGGACTTTGCTGAAGATGATCATTTTGGATACCTTGTTCTTCAGCTGTGCGAGTACACACTGGAGGAATATATCCAAGATCATTTACCAGAAGATAAAGATGAGAGAACTTTGGTTCTGGAGAAGCTGGTGAAGGAGGTTCTCTGCAGCTTACAGGTTTTACACGACCCACAAACCAAAGTGCTCCATCGGGACATCAAACCCCAGAATGTGCTGATTGGTAGGAATTAAACCAGAGTGGGGCCACATGTATAATTAAAATATCAATCTATTTTTCCTCTGTAAAATAATGTGGACTTTTCATGTTACAGACATAAATGGAAAAGCTAGATTGGCTGATTTTGGCATAAGTCGCAGACTGAAACAGAATGAAACCACTTTGCGAACAAGCATTGCTGGAACTAGATGCTGGAAGGCAAAGGAGACCATAGATGAGGAGGGCAACACAGGGTGCAAGAGGAGCTCCGACATTCAGGTGTGTTTCAAGTATTAACCAATGAACTCAAAGTGTACTTACTGAATTTATTTATTTGAACCTGTTTGAAGGTTGCTGGGATGTTAGTGTACTACATTCTCTCTAGAGGACACCATCCATTTGGTAAAGGTGCTGCTTGTGAATACAACATTTTACAAGGAAGATACTCACTGGAGCATCTGGATGATGATATGACGAAGGATCTTATTGAATGGATGATCAATGAAAATCCAAACAACAGACCAACTGTGGAGGAGAGCCTTGCACACCCCTTCTTCTGGACTGATGAAAGGTAAAATACTCTATTGAACTATTTACTGTTATCAATTTAAATTTACCAACACATAATGACCTTATGAATTAGTTACAGTATCTGTACATTTGGAAATGCATTGTATGAACTTATATTAAATGAAGAAGGAAACTGCATTATGTCTAGACATCCATTTTCAGTTATCTGAAGTTGTTGTGTTGTTTATTAAATCTTGTCAGGAGGGTCGAGTATTTGAAAATAATTGGGAATCAGAATGAGGCGGAGAACTGTCGTAAAGTGGACGAGGAGCTTCTTCATGCTGTTGAAAGATTCACAGAGGGAAAAAGCTTTTCTCAATGGAAGACTAAAGTAAGTCTAATGCAAAAACATTCAAGTAAATATATGTAACAAAACTGTATAATATATGAAAATGTAATAAATTCAAAATCAGACATATTAAATATTCCAGATGTTATTGTTTTTGGCATGCTTTATTCTTGGTTTGCAAGATAATTTGACTTTCTTCTATTCTTTGTCAGTTTCCATCTGAACTGGTCCAGAAGCTAGATGGAAAGAAGAAAGGCTATCCTGAGAACACACTGGGCCTCTTGCGTTTTATACGCAACCTACATGAGCATTAGTGAGTTATATGTCATGTGAGGTAAAACACTGGCTTTACTAAAGTGTGTTATTGTGTGTCAGATCCTGTTGTTTCTCCACACAGTCCAGAGGATGCAGAGAGCATCAACCTGATGGCTTTATTCCCTGATCTCTTCGGGAGCGTGTTCAGGTTTGCAAAGGAGAAAGGATGGCACTCCAGAGCGAGTCTGAAGAAGTTCTTCAGCTCCGCTCAACAGATTTGATTCTTGTTATTTTTGGTTAAAGCAAGTACATTGATCCTGCACTTTACATGAGTGAGTTTAAATGTAGGGTTGATTTAAGATCCTCATCCTTGTCTGTGATGAGATTTATTATTCTCAGGAAAGAAAACCCTGACCATCGAAAAACATTCACACACAGTTTCTAAACAGAATAATTTGTATACTTTCAGTTGTTGCATTATCATGTGCAGAATGTGTAAATATCTGCTACACAGCTTCCTCATAGAGGTAATAAATATTCATATCATCCGCCCATAAAGGACTCTCAAAACCTCTTTAGTATCATTGTTAGTACTGAAACACTTATCTGTGTTGGAATACTTACCATTGTTAGAGTTGAAAAAAAAAAAACATACGTTGTTATTCATGCATCAGCAATAAATTCAACTGTGTGTAATCCCCGCTCTGTAGTCTCCTATGTAGACCAACATATGTGTGAATGTCTGAATCCCATCTTTAATATAGCAAAAGTGGAAAAATGGTCAGCATGCCCAGAGCATGGTCTGAAAGGGTTGTCCTTATTATCTACATGTGTTATGTGCATTAAACCAATCAGAGTCTCATCTCCCATTCCCTTTATAAACCATTTACTTTAGATCAGCTTTTAGTTGGTCAATGGTGTGGTCTATTTCAGTTGTCTCAAAATAGCAACGTGCCAACAATGCGCTGTAACACAAATAGGGGCAAATGTATTTGCAATTTGTATTCAACTGTATTTCCAGATACTAGGCCCAACAGCAAACCGAACAATACAAACCACACAATATACATTAAAAAAAGACAGTTGTGCCAAAGCTTCATCAAAGTTGACTGATAACACACATCCGTAAGCACAGGATTTGTCAGCAACATTAAAATGCTATTCTGAGAATTCTCCAGTCGACAAATAACTCGTACATCATATTCCTCATCTAAAGAGACTAAACTCTTAGCTTACAGAATAAATCACCTGCACTAGGTTTTTAAGCAGAATCCTCATACAATCCTTGTACATTTAAATAACATGGCGCTGAATGAGATAATGCCTAGCTGTCCCAGGCTGAAACTAGCCAAAAAAAAAAAAAAAAAGCTTGCAGTGTGTTGAGTGTATGATAGGGCCCTTTGTGTGATTAATGAATTGACAGTCATACTACAATTATGATACACAATAGAAACAATAATATTATTTAAAGAGCACCAATTTTAACCATTTTTTAAGATTTAAGATAAGCCTTTTGTGCCTCCAGAATATGTCTGTAAAGTTTCAGCTCAAAATAACCATCAGGTTATTTATTATGCCTTTCTAAATCTGGGAAATGTGAGCTGTTTTAACATTGTAGCTGTTTTTGTTGCCTGTGCCTTTAATGCTAATGAGCTGGTTCTCCCCGCCCACCGTTCCCACATGTGTCAGAGCCATAGCCTTCACGTAGACCGGGGCTACTCAATTAGTTTGTCATGGGGGCCAGTTCATGAAAAGCATCCCAAATGAGGGGCCGGAGAGATATAACTTGCAATATGAGTGATGACACAACAGCAATAAAAGAGCTCATATGTTGTATTTTTGCTCCTTAAGACACCCACGTTGACTTTTTCTACATTAAAATGTTAATATGTTGTTTTTTGAAACTACATCACTGCATTGTACAATGTGGCTTTTTTTACAAGCGTAATCAAATGTCTTTCGAGGCACAAAATCAGTGTATCGCTTAAGTAGGTTTCTTCTACATTCAGACACATTCATATGTAATGTTTTAAACTGCGTAACAATTAGGGAAGCAACGATTATAGATTTTGGTTGTACGATTATAGTCTTAAGAATAATCACGGTTTTAAAGTTATCACCATTATTATGCATTTATTAAATTTAAAACACGACTAGTTTAGAAAATCACAAGAAAACTGCTTATATTTTAAAGTGTTTTTTATTGCTGCTCAGCAGTAACCAAATACAGCACAATATTAATAAAAAACCAACAATAGTCCATTTCTCTCTTTGGACTTACAAATAAATAAAAAATTTTTTTAATTTAAACGAGTGAGCTTTTTTTCCGTGCATGAGAAATGCGGCGTTGAGAAGCCTTTAATGAATAAAACAGGGTTAATAGTGAAATCGGCTAATCATTGCATCCCTATTAACGATATCAGTGCATTGTACAAAAGGCCTTTTCTACAAGCATATCCATGTTTTCGGCTGCTCGCGCCACTCACTATGTCAGGTGACTCATGCTCTGCGCAGCCTTAACTGCAGCTCGTGCTGTATTGAACAGACGCACGTCACTTCATAACTATAGCGGCTGCTTTTCGACTGAACTAAATTTATTTTTGATGTCTTGGTCACGCTATTTGGGGGGCCGGAACAAATTGCCTCCTGGGCCGGGTTCGGCCCGCAGGCTGGCAATTGAATAGCCCTGACATAGACAAACAGCTCGGTGACAGACAAGAATGAAGCAGCTCTCCCTTACTACAGTAAGAACTTTCACAACGATTATTCTTTAGCGATGACGAGTCACACACAGTGTCATTATAAAGTTTGTGCACACACACACACACACACACACACACACACACACACACACACACACACACACACACACACGTTAGCTTTGCACAGTTTTTGCATGGCAAATGTGACAGGATACACGTTAATATCCACTGCTGTATGTAATGTACAAAATAAACCTGATTTAAGTCCACAAACCAGGATTGAAGCATCTTTCATAATTGTATTGACGCTATGCGGCTGTGGTGATGAATTACGTAGCAATTTTACTATCTTTATTACAAACATGCACTGTTTTAAAAACGTTTTAAATTGTAAAACTCACTCTTGAACACATTTGATGATTGATGATCACAGAGAGCTGAACAGATCTTTTAATCCTGGTTGCTTTGCACACGTTACTACGGTGACATGTTAATACGTGTCTGTCAATTAATTCGGTGGGCGGGGAAACCACACTCCTACGTCACGTTGCAGTGGGCCTCAAAATAGGAGGGATTTGGATCCTATTTTGACGTCAGGAAGTGTAAAAAAAAAAAAAAAAAGATTTATTATGTTTATATCACTCAAGTATGACTGTGGACACACTATACTAACACACAGTTCTGTCCAAACAGCTTACAAAAAATGATTTTCACCATAGGTGTCCTTTAAATAAGAATTCTAAATGTTATTCATATTTTTTTTTATCAGCAACCAAAATTTTCTTGTTTAAATCTCAGTTGGCAGATATTTCTTTGTGAAACAATTTCTCTTTCAGGTGATGTATTCTTCAAAACAATTTAAAAAAAAAACCTTCATTAGCAACACGAAAGCTTTAATCTATGAAAAAATGCAATCAATTTATTGAGCTTTTTGTAGCCTTACCCATATTTGGCACTGCCCTTGTTGAGCATGCTATTCATTGTATACATTTCATTTCTTTTGTTGTTGTTTTTTCTATGCAATTTTACCTTAGCCAAGTGTAGTGTTTTCATAACTATTCCAGTATTTTAATCGTTTCCTTAAACTTCCTTGAACAGTCATTAATACCAATACTATGCAAATCACTGTACAATGTATAAATAAACACTTTATATATTTTATAACTGCTTGCAACTGAGTTCTTGGACTATGAAAATGTTTCAGTGCTATGGGGGTGTTTTGGGGAGGGGAAAACCATTAAAAGTGCTTTGAAAAAAAGTGGTCCCGCATGTTTTTGTAAACAGATAGGTTTAGAAGGATATGTGAAAAATATATATGTAAATGGATGTTATCATATTTTGAAATATATATATATATATATATATATATATATATATATATATATATATATATATATATATATATATATATATATATATATATATATATATATTGCCTACAGGGGTGTAGCAACCTGGGGGTATATGTCCCCCTCTCTTTTAGAGACAGATCGTTTAGAAACAAGTGATTAAGAATGTAACATTTATACATATACAACATATAGCATATAGCCTATGTAAAGTCATCTAGGCTATGTTATTTGCATAAATTGTCATGTATAAGACATCTGCATATGGGAGAGAGGTTTGTCGTGCGTTAACAATTATGCAGATAAACCTTCTTAAACACACACACATGTATAACCATTGCTGATTTAAAACATATATTCATTCATTTTCTTTTCGGCTTAGTCTCTTTATTAATCCGGGGTCGCCACAGCGGAATGAACCACCAACTTATCCAGCACATGTTTTACGCAGCGGATGCCCTTCCAGCTGCAACCCAGTACTGGGAAACCTCCATACACACTCATACACTACAGACAATTTAGCCTACCCAATTCACCTGTACTGCATGTCTTTGGACTGTGGGGGAAACCGGAGCACCCGGAGGAAACCCACGCGAACTCAGGGAGAACATGCAAACTCCACATAGAAACGCCAACTTACCCTGCCGAGGCTCGAACCAGCGACCTTCTTGCTGTGAGGCGACAGCACTACCTACTGCGCCACTCTGATTTAAAACAGTAAAATGAAAACCATTATCTTGGCGCTTCCCATTACTTGTGTTCTCCAGCTACTGGTTGGATATGAACAATGCAGCTATAAATAATGATAATAAACACTCAACAAAACCCTTTTATTGCACATCATAAATTATCAGCTAAAAATTAACTGTTACTTGTGCACGCCCGCACTAATATTTATGATCTGGTGCACCAGTTACATATATAACATAAGCTATTTTATATATGTGAAATCATGGGGTATGTCATCTGCATATATTGCCATTTATAAGATATCAGTGTGGGAGAGTTTTGTCATCCGTTAACAAGGTTGTAATTATGCTGATGAAGTTGATTTGAACCAAAAATTAGCATGATTTTTTTCAAATGGTCATGTTTACTATTATTTATGTTCGCCATCTAGTGGTTGGATATGAACAGTGCATCTCCAATTAATAATAATATAACTAAACCCTTTTATTGCACACTGCTTCATAAATGATCAGCTGAAAATTCAGATACACATGCACTCCTGAACTAATATTAATATTATGATCATTATGCTGATTCACTGCTCCACCACACACACCCGCATCTGGTGCACCAGTTGCATATATATAGCATAGACAAAATATACGTGAAATCATGGGCTATGTCATCTGCATATATTGCCATTTATAAGATATCAATATGGGAGAGTTTTATAAAGTTATAATTATGCAGATAAACTTGATTTAAACAAAAAAAAATAGCATTTCATTGTAAGTGCCATTATTTGTGTTCGCCATCTAGTGGCTGCATATGAACAGTGCTAAATAATAATAATATTAATATTAATAATACAACTAAACCCTTTTATTGCACACTGCTTCATAGATGGTCAGCTAAAAAAATCACAGTTACTCATGCACTCCTGCACTAATAAAAACATCATCATTATGCTGATTCACTGCTCCACAAACCCGGATCTGGTGCACCAGCTGACCCAGAGTAAACACCGACTCAGAGGAAGCGTGAAGTTACTGCCGATCCGCGAGCCTCGTGGAAATACAGCATTATATCCAATAATATCTGCTAAACTGCAAACATCACCGCCAAACGCTGGAAGAAATGAACTCATCTAAAAGAAGTGAAGGTGACTGGCAAGGTTTAGTTAGTGAGGTAAGTGTTGTCTTACTTAAACACCATGATGGTTATGATTATGGCTGTTTCCATATGGCACCGCATCACTGCCAGAACACCAGAACAAGACACAACTGAGATAAATAGTTTTTCTTACAATTTTTAGGCAGTTTCTTTCAGTGTTTTATAATGAAAATGGTCAGAATTTAGATTGAGGTAAAGTTGGTTTTATATTCGCACATTCATTCAGAGACCACCGTGACACGCTATCTATATTGTTTACTATGGTACTTTGAATATTCAGTCTGTATGGCTTGATATACTTACGACTGTGGACAATGTTGTGTTTCCATAGTCATCTGCTGCTAATATGGTTTCACTATTTAGAAAATTTGCAAATAATATTTTTGTAAAATTATATTATTAAGGAGAATGTTCATATATGTGAGTATAAAATCTATTTTACCTCAATATTTAGATCTGAGGTAGTTGGTTTTATATTCGCACATTCCTTCAGTGACTACTTGTGACACGCTCCCTATATTGTTTACTATAGTACTTCGAATATTCAATCTGAAATCACATGTATATGACTTGAAAACCACATTAGCACTAATTATTTGACAGTGAACAATGTTGTACTGTGATAGTCATTTGCTAGAATTTGCAAATAATATTTTTGTGAAATGATATTATTAAGGAGAAAGGCCATATGTGTGGATATAGAACCAAATTTTACTCAATATTTAGATTGACCCTGCTGAAAAATCCAGCTTAAACCAGCCTAAGATGGTTGGCTGGTTTTAGCTGGTCGACCAGCCTGCTTTTAGAGGGGTTTTGGCCATTTCCAGGCTGGTTTCCAGCCATTTCCAGGCTGGTCTTAGCTGGTCAGGCTGGGAGTTGACCAGCTAAAACCAGCTTAACCCGCCAAAACCTGCTATGTCCAGCTTAAACCAGGCTGGTCAAGCTGGTTTTAGCTGGTTTAAGCTGATCATTTTCCAGCCTGATCAGCTAAGACCAGCCTGGAAATGGCCAAAACCCCTCTAAAACCAGGCTGGTCGATTTTTCAGCAGGAGAGGTAAAGGTGGTATTATATTCGCAACATCCGTTCATGCTCCCTATATTGTTTACTATGGTATTTTGAAAATTCAGTTAGAAATCACATGCAAGTAAGACTTGATATACTCACAAACAGCATTAGCACTATTTATTTGACTGAACAGTGTTATATTTCGATATTCATCTGCTGCTAATATGATTTCACTATTTAGCAAATTTGCAAATAATATTTTTGTAAAATAATATTATTAAGGAGAATGTTCATATATGTGAATAGAATTGTTTAGATTTAGACTTGAGGTAAAGTTTGTTTTATATTCGCACATTCCTTCAGTGACTGCTTCTGGCACGCTCCCTATATTGTTTACTATGGTACGGCCTGAAGTCACATATAAGTACGACTTGATATACTTACAAACAACATTAGCATTATTTATTTGATTGTTGTATTTCCATAGTCATTTGCTGCTAATATTATTTAACTATTTAGAATTTACAAATAATATTTTTGTAAAATGGTGTCACGGTGGCGCAGTGGGTAGCACGATCGTCTCACAGCAAGAAGGTTGCTGGTTCGAACCTCGGCTGGACCAGTTGGCATTTCTGTGTGGAGTTTGCATGTTCTCCCCGTGTTGGCGTGGGTTTCCTCCGAGTGCTCCGGTTTCCCCCACAGTCCAAACACATGCGTTATAGGGGAATTGAATAAGCTAAATTGGCTGTAGTGTATGAGTGTTTCCCAGTTATGAGTTTCATATGCTGGATAAGTTGGTGGTTCATTCCGCTGTGGCGACCACAGATTAAGGAAACTAAGTCGAAAATTATTCAGGAGAAAGTCCATATGTGTGAATATAAAACCAGCTTTACCTCAATAGAATTTAGTAGGGTTTATGAAAAAAGTGTCCAGGTTTTCCCATGAACAGACGCTGTGAATTGAAATGTGTTGACATTTTTAGTTATCGTTTATCTTAATGTATATTCTTTTTTTAAAGTTAGGACTTTTTTAAAGTATAGCCCCTAGTTATATTCAGGTAAAAAATACTATAGTAATTTATAGTAACAGTGTTTTTGAACCTTTTTGACTCTTTATATGATCAACTCTTTGTTAATGAATGTTACTGCATACTTTAGCATTATCTACAGTGAACTGATAAATAGTTATGAGCAATTCCAGCGTTATGGATGTGACATTTGCAGTAAAATCTCAAAACGTAAATTGACAGAGGAAGTATATGTTAACATCATATTAAAACATCTGTTTATATTTTCCAAAACAGCTGACCACAGAGTTGTGGAAGCAGAAAAACATCAATCTGTAAACATTTTTTATATTTTAAATGAGGAAAATAAAGATGTGACGAAAAAAGTCTGCGAGTTTACAGTCTACAACATACTGTGTTGAAATTGCACAACCCAAAAGAACCTATGCTAATTAAAAGGAGAAGAGTCGGCTCGCTATAGAACAAACATGATTGATTTTATTTGATTTTACATTATTACATTTATAAGGAAAAAGCTTCGTTATGGATGTGACGGATGTGAAATTGCCACTTGTGTGACTTTTGTAAATCAAATATAATTGTTTGAAAACATTGACAGAGACATTTTTGAGTATTTTTAAAGTACTGGAAAATACAAGCCTACACAAAAAAACGCAGAAATGGTTTCGCTATTTTGGCGAAAACTTAATTTTTTTCATGGTAAGGTTGACAATGGAATTGCTCAAGATCTTTTTTAAAGTATAGCCTCTAGTTATATTCAGATGAAAAATACTATAGTAATTTATAGTAACAGTGTTTTTGAACCTTTTTGACTCTTTATATGATCAACTCTTTGTTAATGAATGTTACAGCATACTTTAGCATTATCTACAGTGAACTGATAAATGGTTATGAAGACTTTAGTTTTACTACAGTATTGTAGTATAATACATATAGTTGTAGAAAATAAAAGTTCATATAATTTATTTTTAAATTAGTGTGTTTTGTATTAGTTAAATGGTTTGTATCACTAAAGCCGTACCCAAGCGGCAACCTCCCGCTCTCCCTCGGGAAGCCAATAGGGAAGTAACTAAAACTGCAATTCATCGACTTGCCTTGGGGGGCTGGCTTCAGGAAATCCAGAAGATTTCTGACTGCATTGGTAAACTGGCCAATGCAGCAGATGATAAAAACATGTTTACAGCCTGGTACAAAAGATGGCTTTGGTGCATATAGCTAATATTACCCTTAATGACAACTGTGAGGGCGTGAATTTTTTATAACTAATCTGTTTCATTTTTATTTAGTTATATTAAGTCTGCATAATTAAGGGCGTGGCCACTTGATTGACAGCTAGGTCTCGCTGCTCGCTGTCTCGTCACCTCAGCTGATTCCGGCTGATTAGCTGCTGAACTCGTAATATGCATCGTATTTTTGTTTTGGTTAATGTTTCTTAACACAGTCATTTGATACTATAGCATGCTGTGTACACTTAATTGTGCTTGCAAACCTGTTCAAGTTGCCTCTATTTTCCAGGTGAGTGAAATTATATATACCATCTCTGCAAATGTATTTTTTTATTTAGGATCATTTATAATGTTCTTTAGACCTGTAATGCACTCCAGAATCTGACAGATTGATTAGCTGTAGGCTCTAGAACAGTCATCTGCCACAGCCATATCACCCTGCAGCCCAAGACCGGTTACTCACTGAAGCTAAGCAGGGCTGAGCCTGGTCAGTACCTGGATGGGAGACCACATGGGAAAACTAGGTTGCTGTTGGAAGTGGTGTTCGAGAGCCCAGCAGGGGGCGCTCAACCTGTGGTCTGTGTAAGTCCTAATGCCCCAGTAAAAGTGAAGGGGACACTACACTGTCAGTGAGCGCCGTCTTTCGGATGAGACGTTTAAACCGAGGTCCTGATTCTCTGTGGTCATTAAAAATCCCATGGCACTTCTCGTAAAGAGTAGGACCCCGGTGTCCTGGCCAAAGTCCCCCAATCGGCACTTACCCATCATGGCCTCCTAATCATCCCCCATCCACCGAATTGGCTCTATCACTGTCTCTTCACTCCACCAATAGCTGGTGTGTGGTGAGCGCACTGGCGCCGTTGTCCTGTGGCTGCCGTCGCATCATCCAAGTGGATGCTACACACTGGTGGTGGTGTGGAGAGACTCCCCTCATGATTGTGAAGCTCTTTGGGTGTATGGCCATACACAATAAATGCGCTATATAAATACACATTACATTACATCTGAGACGTTGTCATACAGTGTTATGGCTGGATTTCATCAATAGTCTTGCATTTACTAACACAGACTATATCTGAAGTGTTTGGAAGTTATTTGCGTTTTCCTCCTGTAGAAAAACATCATAAGAACAATGCTTAGTGGCTCAATGTGTTACAACAGTGTTTTTAAAAGTCTAAACACTTAATTGATGTAGTATACAAACAAGCACATGTGGTCAGAACACAAACGAGTCGCAGGTAATGAAGTATTAAGCATTTCGCCCAGAGAAATGTCTGTCTTGTCTTAAGCCAGGTCTAAGCAAAATGCCAGCATGCGTCTGTAGCTCTGCTCACACTCCGCCTCTTTGCCCTTATTTGGTATCCCCCGGTGGGTGCGATGACGCTCGAACAAAATGTCGACGGTTGGCCACGCCTACTTGTAGCTTCTTTTGCAGTGTTCAGAAACCTATGGGTGATGCCACGGATACTACATCCATATCTTTTACAGTCTATGGTATTACCATAGCAGCTACAGTCTATATCTGTTGTTTTATGTATTTATCCTTAATTAAAGCCAGTTTTGTATTATTATTATATTATTATTATTATTTTATATTATTATATTGATGTAACGTATTCTATATTTTGATGCCTTAAAGAGAAAGTTCTCACAAAAAGGAAATTGAATCCCCATTTACTCGCATTCAATAACTGAGATGATTTTTTTCTTTCTTGTTTCTGCAGTTCTTGATATGCAAGCGTAAGCTGGAGAGCAAAAAAGACGCTCTTCTCATTCTGTCTAAAGAGCTGGACACCTGTCAGCAGGAGAGAGACCAGTACAAGCTGATGGCCAACCAGCTTCGGGAGACACATCAGAGCTTGAAGAAGAAATACAGAGAGCTAATTGTGCGTATCTGAAGGCTTATTATGCAATATTATTTAGATTTAGCAGTGATAATCATTTTTTAGCTTTGTATGTGATTATTAATATGTTTTGTATTGCGTTTCAGGATGGTGAATCTTCACTTCCCCCAGAAAAACGCAATCAGGTCAGTTGATTTATACTAGGGCAGCGCAATATATTGAAATATTACAATTGTTCATGTCACAACATACACATCGCAGTGTAGTTTGCAATAAATTCATGATTTAAAGGAACACTCTACCTTTTTTTGCTCATTTTACAAGTCTAGAGTTAATTTGATCTATTTTTAAATCCATTCAGGTGATTTCTTGTTCTGGCTGGGTCACTTTTAGCTTAGCTTAGCATAATGAATGTAATCGGATTAGACCATTAGCATTTTTTTCAAAATTAAAAAAAAAAAAAAAAAAAGTTTTGATAATTCTATGTACAACGCCAAGATTAGCCTTCTTAATAAGGGAATTGAGTTGCTTGTCTACTGTGCCAGAATGAGATTATAGTTCCTAGCAATTTTGGCCTAGAAAATGGTAAAAGTTGTTAAAGTCTGCTTTGTTTTATGCAACAGTAAAAAAAACAATGTCTCTTTACTCTCAGAAGTTGTAGTTAGGCTTTTTGTGGAATTAATATGAAAATTATATTGGTTATATTATCTTGGAAAATATAATTTCACAGGTTTATTATCACATAGCATATCAGGTTTTGTTTTCAATCTTGCACCCATAGACTCTAAAAGATATGGACGTAGTGTCTGTGACATCACCCATAGGTTTCTGAAGAACACAAATGAAGCTACAAGTAGGCGTGGCCAACCGACATCGCACTGACCAGGGGTTACCAAATCATTACTAAACAAGGGAAAAGAGGCAGAGTGTCAGTGGAGCTACAGAACCCTCCTACCATTTTGCTTAGATGGGGTTTTCTCTGGGAGAAATGCTTAATACTGCATTACCTGCGACTCGTTTGTGTTCTGACCACAAGTGCTTGGTTGTACACTATATCAATGAAGTGTTTACTCTTTTAAAAACACTGTTGTAATACATTGAGCCACTAAAAATTGTTCTTATGATATTTTTCTACTGGAGGAAAACGTGAATGACTTCCAAGCACTTAAAATATAGTCTGTGTTAGTAAATGCAAGGCTATTGATGAAATCCAGACATAACACTGTATGACAACGCTTCAGATGACTGTTCTAGAGCCTACAGCTAATCAATCTGTCAGATTCTGGAGTGCATTACATGTCTGAAGAAAATAATAAATGATAAATGATCTTAAATAAAACAAATACATTCATAGAGATGGTTTATAAGCAGGGCTTTACATTAACACCCGCCAACTCGCCAAATGCGGGTAGATTTCAGTGGTGGTGGGTAAGACAGACACTCCCACTAGCCACTTTGGCTGGTTGAAAATAATTTTCCCGGATAATAATTCATAAAAGCAGGGTTCGACAATAAGGAAGTCCAATATGCATGTAAAGGCGATCTTAGAATTGAGAAGCAACACGACTGACGTTCGCGTCAGCAATAAAAAAAGCAGATGAATACCGAATGAAAGGACGATCACTGCGCCAACAGCTGAGTTGATGCGTGCGACTGTTTAAAACGCGTGCGCGCTCTCGTTTCCCTGCGTGAAGCAACTGTGTCTAGAAACACAGCTGATGTGATCGGTTCTCTTTCAAATAGACTAGACAAAAAGTGATGAACATGCACCCACAGTCTTGCTGCTTTCAAGAGCTCCAGATTTGTATGTTTGTAAGCAGCACCGGTTGCTTTCACTTTCACCATTATTTGAACAGATTATTAATGGGTCTAACGTTAACCGTGTGCGTTATAATCCTTTCATTATCACACGGTATGTTTTTTACTTGCTTTCTTTTGCCTAATGTGGTTTAATTATCATTTTTTACAATAACATTGCTTTAATGGGAGATTACTCCCCATTTATGTGTAGTTAACTGGTGATCTGGGTCCTTTAGCCAGGGCAGATTACTGTGCATATGTTTTGGTAAAAAGTATAGTATACAGCTATATTATGCTTGTTTTGACACATTTAAAATGTGTGGGTAAGAAATAATTAATTGTTTATGTTTGGTGTGGTCAGAGATAAATTTGGTAAATCCTTAATTTAGAGCTCTGAAAATTATGTGAAATAAAAACTAATTGTAATACTATGAAATCATGACCCATTTGCTTATGAACATTGAGCAAGCTCATACACGACACACAAAAAGTGAAGTGCATGAGGCATGTGGAGAAAACACAAAATCTAAATCAAGTAATTTTAGCATGTCAAAGTCATATTTATGTGTATAAAATATATTTTTCCAACAACAAAATTGTGGCTAGTGAAAATGGAGAGTGGCTAGTAATGTTGGAAAACTACTAGCCACAGTGGCTGGTGATCAAAAAAGTTAATGTCAAGCCCTGTTTATAAGTATGTAAAAATTACACTCACCTGGGAAATAAAGGCAACTTGAATGGTTTGTGAGCACAATTAAGTTCACACAGCATGCTATATTATCTGATAATTGCAAGAAATAATTCCAAAAGGCATTTGACTGTGTAAAGCCACAATAAACAAAACAAAAATACGGTTAATCAGCCGAAGTCAGCTAAGGTGACATGACGGCGACCAGCGAGACCTAGCTGTCACTCAGATAGCCACACCCTTAATTATGCAGACTTAATATAACTTAATAAAACGAAACGGATGAGTTATAAAAAAAATTCACGCCCTCACAGTTGTCATGAAGGGTAATATTAGCTATATGCACCAAAACCATAATTTGTACCAGGCTGTAAACATGTTTTTATCATCTGTAAAATTGGCCAATTTAGCAATGCAGTCAGTGGACATCTGGAGTTCATGGAGCCGGCCCCCAAAGGCGAGTCGATGAATTGCAGTTTCAATTACTTCTGTGTTGGCTTCACGAGGGAGAGCGGGAGGTTGCCGCTTGATTGCACGGCACTAATTTATATACAGTTGAAGTCAAAATTACTAGCTGAACAGAGCAAGAAATTTTTCACAGTATTTCTTATAATATTTTTATAAGTCTTATTTGTTTTATTTCGGCTAGAATAAAAGCAGTTTTTAATTGTTTCTGCTTTTTCTTCATCCCAGGTGAATTTGGCTCAGTTGCTGATGGATTCGAGGGCAAGAAATAAACAGTTTGCTGAAGAAGTGAAGGAACTGACGCAGAGACTCAGTGAAACTCAGGGAGACAATAAGGTACTTTCATTTTAATGATGTTTTTCTCAATTAAACAACACTGGTACTGATATCTCGTAACAGCATGTACTGAAGCTTGTTATACATTCAATTGCATACAAATTTTTATAAGCAAAAACAGAAATAATAGATTATAAACCAAGAAAGTTCCAGAAAGTGGACCATATGTGCCAAAACTCTTCAGATTTTTGATGTAAAGTTTTTCCAGTTGTAAAAGTGTTATTGCCTGGCTCAACCACATATTGCGGTACCTGAGCAGTTGACCATAATAATAGTATACACTTTTTGGCCAAATACATTCATTCATTTATTCATTTTCTTTTCGGCTTAGTCCCTTTATTAATCTGGGGTCGCCACAGCGGAATGAACCCCCAACTTATCCACCACATGTTTTACATAGCGGATGCCCTTCCAGTTGGAACTGGCCAAATACAGTACTGTGCAAAAGTTTTAGGCCAAAAATCATTAAATCATTTGTTTTACTGGTGGTATAATGGATATATACAGTGTGTGACCCTTTACCACAAGTCATAAGGGTACGTTGAGATTTGAGATTGTCATGAGATTTATACAGGGTGAGTAAATGATCTTTCAGTCGATGTATGGTTTGTTAGGATAGGAGTTAAGTTGGAGTTTGAACTACAGGGAGTGCAGAATTATTAGGCAAGTTGTATTTTTGAGGATTAATTTTATTATTGAACAACAACCATGTTCTCAATGAACCCAAAAAACTCATTAATATCAAAGTTAAAAGTAGTTTTTAGTTTGTTTTTAGTTTGAGCTATTTTAGGAGGAGATCTGTGTGTGCAGGTGACTATTACTGTGCAGAATTATTAGGCAACTTAACAAAAAACAAATATATACCCATTTCAATGATTTATTTTCACCAGTGAAACCAATATAACATCTCAACATTCACAAATATACATTTCTGACAATCAAAAACAAAACAAAAACAAATCAGTGACCAATATAGCCACCTTTCTTTGCAAGGACACTCAAAAGCCTGCCATCCATGGATTCTGTCAGTGTTTTGGTTCACCATCAACATTGCGTGCAGCAGCAACCACAGCTTCCCAGACACTGTTCAGAGAGGTGTACTGTTTTCCCTCCTTGTAAATCTCACATTTGATGATGGACCACAGGTTCTCTATGGGGTTCAGTCAGGTGAACAAGGAGGCCATGTCATTAGTTTTTCTTCTTTTAGACCCTTTCTTGCCAGCCATGCTGTGGAGTACTTGGACGCGTGTGATGGAGCATTGTCCTGCATGAAAATCATCTTTTTCTTGAAGGATGCAGACTTCTTCCTGTACCACTGCTTAAAGGTGTCTTCCAGAAACTGGCAGTAGGACTGGGAGTTGAGCTTGACTCCATCCTTAACCCGAAAAGGCCCCACATGCTCATCTTTGATGATACCAGCCCAAACCAGTACTCCACCTCCACCTTGCTGGCGTCTGAGTCGGACTGGAGCTCTCTGCCCTTTACCGATCCAGCCACGGGCCCATCAAGACTCACTCTCATTTCATCAGTCCATAAAACCTTAGAAAAATCAGTCTTGAGATATTTCTTGGCCCAGTCTTGACGTTTCAGCTTGTGTGTCTTGTTCAGTGGTGGTCGGTTTTCAGCCTTTCTTACCTTGGCCATGTCTCTGAGTATTGCACACCTTGTGCTTTTGGGCACTTCAGTGATGTTGCAGCTCTGAAATATGGCAAAACTGGTGGCAAGTGGCATCTTGGCAGCTGCACGCTTGACTTTTCTCAGTTCATGGGCAGTTATTTTGCGCCTTGGTTTTTCCACACGCTTCTTGCGACCCTGTTGACTATTTTGAATGAAACGCTTGATTGTTGGATGATCACGCTTCAGAAGCTTGGCAATTTTAAGAGTGCTGCATCCCTCTGCAAGATATCTCACTATTTTTGACTTTTCGGAGCCTGTCAAGTCCTTCTTTTGACCCATTTTGCCAAAGGAAAGGAAGTTGCCTAATAATTATGCACACCTGAAATAAGGTGTTGATGTCATTAGACCACACCCCTTCTCATTACAAAGATGCACATCACCTAATATGCTTAATTGGTAGTAGGCTTTTGAGCCTATACAGCTTGGAGTAAGACGACATGCATAAAGAGGATGATGTGGTCAAAATACTCATTTGCCTAATAATTCTGCACTGCCTGTATTTTGGTTTAATTGTTTAAGACATGTGAAAGACAGTGTTGGAGAGAGGTTGTTAGAGCTGCATTTCTACCAGTGTTGTTAGCAATATTGGCTGAATTGATGGAATTGTGAATGTTCACAAGTACAGACAGGTTTTAATCCATTATGTTATTCCTTCTGGAAAGGACTTCAGTGGCTTTAGTTTTCATTTTCAGCATGATGATGATCCGCTAATTGCAGTGAATCCTATTTGGAGAAAGAAAACAGCTGACACAGACAGTCAGGAAATGGCCTCCACAGAGTCCAGACCTGAATATTATTGAGGCTGTATGAGCTCACCTGGATGGAAAAAGAAAGATATGGCACTCTAAACATAAAGAAGAACTGTGGAAAAGAAGCTTGACATATTACACGGCACATTATTTCAGATTTTGTTAGGACAATTAGAACAAAACAAAGAGTTGTAAATACTATCATATAAGATAAAACACTTTACTATAGTGTGGTTCAAGAACACTGTAGTATTTACTATGAATTACTTAAGCATTTTAAATGAAGCACAAATACATATATTATTCTTCCCTCACGTCTGTTTTCATGTTCTCTTTATAGCTGTTAAGGATGACCATCACAAAACAGAGGCTTGGAGATGATGAAGTCGGCATCAGACATTTTCCAGCTCATGAGCGCGAGGATCTGGTCCGGCAGCTGGAGAAATCGGCTTTACATGTGCGACTTTAGGTTTCATGACAATTAAATCCTCTTTATTGCGCTTTTCTGGCTTTGGCTAGGCTAGTGTTTAACAGCAGACGGCGCTCTAGGCAAGTGTTTAACAGCAGACGGCGCTCTAGGCTAGTGTTTAACAGCAGACGGCGCTCTAGGCAAGTGTTTAACAGCAGACGGCGCTCTAGGCAAGTGTTTAACAGCAGACGGGACTAGGCTAGTGTTTAACAGCAGATGGCGCTCTAGGCTAGTGTTTAACAGCAGATGGCGCTCTAGGCTAGTGTATAACAGCAGACGGCGCTCTAGGCAAGTTTTTAACAGCAGACGGGACTAGGCTAGTGTTTAACAGCAGATGGCGCTCTAGGCTTGTGTTTAACAGCAGATGGCGCTCTAGGCTAGTGTATAACACCAGATGGTGCTCTAGGCTGGTGTTTAACAGCAGATGGCGCTCTAGGCTAGTGTTTTACAGCAGGTGGTGCTCTAGGTTACTGTTTAACAGCAGATGGCGCTCTAGGCTAGTGTTTAACAGCAGATGGCGCTCTAGGCTAGTGTTTAACAGCAGACTGTGGTCTAGGCTAGTGTTTAACAGCAGATGGCGCTCTAGGCTAGTGTTTAACAGCAGATGGCGCTCTAGGCTAGTGTTTAACAGCAGATGGCGCTCTAGGCTAGTGTTTAACAGCAGATGGCACTCTAGGCTAGTGTTTAACAACAGACGGCGCTCTAGGATAGTGTTTAACAGCAGATGGCGCTCTAGGCTAGTGTTTAACAGCAGACGGTGCTCTAGGATAGTGTTTAACAGCAGACGGCGCTCTAGGTTACTGTTTAACAGCAGACGGCGCTCTAGGCTAGTGTTTAACAGCAGATGGCGCTCTAGGCTAGTGTTTAACAGCAGATGGCGCTCTAGGTTACTGTTTAACAGCAGACAGCGCTCTAGGCTATTGTTTAACAGCAGACGGCGCTCTAGGCTAGTGTTTAACAGCAGATGGCGCTCTAGGCTAGTGTTTAACAGCAGACAGCGCTCTAGGCTAGTGTTTAACAGCAGATGGCGCTCTAGGTTACTGTTTAACAGCAGACAGCGCTCTAGGCTAGTGTTTAACAGCAGATGGCGCTCTAGGCTAGTGTTTAACAGCAGACAGCGCTCTAGGTTACTGTTTAAGAGCAGACAGCACTCTAGGCTAGTGTTTAACAGCAGATGGCGCTCTAGGCTAGTGTTTAACAGCAGATGGCGCTCTAGGCTAGTGTTTAACAGCAGATGGCGCTCTAGGTTACTGTTTAACAGCAGACAGCGCTCTAGGCTAGTGTTTAACAGCAGATGGCGCTCTAGGCTAGTGTTTAACAGCAGACAGCGCTCTAGGTTACTGTTTAAGAGCAGACAGCACTCTAGGCTAGTGTTTAACAGCAGACGACGCTCTAGGCTAGTGTTTAACAGCAGACAGCGCTCTAGGCTAGTGTTTAACAGCAGACAGCGCTCTAGGCTAGTGTTTTACAGCAGGTGGCGCTCTAGGTTACTGTTTAAGAGCAGACAGCACTCTAGGTTAGTGTTTAACAGCAGATGGCGCTCTAGGCTTGTATTTAACAGCAGACAGCGCTCTAGGCTAGTGTTTAACAGCAGACAGCGCTCTAGGCTAGTGTTTAACAGCAGACAGCGCTCTAGGCTAGTGTTTAACAGCAGACGGCGCTCTAGGCTAGTGTTTAACGGCAGACAGCGCTCTAGGCTAGTGTTTAACAGCAGACGGCGCTCTAGGCTAGTGTTTAACAGCAGACGGCGCTCTAGGGTAGTTTTCAACAGCAGGTGGCCGCTCAAGGCTAGTGTATAACACCAGACGGCACTCTATGCTAGTTTATAGGCTAGTGTTTAACAGCAGACGGCGCTCTAGGCTAGTGTTTAACAGCAGACAGCACTCTAGGCTAGTTTTTAATAGCAGGTGGCGCTCTACCCTGCTGAAAAAAAACAGCTTAAACCAGCCTAAGCTGGTTGGCTGGTTTTAGCTGGTCGACCAGGTTTTAGAGGGGTTTCCAGCCATTTCCAGCCTGGTCTTAGCTGGTCAGGCTGGAAAATTACCAGCTTAAACCAGCTAAAACCAGCCTAAACATCCTGGTTTAAGCTGGACATAGCTGGTTTTGGCTGGTCAACTACTACTGCCCACTTAAGACCAGGCTGGAAATGGCTGGAAACCCCTCTAAAAGCAGGCTGGTCGACTAGCTAAAACCAGCCAACCAGCTTAGGCTGGTTTAAGATGGATTTTTCAGCAGGGTAGGCTAGTGTATAACAGCAGATGGCGCTCTAGTCTAGTGTTTAACAGCAGATGGCGCTCTAGGCTAGTGTTTAACAGCAGATGGCGCTCTAGGCTAGTGTTTAACAGCAGATGGCTCTCTAGGCTAGATTCTAAAATGTGGGACAGATCGTACAAATTCATATGACTTAGCTACTAAATCTATTAAGTTAGGAATTGGCGTGAGATTTTGTTGGAATATTCACTGGTATTCTCTTTCAGAGAGAAGAGCTCGAGCACAGTCTGAAGACGGTGAGTGATGAGCTGCAGGATGTGAAGGCAGAAAGGACTGTGTTTAAGGAGAAATCTGAACGTCTCAACCTGGAGCTGAACCACATTCTGGGTGGACAGGAGAAGCGCATCATTGACGTGGACGCTCTCTGCATGGAGAACAAGTCAGACAGTGTCTTGATTCTCAGATTTTTCATTATGCTTAGTTACTGCAGTAGTTCTCAGCAATACAATAATATTCAAAGGCCACCTCATATATACTGTAGATCTAGAAAAATCCATCTAGAAACTTTTATGATGACAACTTTTTTTCTAATTTTTAATCTACAGAAATTATTAAGAGTTTATTATTGAAAATAAGTAACTGAAATGATTAAAATTAAATAAGTTCCAGACGTTTTAAGATCTAAATGTTAATCATAAATGTTCTTTGAATTAAGTTTGTTTTTTATTTAGTTAGGATTAAAGTGAGTCTCACTCTTTTAACCAATGAATTTGACTTTTCCAGGTGTTAATGATTTAATAAATACAGTTTATTTTTTACACATCCAACCTTTTCAATCAATGAATCTGATTTTACTGAAAAACGGTGCTTTTTTGTTTTGATTTTTAGATCATACACAGTTTTCTTTTTTTGTATTTCAGGTACTTGCATGAGCGATTAAAACAAGTTCAGGAGGAGGTCGGTCTGTTGAAAAGCAACATACAGAAATATAAGGTGAGGTCGAGAAGTCTGCTTTATTTTTATTGTACAATTGGTATCGATTCTATTACACAGCTTTAATATTGTATCATTACACGGTTGTCTGGAATACTCAATTCTGATTGGACAATTGCGACATTTCAAGGCATGATATTCCCAGATAACAACTGCTAAATAACACCGGCTCATCCAGGAAATTTGAATCACATTGACCATCAGTGAAAACCTTGAAATCTCTGTACTTGCATCCACATTTATATGTATTTGCTGGTCTGTCAGTGTTAGTGTATACGCCATCAGCTGTTTTTGTTTCTGTCAGCTTTGTGTTTTTGGCTGTTTGGCGCCATCTTGTGGCTGAACAATGCATATGTTAGTGTATACGCCATCAGCTGATTTCGTTTCTGTCAGCTTTGTGTTTTTGGCTATTTCGCGTCATCTAGTGTCTGAATAATGCGCAGGTTAGTGTATACTCCATCAGCTGTCTTCGTTTCTGTCAGCTTTGTGTTTTTGACTGTTTGACACCATCTTGTGTCTGAATAATGCACAGGTTAGTGTATACTCCATCAGCTGTTTTCATTTCTGTCAGCTTTGCGTTTAGTTAAAGAATTAATAAACCATTACGGCTCAAAACATTGATTCGTGTCTAATTTTTATATTTTGTGGCAGGTAGCCATGTAATAAGTGGGATGAAGTACATCCAAGATGGTTGTTTTTGCAGAATAAACCCTTCAGTCTTATTAAACAATGCTTTGTTTCGCATCAAGCGGCCGATTATCCTGAATGCACTTTATCCCTAACTTATAAAATGTCATTTGCAATATTCCTGTCATTCTGGATGTTTTCTAGACTGCTCTGGATCGAAGAAAAAACCCTGAAATTGGTGGCAAGTCCAACAGCAGATCTCTCACTGGGGTTCTTTCTCCTAAACAAGGTGCTCTAAAGAAGTTTACTAACAGAAAGGGCATGAAGTGTTGTTATTCAGCATATCAGATGAGCAGTTTTCTCACACACTTTCTGTTGTCTGCAGTGCATGGTTTTCTATCAGAGGAGAACGGCTGCAGTTTACCTGCAACACCTCAGTCCATCTCAGACCTGAAGTCTTTAGCCACAGCTTTACTGGAGACCATTCATGAGAAGAACATCATCATTCAGCACCAAAGACAGACCAACAGGTGTGCACGGATTTATGATTTACTGCAAAATATGTCAATGAAACTGTTTACTAGGGGTGTCAAAATTAATTGTTTCTTCGGTGGACCGTGATGCAGACTCGGACAATTCGGTATCGGTTCAGTAATAATCATAACCGATTATTATGTACTGACGTCATTTATTTCATATGCGCTATGTTGCGGTCGCTTACTATGGCGAGGGAGGCGAGCGCAAGTATTAAAAACACTCCAACTACTTAAAAACGCAGAAACTTTACTCAATTTCACTGCATGTGTGTTTGCTGGACAGTCTTTCACTGACACTAACAGCAGAAGCCCCTATCACTGCGATTGAGAGAATGAAAGTAAACTCCATTTCTCTATCTCTCTAACTGTGGCCCATTTGACCTGCTGGGCGTGACTTTTCCTCTCCTCTCGGCTGTTACAGCGATACTTCTGGATACAGACACACGTGTCTGTGCATGTCTGCAGAGTCATCTCTACCGCGTCTGCCAATCGCAGCCCTTTCTGTTGAGCGCGTGACCAAGACAAGGCTCAGAGAGCGAGCGGGATATTTATATTTGTTTATTTGCTATAAATGCCCGTGTTTTTTAAAGGTACAGTTTATATATCTTACTGCTTGTATTAAATGACAAAATTGTATTACAAATAGTATATAAATATTAGGGATGCAACAATACAGTTAGCTCACGGTTCAATACATACCTCGGTTTTTTAACACGGTTTTCGGTTCGGTTTGGTTCTGATGGCTTAACACATAAGTGCTTTTTTTTATTGTTATTCTATGCTTAGGCAATAGGAACAGTAAGAAAGAGAAAAAAATAAAAACGATTTATTGCAATACTCCTTTATATTACTTCAAAGCCAAGAAAGGTACACTAGTTCCTAGTGTATTGTAAAATAAAATAAAAATTAACACTAAAATCTCACAGCTGCTGGTAGCCTATGTACAAACTGGGCATTAAATATTAATTCAATCTTTTTAATAACTGCTTTCTTATTGTATGTAGTTTCAAATAAAATTATTACTCCAGACATTATTGCTTTTATTACTATTACCATTAAAAATAATAATAATAATAATAATAATAATAATAATAATAAAAACAATAATAATTAATATTAGAGTGATTTCTGAAGGATCATGTGACTCTGAAGACTGGAGTAATGAAGCTGAAAATTCATCTTTAAAATCACTGGAATAAATGATTAAATTAAATTATAAACTACTTTTGAACAGTTATTTTATGGTGCAATAACATTTTGCAATTTTACAATGTGTGCTATATTTATGATGAAATAAATGTAGCCTTGGTGAGCAGGAGAAGCTTATTTTAAAATATTTAACAATCATACTGACCCCAAACTGTTGAGCAGTTGTGTATATATTTTATAAGCGAAAATATGCACTTTAATTTTGACACCCACAGACATAAATACAAATCAGAGAGGTCAGACTTTCTCATACAAAGCCTCATTTCAGTTGTCAAGTTTTGTAAAAATCTATTGAATTAATCTATTAAAGAAATGTTGGCTAGAATTATGCATTATAGGCTTAAATTACAAATAAATAGATGAACCGATCATCAGATCATGCATTAGATCATGAAGCAGATCAATGTTGATCTTTCTTTCAAGCTGTCAGTGCAGAAATGAACAAAACAACAGGCCTAATATAACATATCATAAGATTAAAATATGGAAAGATTATCAGTTGGTAACTTCGTTCAATCTTCCTAACTGATAAACAGCTCTCGGTAATATTTCAGCATGCTTTCACTTTCGCATTAGACACGAAACGCACATTTACCGGTAGGAATGACATCCCGCCCTGCTCATCATTCATATATATGGCTATTACACAATCATAATACACTGTGGTATAGCCTGGGTCCTTAGTTCGTTGAATTGTTTTGTTTTCTCACTACAATCGATCTGCTCAATCGAGCAGAGACCACCTCATTCAGGCGATCTCGGAGCGATTGATTTGGCGCTGATTTGAGCGCGATTTCTGGATCCGCATATGCCAAACGAACCGCGCTAACGGGGGGAAAGAGACAGATTCCGGAACAAACGTCTATGTGTGAAAGCATCCTAAGATTGTATTTGCACGCAATTGACAGACAGTCGCAGCCAAACTTTTGTGACAAGGCAGCACTGGCCCGATCATTCTGTACACTGGCCCGAGCGTCTCTCGTGCTGGCCCCGAGCCATCGGGCAGTCCTTATTTTCGAGCCCTGTAGTGATTGAATATTTACTCGCGGGGAGGAGTTTCCTCATCTCAGCTCGTAAACTTACAGGGACACACAAACAGTCTATTCGGAGAGAAATAAAACGCACATAAATTATTTAAACGTAAAACCGGAAAAACCGCAATTCACAAGCGCGTATTGAACCGTGGATGTCGTACCGAACGGTTCAATATTGTATTGAGAATTGTGGCATCTCTAATAAATATATTTATACATTTTAATACAAGAATTGTTGTGCTGTGAAGAAGATCTAAAACTGTGTATGGAAAGCATCGTCAATGCACCGTGATGCACCGAGATATCGAATTGAACTGAATCGATGGTATGATAATCGTAACCGAACCGTGAGACCAGTGTAGGTTCACACCCCTACTGTTTACACAAATGATAACAAAGCAATAGCAAGTAAATCAATAGCAAGTGAACATTTTGAAAGCATATTATTTTTGTAATAAGATCAGATTAAGAAGGGTCAAAATAGTCTTGTTTGGAGCTTAAGAACCAGTGTAGAGTGCAAAAATATAGATCATGATCATTCATATTAAAATATGAAATTTAAAATATAGAACATCATTATTCAGCACCAAAGAGAGACCAACAGGTGTGCAGATTTATGATTTACTGCAAAATATAAATAAAAATTATTTTTTCCATTTACGACTTCTGGCAAAAGTGAAGTCATTTCTCTCTTTTAATGACCTTGAGAAGGTGATCGTGCTTTTATTTTGAGAAGACTGGACTATTGCAACTCTCTGTATGTGGGTATTAGTCAAAATGCCCTGAATAGATTGCAAGTAGTCCAAAATGCGGCTGCGAGACTTCTTATAGGGAGTATGAGCACATATCCCCAGTTCTGTCCTCTCTGGGCTGGCTGCCTGTTAGGTCACGGATTAATTTTAAAATATTAATTTTTGTTTTTAAATCCTTTAATGATCTGGCACCACCTTACTTATTCTGTTTGTTTAAAGACCACACACACACACACACGCATATACATACATAAATGCGCACAAAGGTGGATTTATGCTGTCTTTAAGGAACATTTAAGTACAAGGCAATGCAATCATCATCCAGTATCCATGCCCATTCCATATATGTTGTTAGAAGACAGCTAAACATGCAAGTTAAACCTGGCTCCCCCTTTGCATATGACTGTAACCAATAAACCATTCAACTTAATTCCTTCTTCGGCTTTGGTGTTCTAACCAACACACCCAGACCAACTCAACTTCCCTCTTTGAGAGCTAGCATTTACGCCCCATTCACACGAGGCGTCAGCTTCAACGCTTCCCATTCACTTTGAATGGGTGACGTCAGGCGTTGCCGAACTGCATTGTGGATCCGTCGGCGCCGCTTCAGAGGCGTTGCTCGCTGCAGAAGTTGGGACATGCTCAACTTTTCAAGCGCCGACGGAAGCGTCAGCCAATCAGATCGCTGTATGCAAATACACCAGCTCCAACAGTGGCCTATTGCTGACTAATTTCATTGGCTGATGCTGCTATGACGATCGCGTCAGCCCCAACTTCAGCCACGCCCTCTGTCAAGCGTTGAAGCTGAAGCCTCGTGTGAATGGGGCGTTACAGTCCTGAGCTATTGTCAGTAACATTTAGATTACTTATGTATATAATCCTGGTAGGTCACTAAGGTCTTCTGATCAATTTATTCTTTCGGTACCAAGGTCCCGGTGTAAGCGAAGTGGGGATCGGGCTTTTGCTGTTATCGCCCCAAAACTCTGGAATGGGCTTCCACCGCACATCAGACACGCTCCAACTCTATTTGTTTTTAAAAAGCTTCTGAAACTCCATCTTTGTTCTTTAGCCTTTGAGCCTTTTTAATGTTGAGGGGTTTGCCTTATGTTTTAATTGTTATGTATGTGATGTAGGTTTTATTTTAATTAGTATTGATTGTGTTCAGCACTTTGGGCAACATTGTGTTGTAAAAAATGTGCTATATAAATAAACTAAACAAATTAATAAAATAAAAAAATAGTTTAAACAAATTATTACAAAGCAATTTCAAGTAACTGATGGGGGGTCAGGATTTGTGAGAGGGTCCTTATCAGTGCCTTCATTAATGCTCCCAGAGGCCCTTTCACATTAAATACATGCTGGGATGATGGTCTTTGAGCAGTGTCCCAGTCAAAATCATCACTCACTTGGCTAATTTTCTCAATGTAAGTTACATAGAGAAAACAAACACAAGCAAAGACTGATGTCAAATGAAATACTGCTCCAATACGCTTTTAAGAAATCATATTTACTTAATATGTAACATTAACTTGACAGAAAGTTTAGTTAAGCCTTTAAAGAAAAAGAAAAAAAAGTGAATTAAAAAAAGCAAATAAATACTTATGTAACCCTAGATCACTAAACAAGTCTTATGTTGCCAAAAATGCATTGTATTGGGTCAAAATTATTGATATTTATTAGAATATTACTATCTATATCATTAGAAGACCTAATATTAGGGGTGTCAAAATTAATCGTTTCTTCGGTGCACCGCGATGCAGACGCGGACAATTCGGTATCGGTTCAGTAATAATCATAACCGGTTATTATACTGACGTCATTTATCTCACATGCGCTATGTCGCCGTAGCTTACTATGGCGAGGGAGGCGAGCCGCGACCGCGAGTATTTACAACGCTCTAACTACGAAAAACACACAATGTGCACAATTTCACTGCATGTGTGTTTGCTGAACACTGTTTCACTGAAACTTACAGCAAAAGCCCCTATTTCACGGCGATTAAGAGAATGAAAGCAATCTCCATTACTCTCTCTCTGTCTCACTGTGGCCCATGAGTGCATCTGTGAAGAGCGCCAGCGTGTAAGAGCCAATCGCAGCCCTTTCTGTTGAGCGCGTGACCAATCAAAGGGGTGTAAGAAAGAACTTGGTAGACAAGGCTCAGAAAGCGAGCAGGATATTTATATTTGTTTATTTGCTATAGACCATTTCAATGTGGTCATGTCATTGGCCCATGAACATTTCCTGCTTGACGTTACACTATTTCCTAACTGTAAAAAGAGGCAATTCAATCATAACTTGACTTTAAATCAGTCGTCATAACACTATTTATCAATATGTGGACATTGTTGGATTCTCAGAAGCAATGGAAATTAAAAATGTAAAACAGGATACGTTAGGGCCATTGTTTTTGTTTACATCCCTCAAAATGGTCTATAAATGCTCGTGTTGTTTAAAGGTACAGTTTATATATCTGACTGTTTGTATTAAAGGACAAAATTGTTTTACAAATAGTATATAAATATATTTATACATTTTAATACAAGAATTGTTGTGCTGTGAAGAAAATAAAAAACTGTATGGAAAGAATCGTCAATGCACCGTGATGCACCGAGATATCGAATTGAACCGAATCGATGGCATGATAATCGTAACCGAACCGAACCGTGAGACCAGTGTAGGTTCACACCTCTACCTAATATCATGATAAGATCATCTACTATGGAGATATTGTGTGCATTTATTACTGTAAATATATCAAAACTTAATGTTTCATTAGTAATATGCATTAGAACAGGACAATTTTAAAGGGGATTTTCTCAATATCTAGATTATTTGGAATCCTCAGATTCTAGGTTTTCAAAGTTACCAGAAAAGATATCTCTTGCTGTCTTAAATCCTTAAGTAAATTTACTGTGTTTTATAGAATTCTGGGAAACAGAGTTGCTGATTTGGAGAGGAAGCTGAAGACTCTGGAAATTTCGGGACTTTGGAGTCTCCCAGGTGTGTGTTTCATGCGTATTTGTGTGTGTTTTCCTCTTTGAAACGGACCCTTTTAGACTGATCCAAATTGATGCCATTTTGGTGACTGTCGCTTTAAATTTAAATGAGATCGTGCTTTTTTTAAAAGAGGGCGGGGCTACAGATGCCTGTGTGTCAGCATAGTGGCAGACTCAAAAACAAGACTGATGTCCTATGCTAATGAGGGAGAAATGGTCACTAGTGTGCTGGACTTTCCTCCTCTGATGAAGGGAGAATGTCAGTGTTTTTGCAGACTGTTTTTATCAAGCGTGATTATAAAAGAATTAAATTAATACATTTTTACCATTAGTTGCTGGTTATATTCACACACTGCTGCCACACAACTGTGTTAAAACCCCTTATAAAAGTGATTTGTGATTTGTGATAATAGCTCTCATTTAAAGTCAAGAGATGTGCTGCTTTTTTTACTATTAATATAGCATGTATTGAGATTTGGGGGCATTAATGTGTTAAAAATAGATTCATTCACGCCGCATTTGTCAATGTCTGCGATACACACCTGATTCCTTCCAAAAATATATGGGACGACTGACAGCGATTTGTGAAATCAGTCGCCAGCTATTCGTCAGTGTCACGAAGCAGCCAGAAACAGTCAATCATGTGATAGTGATGCTGGTTTTCTGAAGCGCACCGAGAGCTGACAGCGTCTCTGTTATCTTTGCTGGAAAAAATAATTGTATTGAATGTGTTTTTCATATCCAGTATTAACTTATAATAAATACCAGGTTTTTTTTTTTTTTTTTCATACACTTGAATTAATTTGGGTAAAGTCTAGATGGGATACAGCTGAGGATACACACATCAATACTGCATCACAACCATCTCTAGGGTTTACAGAGAATGGTCTGAAAAAGAGGAAATATCCAGCGAGCGGCAGTTCACTGGGCGCAAATGCCTTGTTGATGCCAGCGGTCAGAGGAGAATGGCCAGACTGGTTCCAGCTGATAGAAAGGCAACAGTAACTCAAATAAGCACTCACTACACCTGAGGTCTCCAGAAGAGCATTTCTGAACACACAACACGTCCAACTTGGAGGCGGATGAGCTACAGCAGCAGAAGACCACACCAGGTGCCACTCCTGTCAGCTAAGAACAGGAAACTGATGCTACAATTCACACAGGCTCACCAAAATTGGACAATAGAAGATTGGAGAAATGTTGCCTGGTCTGATGAGTCTCCATTTCTGCTGCCACATTCGGATGGTCGGGTCAGAATTTGGCGTCAACAACATGAAAGCATGGATCCATTCTGCCCTTTATCAACGGTTCAGGCTGGTGGTGGTGGTGTAATGGTGTGGGGGATATTTTCTTGGCACACTTTGGGTCCATTAGTACCACCAATTGAGCATTTGTCAACACCACAGCCTACCTGAGTATTGTTACTGACCATGTCCATTCCTTTATGACCACAGTGTACCCATCTACTGATGGCTACTTCCAGCAGGATAACGCATCATGTCATAAAGCGTGAATCATCTAATACTGGTTTCTTGAACATGACAATGATTCACTGTACTCAAATGGCCTCCACAGTCACCAGATGTCAATCCAGTAGAGCACCTTTGGGATGTGGTGGAATGGGAGATTCGCATCATGGATGTGCAGCCGACAAATCTGCAGATGCTACATGATGCTATCATGTCAATATGGAGCAAAATCTCTGAGGAATATTTCCAGTATTTCCAATATTTCCTTGTTGAATCTATGCCACGAATATATTATATGCTTGTCAGGATGTTTACTACTTTTGAAAAAAAATACGGATATGAAATTGCATGTAAAGACGTGTTACGGTGTGATTAATTCGTAAAAGTTAAACACCATAAATCTCTATGATGAGGAGTTGCAGGTGGTTGCCATTATGTTGTTATTAGGTTGCAGGTTACATTGTGCCCAACTGAGCCTGGTTTCTCTCAAGGTTTTTTTTTAATTTTTCACTTTCGCCAACTGGTGAAGTTTTTTCCTCGCCGCTGTCGCCACTGGCTTGCATGGTTCGGGATCTGTAGCTGCTCATCGATGGATTTGCTCTTCAGTGTTTGGACTCTCAGTAGTGATTATTAGACCACACTGAACTGAGCTAAACTGAACTGAACTGAACTTAAACACTGAGAACTGACACTGTTTCAATGTACTATAATCTTCTATGTGAAGCTGCTTTGACACAATCTACATTGTAAAAGCGCTATAGAAATAAAGGTGAATTGAATTGAATTAGCATTTTACATACTATTCTCTAGTTTGTTTGTTTTTTTGGGCTCCTAATCCAATTTTATCCATTTTGTTTCCACCTGGTTTAAATCTGATCACTTACAAAAGTAATAGCCTTACTTTATTACTTGCAGTTTGGGCTAAAACTTCTATCATTTACTCACCCTGTACTTGTTCAACCTATAAATAGTATTTACTTCAGTAGTATTTTTATTCCTACTACCCTGCTGAAAAATCCAGCTTAAACCAGCCTACAATGGTTGGCTAATTTTAGCTGGTCGACCAGCCTGGTTTTAGAGGGGTTTCCAGCCATTTCCAGCCTGGTCTTAGCAGGTCAGGCTGGGAGTTGACCAGTTAAAACCAGCTTGACCAGCCTAGCCAGGCTGGGAGCCCAGCCAATACCAGCTATGTCCAGCTTAAACCAGGCTGGTCAAGTTGGTTTTAGCTGGTTTTAGCTAGTCATTTTCCAGCCTGACCAGCTAAGACCACACTGGAAATGGCTGGAAACCAGCCTGGAAATGGCCAAAACCCCTCTAAAACCAGGCTGGTTGACCAGCTAAAACCAGCCAACCAGCTTAGTCTGGTTTAAGCTGCATTTTTCAGCAGGGTATAGATGCCAATGGCTTCTTTTTTTTCTTCAGAATATCTTGTTTAGTGTTCAACAGAGAAAAGAAATTCATAAAACCACTTGGTTGTAAGTAAATAATGAGAAAATACCATGCTGAAAAGTCCAGCTTAAACCAGCCTAAGCTGGTTGGCTGGTTTTAGCTGGTCGACCAGCCTGGCTTTAGAGGGGTTTTGGCCATTTCCAGGCTGGTTTCCAGCCATTTCCAGCCTGGTCTTAGCTGGTCAGGCTGGGAGTTGACCAGCTAAAACCAGCTTGACCAGCCAAAACCTGCTATGTCCAGCTTAAACCAGGCTGGTCAAGCTGGTTTTAGCTGGTTTAAGCTGGTAATTTTCCAGCCTGACCAGCTAAGACCAGGCTGGAAACCAGCCTGGAAATAGCCAAAACCCCTCTAAAACCAGGCTGGCTGGCTAAAATCAGCCAACCAGCTTAGGCTGGTTTAAGCTGGTTTTTCAGCAGGGTAAGTATGAGCAATAGTAATAGTGATGGCTGAATTAGCATGCACCGCTAATGAACCGATTTTAGGGTCTTCATTTATTTGCATTTATGTGTTATTTAGCAAGTGACCACACATAGGCTTGCATTTCTAAGACATTTAAGAGATGCTTTTACATTCTCCGTCCACAAGAGAGCAGTAAAGCACTTTGACGGATCAGATGCTCACCTGTCATAAGGCCGCCATAAAACTGACAAGCATCCATTACTGAAACTGATTGCCCACATTACAAACACATTTGGGGAATGTGGTATTATTAGGGAACTTTGTGGATGAGAGAGATGATCACAACTCTCAGTCTATGAAACTGATCGACTGGCCTTACAGAAATGAGCAGGAGAGATCAGTTAAAGGCGCACATGCTATTACTTTGCTCCTTACAGAAGTTTTGAAGTCCACGGAAATTAATAGTTTTGGTGAATATGCTTAAAGTGAGAAGACCTCAAGTAAGTCGACTAATAAATCCATGTATGCTTTCTGCTACTCGTTTTATATTAGTAAGCACTTATTATAGGTTGATAAAGGTTGTAAGCTACATAAAGGAGTTTAGCATAAGCTAATAGAGTCTAGCATGGAGAGTTTTATAACATTGTAAGCATGTTTTGCCATGTTAATAACATGTTTTACCATGAATAGTTTAAACATTGTCATTTGCTAGCTTGTTTGAGAGCATTTGTTAGCGTTTTTCACAGATTTTAGCATTTTTCTAGCATGTTTTGATTAATTGCTAGCATGTTGAAGCCACATGCTAACAGGACTTGTTTTAACATCTGTTTATGTCTTATTACTAGCATGATTGCCATATTGATAACATGTTGCTTATGTTTAACTGTATTGGTTATATACAGGGAGTGCAGAATTATTAGGCAAGTTGTGTTTTTGAGGATTAATTTTATTATTGAACAACAACCATGTTCTCAATGAACCCAAAAAACTCATTAATATCAAAGCTGAATATTTTTGGAAGTAGATTTTAGTTTGTTTTTAGTTTGAGCTATTTTAGGAGGATATCTGTGTGTGCAGGTGACTATTACTGTGCAGAATTATTAGGCAACTTAACAAAAAACAAATATATACCCATTTCAATGATTTATTTTCACCAGTGAAACCAATATAACATCTCAACATTCACAAATATACATTTCTGACATTCAAAAACAAAACAAAAACAAATCAGTGACCAATATAGCCACCTTTCTGCAAGGACACTCAAAAGCCTGCCATCCATGGATTCTGTCAGTGTTTTGATCTGTTCACCTTCAACATTGCGTGCAGCAGCAACCACAGCCTCCCAGACACTGTTCAGAGAGGTGTACTGTTTTCCCTCCTTGTAAATCTCACATTTGATGATGGACCACAGGTTCTCTATGGGGTTCAGCTCAGGTGAACAAGGAGGCCATGTCATTAGTTTTTCTTCTTTTAGACCCTTTCTTGCCAGCCAAGCTGTGGAGTACTTGGACGCATGTGACGGAGCATTGTCCTGCATGAAAATCATGTTTTTCTTGAAGGATGCAGACTTCTTCCTGTACCACTGCTTGAAGAAGGTGTCTTCCAGAAACTGGCAGTAGAACTGGGAGTTGAGCTTGACTCCATCCTCAACCCGAAAAGGCCCCACAAGCTCATCTTTGATGATACCAGCCCAAACCAGTACTCCACCTCCACCTTGCTGGCGTCTGAGTCGGACTGGAGCTCTCTGCCCTTTACCGATCCAGCCACGGGCCCATCAAGACTCACTCTCATTTCATCAGTCCATAAAACCTTAGAAAAATCAGTCTTGAGATATTTCTTGGCCCAGTCTTGACGTTTCAGCTTGTGTGTCTTGTTCAGTGGTGGTCGTTTTTCAGCCTTTCTTACCTTGGCCATGTCTCTGAGTATTGCACACCTTGTGCTTTTGGGCACTCCAGTGATGTTGCAGCTCTGAAATATGGCAAAACTGGTGGCAAGTGGCATCTTGGCAGCTGCACGCTTGACTTTTCTCAGTTCATGGGTAGTTTATTTTGCGCCTTGGTTTTTGGTTTGGTTTTTCCACACGCTTCTTGCGACCCTGTTGACTAATTTGAATGAAACGCTTGATTGTTGGATGATCACGCTTCAGAAGCTTGGCAATTTTAAGAGTGCTGCATCCCTCTGCAAGATATCTCACTATTTTTGACTTTTCGGAGCCTGTCAAGTCCTTCTTTGACCCATTATGCCAAAGGAAAGGAAGTTGCCTAATAATTATGCACACCTGATATAGGGTGTTGTTGTAATTAGACCACACCCCTTCTCATTACATAGATGCACATCACCTAATATGCTTAATTGGTAGTAGGCTTTCGAGCCTATACAGCTTGGAGTAAGACAACATGCATAAAGAGGATGATGTGGTCAAAATACTCATTTGTCTAATAATTCTGCACTCCCTGTAGTTCTGCTACTCATTTTAAATTGGTAAGCATAATAGGTCAATAATTAAGTGAATGCAAATAAGCTAGATAAAAGAGTAGCATAAAGTTGGCATGTTTTATAACGTTGTTAGCATGTTTTGCCATGTTAATAACATGTTACTTATGTTTTAGCTTTAACATGAATAGCATGTTAATTTGCTAGCTAGCATTAGATAGCATTTTTCACACATTTTAGCATGTTTCTTGCATGTTTTGTTTAAGTGCTAGCATGTTAAAGCCGCATGTTAACATATGTTTTAACATGTTTTCTGCTTGATTGCTAGGATGTTTGAGAGCCTTGCTTTCATATTTTTTAGCATGTTGGTGTTTTAGCAACATGTCAGTAGGATTCTTTCATATGCTACTATGTTATTTTAACAAGTTGCAAGCATATTTTAGAACTATGTTAGCATGTTGTAAAGTGCTGAATTTGGAGACCAAACCAGTTTTGAAGTTTAAATAGAAATGAAAACTTTAACTGCTATTTGATGTTACTTTGAAATCTAATTAAACGTGCTACATTGTAGAGTCATCATATTAATACTTCATAAATGATTGCCCTGCTGAGAAAAACAGCTAAAGATAACCAGCACCTGACCAATGCTGGTTTTAAAAGGCGTTTGACAATTTTTTAGCTGGTCTAATTAAGTCAGATTAAGTGTCTGAAAACATAATATTAAGTTCACACTTAGGGATGAATTCACTAAAAGTTGTTGCACTAATAGTTGTACTCAAGTGCTTAAAGAGGATAAAATTCACTGTCTACAGTTTCATTGATGTATATTTTCAATGTATTATATTTGGCCTTGTTTAGACTTGTTATTAAGATGTGTGGTCAATCCGATCACAAGTGGACGGCACTAAATATTTGTGTAAATAGGTTCTTAAGAGTGTGTTGTTTCCACAATCAGTGCTTTTTTCATCTCAGTTTACTTCAATCAAACTGGCTAAAAATATTGTGTTAAAATTTTTGATTTAGTCAAAACCCGATTAACGTATTAAAATAAGTTAAAGCAACTTAAAATCCTTTGTTGTCTTGACTTTTTTAGATTTGACAGCGTGTTCTCTGTCTTCGGTTGTCTTTGTAGGTGACAGACTGTACTTTCTGTGCTTGTTGACTGCTGCAGTCCTGTCTAAAAAACTAGTTTACTACTCTTTTCCTGTCATCGCTCTGACAAAACTACAAGTGCGAGGGATGATTTCTTGTCTGAGATGTGTCAGAAGTCTCCACTAGAGGACATTAGCGCCGACTTCTGTGGCTTCTAAGTCGCACGATGTGACGTAAAGCTTGGTTTGTCCATAAAACTGGATGGTTTTGTTCCACAGTGTGCATCGGGGACGAGCAGTGAATGAACAATGTTAACTACTAAATAGTAGTTTGTAAACAGATTAAATGTGCTACGTTGTAGAGTTATCATATTAATATTTCATAAATGATTGCCCTGCTGAGAAAAACAGCTAAAGAAAACCAGCACCTGACCATAGCTGGTTATAAAGTGGGTTTTGACCACATTTAGCTGCTCTAATGAAGTCAGATTAAGTGTCTGAAAACATAATATTAAGTTCACACTCAAATACATTCCTTATAGTATATTATTTCCACAATAAGTGCTCTTTACGTCTCAATTTACATCAATCAAACTGGCTAAAAATATTGTGTTAAAATTTTTGATTTAGTCGAAACCAAATTAACGTATTAAAATAAGTTACAGCAACTTAAAATCCTTTGTTGTCTTGACTTTTTAGATTTGACAGCGTGTTCTCTGTCTTCGGTTGTCTTTGTAGGTGACAGACTGTACTTTCTGTGCTTGTTGACTGCTGCAGTCCTGTCTAAAAAACTAGTTTACTACTCTTTTCCTGTCATCGCTCTGACAAAACTACAAGTGCGAGGGATGATTTCTTGTCTGAGATGTGTCAGAAGTCTCCACTAGAGGACATTAGCGCCGACTTCTGTGGCTTCTAAGTCGCACGATGTGACGTAAAGCTTGGTTTGTCCATAAAACTGGATGGTTTTGTTCCACAGTGTGCATCGGGGACGAGCAGTGAATGAACAATGTTAACTACTAAATAGTAGTTTGTAAACAGATTAAATGTGCTACGTTGTAGAGTTATCATATTAATATTTCATAAATGATTGCCCTGCTGAGAAAAACAGCTAAAGAAAACCAGCACCTGACCATAGCTGGTTATAAAGTGGGTTTTGACCACATTTAGCTGCTCTAATGAAGTCAGATTAAGTGTCTGAAAACATAATATTAAGTTCACACTCAAATACATTCCTTATAGTATATTATTTCCACAATAAGTGCTCTTTACGTCTCAATTTAGATCAATCAAACTGGCTAAAAATATTGTTAAGCTTTGTATAACTGAAAAGATTTAGTCAAAATCTGATTAACATATTAAAATAAGTTAAAGCAACTTAAAATCCTTTGTTGTCTTGACTTTTTAGATTTGACAGCGTGTTCTCTGTCTTCTGTTGTCTTTGTAGGTGACAGACTGTACTTTCTGTCCTTGTTGACTGCTGCAGTCCTGTCTAAAAAACTAGTTTACCACTATTTTCCTGTCATCGCTCTGACAAAACTACAAGTGCGAGGGATGATTTCTTGTCTGAGATGTGCAGAAGTCTCCATGAGAGGACATTAGCGCTGACTTCTGTGGCTTCCAAGCCACACGATGTGACGTAAAGCTTGGCTTGTCCATAAAACGGGATAGTTTTGTTCCCTAGTGTGCATCGGGGACGAGCAGTGAATGTACAATGTTAACTACTATGTAGTAGTTTGAAAACTGATTAAATGTGCTACGTTGTAGAGTTATCATATTAATACTTCATAAATGATTGCCCTGCTGAGAAAAACAGCTAAAGAAAACCAGCACCTGACCATAGCTGGTTATAAAGTGGGTTTTGACCACATTTAGCTGCTCTAATGAAGTCAGATTAAGTGTCTGAAAACATAATATTAAGTTCACACTCAAATACATTCCTTATAGTATATTATTTCCACAATAAGTGCTCTTTACGTCTCAATTTAGATCAATCAAACTGGCTAAAAATATTATGTTAAAATTTTTGATTTAGTCGAAACCAAATTAACGTATTAAAATAAGTTACAGCAACTTAAAATCCTTTGTTGTCTTGACTTTTTAGATTTGACAGCGTGTTTTCTGTCTTCAGTTGTCTTTGTAGGTGACAGACTGTACTTTTCTGTGCTTGTTGACTGCTGCAGTCCTGTCTAAAAAAAAACTAGTTTACCACTTTTTTCCTGTCATCGCTCTGACAAAACTACAAGTGCGAGGGATGATTTCTTGTCTGAGATGTGTCAGAAGTCTCCATGAGAGGACATTAGCGCCGACTTCTGTGGCTTCCAAGCCACACGATGTGACGTAAAGCTTAGTTTGTCCATAAAACTGGATGGTTTTGTTTCTTAGTGTGCGTCGGGGACGAGCAGTGAATGAACAATGTTAACTACTAAATAGTAGTTTGTAAACAGATTAAATGTGCTACGTTGTAGAGTTATCATATTAATACTTCATAAATGATTGCCCTGCTGAGAAAAACAGCTAAAGAAAACCAGCACCTGACCATAGCTGGTTATAAAGTGGGTTTTGACCACATTTAGCTGCTCTAATAAAGTCAGATTAAGTGTCTGAAAACATAATATTAAGTTCACACTCAAATACATTCCTTATAGTATATTATTTCCACAATAAGTGCTCTTTACGTCTCAATTTACATCAATCAAACTGGCTAAAAATATTGTGTTAAAACTTTTGATTTTGTCTAAACCTGATTAACGTATTAAAATAAGTTGAAGCAACTTAAAAACCTTTGTTGTCTTGATTTTTTAGATTTGACAGCGTGTTCTCTGTCTTCGGTTGTCTTTGTAGGTGACAGACTGTACTTTCTGTGCTTGTTGACTGCTGCAGTCCTGTCTAAAAAACTAGTTTACTACTCTTTTCCTGTCATCGCTCTGACAAAACTACAAGTGCGAGGGATGATTTCTTGTCTGAGATGTGTCAGGAGTCTCCACGAGAGGACATTAGCACCAACTTCTGTGGCTTCCAAGCCGCGTGATGTGACGTAAAGCTTGGTTTGTCCATAAAACGGGATGGTTTTGTTCCCCAGTGTGCGTCGGGGACGAGCAGTGAATGAATGGATGGATGGGCAGCTGCCAGGTGGGAATCGTCTCTCATCCATCCATCCTGTTTTGCACAGCGGGCAGTGAAGCAGCCACAGTGAAGCTCCATGCTGTTCGGCATACAGAATTAGCCTGACTTTTTAATTAGCTCCGAAGCCGCTCTCCATAACACACCAATGACCTTTTCGAAACAAAGAAAGTCGAGCGTACAGCCGCTGAAGCATCATTTTAGTGCGCCTCGGAAAAAATAAATCCTCTCTTGAGATGCTGGAGTGGTCCAGAGGAGCATATGGAGGCTGTCAGCTGTCAATCCACCAGCGATTTTGTAGATTTACATCAAGTGTCCCCTAGAAAAAAGTTTCGGACACTCTTTAAGTGGAGAGAGTTCAGCCAAAAATAAGTTTTTGTCATCATTTACTTGCCCTTGTGTCATCATTTCAAGCCTTTTTGACTTTCTATCAAAAACTTGAGATGATATTTGTTTGAAAATGAGTAGTACAAGATGCTTTGCTAGACTCTTATGCTCCCTACCGTTTAGAATCAGAATCAGTTTTATTGCCAAGTGTGCTTCACACACACAAGGAATTTGTTTTGGCAACAGAAGCTTCCAGTGTACATAAAGTGACAAGTGACAACACAAAATTAAATATGAGAAAAGAAAAAGGCGATAAACATTAAACAGAGATGCAGTAAGTCAAAAATATCTGGATGTTGAGTTGTATGTACAGATATGTTGTAAATATACAGGTTATAAGGTGCTGTGTACCAATGCGAATGGAGAAAGAATTGCATTGTATATTGTTATAAGATGCTGTGTACAAGTGCGTATGAGAAAGTATTGAAGGTGTCGTGGATGAAAGTGAAGAGCGGGGGGAGGGGGGTTGTCGCGGGCCCTTGATAATGTCTCTGGGGGCCCCCTGAATATATGGGCCCTTAGAATCATCCTAACTTCCCCCCCCCTAGCCCAGCCCCTCCTTCCCAGCTATGTTTCAGAAATCAGAATCAGAAAGAGCTTTATTGCCAGGTATGTTCACACAAACGAGGAATTTGTTTTGGTGACAGAGCTTCTACAGTGCAACAGAATTACAGACAGGACTAAAAAACAGACAATAAATATATTTTAAAAAGTGAATGCAAATATACAAATTGACATGTGTTTGTACAGCTATATTACTGTATACACCATAATATGTGTAGCTGTTATGTGCAAATTGGCATGTAAAGTGTGTTGTTAAATAAGTGTATATGTGTATAAAAGTGTATAGCAGGTAGTGATGTTGGTTCCGCAATTACGATCATCAAGTGTTCATGAGATGGATTGCCTGAGGGAAGAAACTGTTTCTGTGTCGGGCTGTTCTGGTGCGCAGTGCTCTGTAGCGTCGACCAGAAGGTAAAAGTTCAAACAGGCAGTGTGCTGGGTGTGAGGGGTCCAGAGTGATTTTGGCTGCCCTTCTGCTCGCTCTGGATAAGTACAGTTCTTGGAGAGTAGGGAGGGTCGTACCAATGATTCGCTCAGCAGTCCGAACTATTCGACGTAGTCTTCGGAGGTCGGATTTGGTAGCTGAGCTAAACCAGACAGTTATTGATGTGCAGATGACTGATTCAATGATGGAGGTGTAGAACTGTTTCAGCAGCTCCTTTGGGAGGTTGAACTTCCTCAGCTGACGAAGAAAGTACAGCCTCTGTTGAGCTTTTTTGACAATGGAGTCAATGTGAGTGTCCCACTTCAGGTCCTGAGAGATGGTGGTGCCCAGGAACCTGAATGACTCCACTGCTGCCACAATGCTGTCCATGATGCTCAGTGGGGGGGAAAGCAGGGGGGTTTCTCCTGAAGTCCACTATCATCTCCATTGTTTTGAGCATGTTCAGCTCCAGGTTGTTCTGACTGCACCAGACAGCCAACTCCTTAACCTCCTGTCTGTAAGCAGACTCGTCACCGTCCTGAATGAGGTCGATAAATGTGGTGTCGTCTGCAAACTTTAGGAGCTTGACAGAGGAGTCTTTCGAAGTGCAGTCATTCGTGTACAGGGAGAAGAGCAGTGGGGAGAGGACACACCCCTGGGGGGCACCAGTGCTGATTGTGCGGGTACTGGATGAGAATTTTCCCAGCTTTCAAATGTAAGTTAGACATTGTCATGCATGTATTTTGGGGCTCTGATAAAATCAAAATGTACTGAAAATAGATCCACAAAATGATTATTAAAAAAAACAATTGGAAAGACTTTTGCTTTGTCCGCAAAAGTATATCTTCTGAATTGTACATCGGAACTGTGTCTTAATCATGACATAGAATGTGTATTGACTTTTTGTATATACTTGGCCAAAAAATGTATATTATTACTATGGTCAACTGCACAGATACCTTCAGTCAATATGTGGCTGAGTCAGGCAATCAGACTCCTACCACTGGAAAAATTGACTTATGATCTACATCAAAAATCTGAGGTGTTTTGGCGCATTTGGTCCTCCTTCTAGATTTTTTTAATCACTATGTCTTTCTAAATTAGTTTTATAATCTCCTTTTATTTTTGTCTTTGCTTTGAAGCACTTGTATGCATGTGTTGGAGTACAACAACAACTGCTGTACATGCTGTTACGAGATACCAGTACCACTGTTGTTTTTTCTTTTAAATAAAAAAAATATAAATAAAAATATAAAAAAAGGAAATGAGTAGTAGAATAAGATCGTGCACAATTTGTACTTTGTAAATACTAATAAACAGCCAATATCTTGAGAATAATCCACTATTTTTTGTAAAGGCTATTTTTACAACTCGCCCAGAGTTAAACTGTTGAGTTTTGCCATTTTTTGAATACATTCAGAAGATCTCCAGGTCTGGCAGAAGTATTTTAGCTTAGCTTAGCATAGATCATTGAATCGGATTGGACCATTAGCATTTCACTCAAAAATTACCAAAGAGTTTTGATCATTTGTTTTTATTTAAAGCTTAGTAACCTAGTCTTTAAATGTCACTTTAAGCTGAATACTAGTATCTTAAATCTCTAGTAAAATATTATGTACTGTCATCATGGCAAAGAGAAAAGAAATCAGCTATTAGAAATGAGTTATTAACACTATTATGTTCACAACAGTGGCGGAGCCAGAGGGGTGGCCGGGGTGGCCCCAGGTGCCACCCCAAAATTGTATTTGCTACTGGCAGTTTCTGATGCTGATTGAAATCTCTTTGTCTAAAGAAGTTTTTTAATTTTGCCGGCAACGCTCAAGCTATTTTCAAATCAATGACGAGCCGAAGACAAGAGCGTGGTTTCAAGTCAGACGAATAATAATAATACATCATAACATAATATTTGAAATACGCTTTATAGTTTATTATAAGGTTTGTATGCTGAGGAACGTTTATCCGCTGCGTAAGTTACCGAGGCACCGACGACATCAGTTAACTTAATGAGAGAGATCAATTCGCTCTTTAGACAGTTAACGCTATACTTCATCTGTGCTAGTATTACATGCACATTCCATGTATGTAAGTTATTATATTTAATTTACGATGCTCAAATATTTTGCTACTATGGGGAAATAATGTTAGGCTAGCTGTTTGTGAGTTAAATTTAGCTGCGTCAATCTTTTCTTCATGTAATAAATGATTTGCGCCTCAGAAGACAATCCTCACGCAGTAAACGCGCGGTGGCGTTTGAAGGAGCTTGTGAGATGCAGAGCACGGACGCTCTTGATTCTGGAGGTCATTAATAATATAATAACACTAATACTGAAATGGTTAAGGCGTTTAACAATGACCAAAACAACATTTCAGATGTTTCACAGTGTGCTCAGCCTGCTGATTTGTCTATTCACACACATTTTTATCATCACATGATCTCTCATAACAAAATCACATGACTTTTTTAATTCCATTGTAGTTTATGCACATCTTTTCTTATAGATTAAAAAGTTTATTCTACTCAGTTATGTGCATGTTTTTATGCGCATGTTCAAAATTTATGTGCATCTTGGCGTTTCCATCAACTGTTTTTTATGCGCATATCTAAACTAGGTCAGACTTCAGGTCCACCAGCAGATCAGAGCATCTACTAGGCAATTATGTTTTAACCAATGTTAGAAATCAAATCCTGTCATTACTTATTAACTAGCAACAAAGTGAGTAGATGATGAGAAAATTATTATATTTTCGTATTTTGAATCATATGGTGGGAATGAATTAGATTTGGGTTTTCTAAACACTTTCAGTGTGTTTGTGTGTGCATTTGTATTTGAGTACGTGTGTGTGTGCGTGCGTGTGTGTATGGACCCCCTGAAATAGCAGTGGCCACCCCATGTAAAAAATTCTAGCTCCGCCACTGGTTCACAAATGTGTTGATAAAGTCTTTGTTAAACAGAAATTGGGGGTAAAAATAATGATAATTCTGACTTTAACTGTACATCAGCAAAATAATCAACACCGTTCCAGTGGTTTCTAGTACATTGTGTGACTTTAATACTCACAATACAGTCCATGTTGAGGTTGATCCCTCTCTGAAAGCCAGCACTGCTCTAGTTGTTGCTCACTGCATGGATCCCCTGTTTATTATATTCCATAGCACAGCGGCCCCTGGAACGCAGTGTTTAAACTGATCAGACTTGAGCGCGGGATCATGTAAGCGCTGGTGGCCGTATATAGAGCTCAGTCCCTGTGGGTAACATATGGCATTAACCTGTGATGCATGCAGCCAGTACTAATGAAGACAGATGACAAGAGCTGCAGTCTCTTTCTCTCTCTGGCCAAAGTGATCATCTCTACATGTGCACCGCTATAAAAATGTCAGCTTTTGTATAGGAGAGCTGTGTAAATGTTTGTGTTTGGGTCAGATTTGGGATTTAGCGCTGACCGTTGAGGCCTTAGTTATTTTTGGGGTTTTTAATGATGCATTTGCTTTGCTTTGACTACCATTCATTCAGTTATTATATTTCCTTCAGCTTAGTCTCTGATTTATTAGAGGCCGCCACAGCGGAATGAACCGCCAACTAGTCCAGCATATGTTTTACACAGTGGATGCCCTTCCAGCTGCAACCGAGTACTGGGAAACACCCATACACACTCATTCACACACACACACACACACACAAACACACACACACACACACACTTATAGACTACGGCCAATTTAGTTCGTCCAATTCCCCTATAGCGCATGTGTTTTGACTGTCGGGGAAACCGGAGCACACGGAGGAAACCCACGCCAACACGGGGAGAACATGCAAACTCCACACTGAAATGTCAACTGACCCAGCCCGGACTCGAACCAGCGACCTTCTTGCTGTGAGGTGACAGTGCTAACCACTGAGCCACCGTGCCGCCTTTAACAGTACCACAGATTTACTTTTACAAGTGTTTTAAGGTTAATTAATTTACATTTAATTTCTTTCATTTAAAACTGATTTAATTTTATAAAATGTACCTTTTTTAAGGCTTGCAATTCATGTATTTTTGTGCTGCTTTAATTCACCCTTGCATATTTGGCTCCGAAGCACCTTCATTTGATAAATTAAGACTTGTTTTAGTTAATAAAATATCAGAAATTGTTGATTTTGTTTTTGGCTCTATATAAATAAAGTTGAGTTGAAATTAATTAAAGCATTAAGAAGAATTAAACATTCATTTTTAATAATTTGTGTAAAAATAGTCTAATAATTAAAAATTCTTAATTCAATTACAGTATATTTAATTATTCAGTTTCTTTTTGGTTCTTTTCTTAGTCCCTTTATTAATGAGCCGTCACCACGGCGGAATGAACCACCAACTTATAAATGTTTTACACAGCGGATGCCCTTCTAGCTGCAACCCATCACTGGGAAACACCCACACACTCCCATTCACACACATACACTACGGACAATTTAGCTTACCCAATTCACCTATACCGCATGTCTTTGGACTTGTGGGGGAAACCGGAGCACCTGGAGGAAACCCACGCCAACACAGGAGAACATGCAAACTCCACACAGAAATGCCAACTGACCCAGCCGGGGCTCGAACTTATTGCTGTGAGGCGATTGTGCTAATCACTTCGCCACCGTGAGGCCCTTACAGTATATTTATTTTATTTAAATAACAATGAAAATTGCAGTACAAAAATTTACATTTTATTTTTGTATGAATAAATAATGATTTTGATTTAAATATAAATTTATTCAACTATAATGTTAGACATTGTCATAAAATTATATGTATGTATGTGTGTATATATATATATATATATATATATATATATATATATATATATATATATATATATATATATATATATATATATATATATATATATATATATATATGGCAACGCAGTGGCGCAGTAGGTAGTGCTGTTGCCTCACAGCAAGAACGTCGCTGGGTCGCAGGTTCGAACCTCGGCTGGGCTGGGTCAGTTGGCGTTTCTGTGGAGTTTGCATGTTCTCCCTGCGTTCGCGTGGGTTTCCTCCGGGTGCTCCGGTTTCCCCCACAGTCCAAAGACATGCAGTACAGGTGAATTGGGTAAGCTAAAATTGTCCATAGTGTATGAGCGTGAATGTGTGTGGGGAAGTTCCCAGAGTTGCGGCTGGAAGGGCATCCGCTGCGTAAAATCGTGCTGGATAAGTTGGCGGTTCATTCCGCTGTGGCGACCCCGCAAGGGACAAAGCCGACAAGAAAATGAATGAATGAATGAATGAATGAATGAATATATATATATATATATATATATATACATATATATATATATATATATATATATATATATATATATATATATATATATATATATATATATATATATATATATATATACACATAACTAAAAATATATATACTTATATACACAGTGTAAAATGTACAGTGCTATTTCAAGTTACATTTAAAGTCATTTATAAACAATTCTTTTTATATTTCTATTTTAATCATGCATACATCTGTGTAAATATAAATAATTTAGAATTAAATGCAAAATATGTGTCAACATTTTTAATTGATAGAAAGTTATTAGTAATTGCCCAAATACAAATTATGCAATTCATTTGAACTTAATTCTTTGGAAATGTATTATCATCATAGTTTAATATAAACTCTTCATTTAAGTTATAAAATATGTTTATTATTACTTTATTTTATTGGATCCATCATGCATTAGTTAGTTATGCTGTGTCAGGTCTCTTTCTTTGGTGTAATTAGTTTTTTTATTGTTATTGTACAGCAAGAGTCTTTGATTTTATTGGCGCTATATAAATACATTTGAGATGAATTAATTTGAAAATAAACATTAATTTTTAATTATTTGTGTAAAACTAATATTTCTAGATTTAATATAAAAAGATACGCTGCCTGTAGCATTTGTATTGAACAGTTACAGTATATTTATTTTGTGTTGTTCAACAGGAAGTAGAGACGCCATCACTCTGAGTCCTGCTCTTCTGTCCTCCACTGACCAATCAGAAGCTCTGATCTTCTCCACCATTCCTGCAGGTGAGCAGTTTATAAAGGGCCGTTCACACAGACTGTGTTTTTCCTCTCTAACGCTCTAATTTTTATAGTTTTTCAATGTAAAGATGTGCTTGACAGACGTGTGTGACCTCTACAGTTGAAGTCAGAATTATTAGCCCCGTTTATTTTTTCCCAAATTTCTGTTTAACAGAGAGCAGATTTCTTCAACACATTTCTAATCATAATAGTTTTAATAACTCTTCTCTAATAACTGATTTATTTTATCTTTGCCATGATGACATTAATAATATTTGACTAGATATTTTTCAAGACACTTCTATACAGCTTAAAGTGACATTTAAAGGCTTAACTAGGTTAATTAGGTTAACTAGGCAGGTTAGAGTAATTAGGCAAGTTATTGTATAATGATGGTTTATTCTGTAGACTATCGAAATAATATATAGACCATTTCAATGTGGTCATGTTATTGGCCCATGGACATTTCCTGCTCCAAACTATCTCATAACTGTCACAAGATGCAATTCAATCACAACTCTACGTTTAAACAGCTATCATAACAATTATTTATCAATATGTGGTCCTTTTTGGTTACTTAGAAGCTATGGAAATGAAAAATGTAAAAGAGGAAACACTTTAGGACCATTGTTATTGTTTACATCCCTCAAAATGGTCTATAGCTTAAAGGGGCAAATAATTTTGACCTTAAAATGGTTTTTAATAAATTAAAAACTGATTTTGTTCAAGCCAAAATAAATCAAATAATACTTTCTCCAGAAGAAAAAATATTATCAGATAAACTGAAAATTTCCTTGCTTTGTTAAACATAATTTGGGAAATATTTAAAAAAGAAATACAAAGGGGGGCTATAAGCCGAAAAGAAAATGAATGAATGAATGATTACAAACGGTTCTACACTTACAATTTCTAACAGAAATAGTAGACCATCTGGGAACCTTTGGCGTACTCTTTTCAACATAATATGGGTTGGGACATACTGATTCTATTTTCGAATGCTATTTAGGATGGTTAGTTCGCTCTGTATTTTCAGATGGAATGTAACTCGAATAATGGGATTTAATTATTTTCCAGTGGGCTAGATATCAAATAATAGTCATTCAATCAACTTTACCGAAGCTTCTCTACTTGATGGCTGGTCTCACGTGTCCGCCATGTTTGTAGTTTGTTTACACTTTCCCCCCAAGTTTGTAATTCTAATCAAATGAACATTCAATATGCAAGGATTTGTAGGCAATATTAGCGGTTAGATTACAGACGGATTTCTGTGTGGAGTTTGCATGTTCTCCCCATGGATTTCCTCCAGGTGCTCTGGTTTCCCCCACAAGTCCAAAGACTTGTGGTATAGGTGAATTGGGTAAGCTAAATTGTCCCTAGTGTATTTGTGTGAATGAGTGTGTATGGATGTTTCCCAGTGATGGATGCAGCTGGAAGGGCATCCGCTGCGTAAAACATATGCTGGATAAGTTGGTGGTTCATTCCGCTGTGGCGACCCCAGATTAATAAAGGGAATAAGCCGAAAAGAAAATGAATGAATGATTACAGGCGGTTCTACACTTCCAATTTCTAACAGAAATAGTAGACCATGTGGGAACCTTTGGCGTACTCTTTTCAACATAATATGGGTTGGGACATACTGGTTTTATTTTCGAATACTATTTAGGACGGTTAGTTCGCTCTGTATTTTCAGGTGAAATATAACATGAAAAATGTGATTTAAATATTTTCCAGTGGGCTAGATATCAAATATAAGTCATTCAAACAACTTTACTGAAGCTTCTCTACTTGATGGCTGGTCTCACGTGTCCGCCATGTTTGTAGTTAGTTTACACTTTCCCCCTGAGTTTGTAGTTCTAATCAAATTAACATCCAACACGCAAGGATTTGTAGGCAATATTAGCGGTTAGATTAAAGACGGATTTCTGTGTGGAGTTCGCATATTCTCCTGTGTTCGCGTGGGTTTCCTCCGGGTGCTCTGGTTTCCCTCACAAGTCCAAAGACATGTGGTACAGGTGAATTGGGTAAGCTAAATTGGCCGTAGTGTATGTGTGTGATTGAGTGTGTATGGGTGTTTTCCAGTGATGGTTGCAGCTGGAAGGGCATCCGCTGTGTAAAACAAATGCTGGATAGGTTGGCGGTTCATTCCGCTGTGGCGACCCCAGATTAATAAAGGCAATAAGCCGAAAAGAAAATGAATGAATGAATGATTACAGATATAGTAGACCATCTGGGAACCTTTGGCATACTCTTCAACATAATATAGTTTGGGACATACTGATTCTTTTTTCGGAGACTATGTAGGACGGATAGTATGCGAACTGGGATGCAGCAATTAATTCACTATTTCTAATGGGTCCGTTATTACATCACATTCATAACATCACGTCACATGGACCTCTCGCTACGCTGCAACTTTTTAAATCCATTAAAAAGTGCAGCATGTTGCGTTTTAAGAAGCAAAGACACATTGAGTGTGAACGAGCCCTAATTGTGTGCAACCAAATCTGCCATTTGCTAATGTTGAGGCCGCAGAGCTGTAATAATTAGCTAATTCTCTGACCGGCCCACCTCTCCGCGAACACCTATCCTTCACGCTCGCTCTGATTGGTTGGGCCAGCCGAGCGGCCAATCCCTCGCAAATGCCATGGCATTTTAGCAAATGTGAGCCAATTCCCGTTCACTGACATTCACCAACTTTCAGGGCGTGTTTTGCGGTCGGGACGGCCCCATAAATATGGATGCTGCTGCCGTGCAAAGTGGTGTTTGGGGTTTTTGTGGTGCCACAAATAAGCCGCATGCAGTGTTTAACCTTTTGGCTGAATGCTCTGAAATATGGGTCAGTAATCCGGCAGAATAGGCGCCGATGATGCGGGCGCGAGGCAGAACTAAGCTGTTGCTGTCGGTGACAGGCCGTCATGCTTCTTTTCCCAGCTGGAGGCTTTTTGTGTGTGTGTGTGTGTGTGTGCGTGCGTGTGTGCGTGCGTGTGTGTGTTTTATTAGCTTGTGTGATATTTGAAACTTAATGTTCCAGATGCATGCTTTGTTTCTGGGTGTGACGTCGTGTTTTAATGTTAGTGTTTATGGATTATGAGTTATTAATTGATGTTAGCTGGAGAAAGCCTGGATATACTGATCACTGTTTATTAATAAGTAATAAATGAGTAATAAATAATCAATATTTTAATGAATAAGTTGTTTGAACAAACAGCAAATTTAGCAAAAATTATTAAAAATGAGTTGGAAAAGTGTACTAATCACTGTTTATTAAAGGAACACTCCAGTTTTTTTGGAAATGGGGCCATTTTACAATATCATTTTTAGATTATTATTATTATTATTATTATTATTTTACTGTCATAATTTACATATGCATTTATTTCTGTTTTATCGTTTTGCTCTTGTGTTTGTGTTTTATTAGCTTGTGTTTATTTGAAACTTAATGTTCCAGATGCATGCTTTGTTTCTGGGTGTGACGTCGTGTTTTAATGTTTGTGTTTATGGATTATGAGTTATTAATTGATGTTAGCTGGAGAAAGCCCGAATATACTGATCACTGTTTATTAATAAGTAATAAATGAGTAATAAATAATCAATATTTTAATGAATAAGTTGTTTGAGCAAACAGCAAATTTAGCAAAAATGATTAAAAATGAGTTGGAAAAGTGTACTAATCACTGTTTATTAAAGGAACACTCCAGTTTTTTTGGAAATGGGGCCATTTTACAATTTCATTTTTAGATTATTATTATTATTATTATTATTTTACTGTCATAATTTACATATGCATTTATTTCTGTTTTATTGTTTTGCTCTTGTGTTTGTGTTTTATTACCTTGTGTTTATTTGAAACTTAATGTTCCAGATGTGTGCTTTGTTTCTGGGTGTGACGTCGTGTTTTAATGTTTTGTGTTTATGGATTATGAGTTATTAATTGATGTTAGCTGGAGAAAGCCCGAATATACTGATCACTGTTTATTAATAAGTAATAAATGAGTAATAAATAATCAATATTTTAATGAATAAGTTGTTTGAACAAACAGCAAATTTAGCAAAAATTATTAAAAATGAGTTGGAAAAGTGTACTAATCACTGTTTATTAAAGGAACACTCCAGTTTTTTTGGAAATGGGGCCATTTTACAATTTCATTTTCATTTTATTATTATTATTTTACTGTCATAATTTACATATGCATTTATTTCTGTTTTATCATTTTGCTCTTGTGTGTTTTATTAGCTTGTGCTTATGTGAAACTTAATGCTCCAGATGCATGCTTTGTTTCTGGGTGTGACGTCGTGTTTTAATGTTTTGTGTTTATGGATTATGAGTTATTAATTGATGTTAGCTGGAGAAAGCCTGAATATACTGATCACTGTTTGTTAAGTAATAAATGAGTAATAAATAATAAATACTTTAATTAATAAGTAGCTTGAGCAAACAGCTTCAAACTACTTATTAAAAATGAGTTGGAAAAGTGTACTTATCACTGTTTATTAAAGCAAAATGGAGGCATTTTACTATTTATTTTTCCTATTATTATGATTATTATGATTATTTTACTGTGATAATATACATTTAACATAATATGCGTTTATTTTTGTATTTTATATTAATTTATTTTTGCTCTTGTGTTTGTGTTTTATTAGCTTGTGTTTAGTTGAAATTTAATGCTCCAGATGCATGCTTTGTTTCTGGGTGTGACGTCGTGTTTTAATGTTTGTGTTTATGGATTATGAGTTATTAATTGATGTTAGCTGGAGAAAGCCCGAATATACTGATCACTGGTTATTAATAAGTAATAAATGAGTAATAAATAATAAAATATTTTAATGAGTAAGTTGTTTGAAAATGATTAAAAATGAGTTGGAAAAGTGTACTTATCACTGTTTATTAAAGGAACACTCCAGTTTTTTTGGAAATGGGGCCATTTTACAATTTCATTTTTAGATTATTATTATTATTATTATTATTTTACTGTCATAATTTACATATGCATTTATTTCTGTTTTATTGTTTTGCTCTTGTGTTTGTGTTTTATTAGCTTGTGTTTATTTGAAACTTAATGTTCCAGATGCATGCTTTGTTTCTGGGTGTGACGTGGTGTTTTAATGTTAGTGTTTATGGATTATGAGTTATTAATTGATGTTAGCTGGAGAAAGCCTGAATATACTGATCACTGGTTATTAATAAGTAATAAATGACTAATAAATAATCAATATTTTAATAAATAAGTTGTTTGAACAAACAGCAAATTTAGCAAAAATGATTAAAAATGAGTTGGAAAAGTGTACTAATCACTGTTTATTAAAGGAACACTCCAGTTTTTTTTGGAAATGGGGCCATTTTACAATTTCATTTTTAGATTATAATTATAATTATTTTACTGTCATAATTTACATATGCATTTATTTCTGTTTTATTGTTTTGCTCTTGTGTTTGTTTTATTAGCTTGTGTTTATTTGAAACTTAATGTTCCAGATGCATGCTTTGTTTCTGGGTGTGACGTCGTGTTTTAATGTTAGTGTTTATGGATTATGAGTTATTAATTGATGTTAGCTGGAGAAAGCCTGGATATACTGATCACTGTTTGTTAAGTAATAAATGAGTAATAAATAATAAATACTTTAATTAATAAGTAGCTTGAGCAAACAGCTTTAAACCACTTATTAAAAATGAGTTGGAAAAGTGTACTAATCACTGTTTATTAAAGCAAAATGGAGGCATTTTACAATTTCATTTTCCTATTTTTATGATTATTATGATTATTTTACTGTGATGATATACATTTAACATAATATGCATTTATTTTTGTATTTTATATTTATTTGTTTTTGCACTTGTGTGTGTTTTATTAGCTTGTGTTTATGTGAAACTTAATGTTCCAGATGCATGCTTTGTTTCTGGGTGTGACGTCGTGTTTTAATGTTTTGTGTTTATGGATTATGAGTTTTTAATTGGTGTTAGCTGGAGAAAGCCTGGATATACTGATCACTGGTTATCAAAGGAATTATTGTTTGGGATATTGGCTCATTTTACAACAATCAAATGTTCAGTCATATGTAAAATTGAATATGGCATTGTCTGCATTTATTTCGATTTTTTTTCTGCGATAATTTGTCTTTGACGTAATATGATTGTAACTATAAATTGTCTAATTATTCAATTTTGTTATTTGTTAAAAAATTAATTGACAGGTGGTCATTTGTGTGTAACTTTATTTATTTATGGTTTGATTATGGGTAAAGCAAAGACCGTGTGGGTCAGGTAGTGAAAACTGTGGGCTACAATTAATTCATTTGTTATGAATTAATTGATATTTAACAACAACCACCCCCCGCCTACATCGACGATGCTATTGTCCATCGCGATGTTTCACATTGGACATCGTATGATGCCAAATTAGTCAACATCGCCCAACCCAAGAAAACACTTTGTATTTACATTTTTGGGTGAACTATCCCTTTAACACAGAGTAATGGAAACCCAGCTAATGTTAAAGGCATAATTTAACCAAAACTAAATAGATACCCACAATTTAGTCATCCTCAAATCGTTCAAAACCTTTATAAGTTTCTTTCTTCTGTTTTTCTGTTAAACATAAAATAAGATGTTTTGAAGAATGCTGAAAACCGGTAACCATTGACTTCCATAGTAGGAAAAATGGTTACAGGTTTCTAACATTCTTCAAAATATCTTCTTTTATGTTAAGTTTATGTTTGAAATAACAGATTTAAGAAACTCATAAAGGTTTAAAACAAGTGAAGGGAGAGTATTTGTGATATTTTCAGATTTTTGGATGCCTTTAACATCTGCAGTGATCTCTGACCGAATCCATCAACCCAGCAAACTTGAGTAAATCGTTAACCGAGCTCCACTACTGTGGTAAATTACACACGAGCCTCACGGGATGCGATCATGGCATCAAAACAATGAGCATTAATCTTCTTTGTCCCCTTGATTGGCTCAGATGACAGGACAGGAAGAGGAGGGCCGTCGCTGTGGGAACGGGACACAGCTGGCGATGACAGCTTCCCGAACATGTGGCGCGGTTCCCGTCCCGGTCCAGATGGAGGCGCAGAGGAGGAGGACACACCTGTCACCCGCGAGGAGAGAGACCCGAGCGGGACACGCACTAATGGACAGGTCAGGACACTCCAGACTTACACACTCATATTTACTGAAAGGGGAAGAGAAGCCAATTTGTGACTTGTGTAATAATATTTTGACTATAAACATCATTTAATTAATGCTGGGCAAAGATTAAACATGATCGTCCTCATCCAAAATAAATGTTTTTTTTGCAATTAATTTTATTTATATATTTTTAAATTATATTGGAGAATATTTTTATTAAGGACATATTTTAAGGCAAATGTTTTAAAATGTTCATTTTTAATCAGTGGTGTTGTTTTCTGTAAGTTTTTTTTTTTTGTAATATATGTTTGTTTAAAACCGTTTTGAATTATAAATGTAATATTTATTACCAATGTTGCCATGAATGGATGATGAATGAATGAATGGATGGATGAATGAATGAATGACTGACTGAATGAATGAATGAATGAATGGATGAATGAATGAATGACTGACTGACTGAATGAATGGATGAATGAATGACTGACTGAATGAATGGATGAATGAATGACTGACTGAATGGATAAATGGATGGATGGATGGATCATGGATGGATGGGTGGATGAATAAATTAATGAGTTGACGTATGAATTAATGATTGGATGAATGCATGGATGGATGGGTGAATGAATCAATATAAATATGAATGGATAGATGAATAGATGGATTGGTAAATGGATGGATGGATCAGTGAATGTAAATGATCAGTAAATGATTGAATGGATGGATGGTTGAATGATGGATTGATGGATGGATGGATGGGTGGATGAATAAATTGAGTTGATGTATGAATTAATGATTGGATGGATTATTGAATTATGGATGAATGATTAAATGAATTGGTGGATGGATGAATGAATGATGGATGAATGGATGTATGGGTGAATGGAAGGATGAGTGAATTGGATAAGTGGATGTATGGGTGGGTGGGTGGATGAATCAATATAAATATGGATGATGGATGGATGGATGGATCAGTTGATGAATGAATGAATGGATGGATGGCTGAATGAATGAATGATGGATTGATGGATGAATTGGATAAGTAGATGTATGGGTGGGTGGATGAATGAATGGATGGATGGGTAAATGGATGGGTGAATGGATGGATGGATGAATGAATCAATATAAATATGAATAGATAGATGAATAGATGGATGGGTGAATGGATGGATGGATCAGTGGATAAATGAATGAATGGATGGATGGTTTAATGAATGAATGATGGATGGATGGGTGGATGAATAAATTAATGAGTTGATGTATGAATTAATGATTGGATGGATTATTGAATTATGGATGAATGATTGAATGAATTGGTGGATGGATGAATGAATGATGGATGAATGGATATATGGGTGAATGGACGGATGAGTGAATTGGATAAGTGGATGTATGGGTGGGTGGGTGAATGGATGGATGAATGCATGGATGGATGGATGGATGGATGGGTGAATGAATGAATCAATATAAATATGGATGATGGATGGATGGATGGATGGATCAGTTGATGAATGAATGAATGAATGGATGGATGGATGGATGAATTGGATAATAGATGTATGGGTGGGTGGATGAATGAATGGATGGATGGGTGAATGGATGGATGGATGAATGAATTAGATAAGTGGATTTATGGGTGGGTAAATGGATGGATGGATGGATGAATGCATGGAATGAATGAATATAAATATGAATAGATGGATTGATGAATAGATGGATGGATGGATGAATGAATCAATGGATGGCTGAATGACTAAATGATGAATGGATTGGCAAATTAATGGATGGATTGGTAAATGGATGCATGAATGAATATAAATATGAATGGATGGGTGAATGGATGTATTGATAAATGGATGGATGGCTGAATGATGAATGGATGGATGAATGAATGGATAGATGGGTAAATGGATGGATGAATGAATGGATGAATGCATGAATGGATGGGTGAATATATGAATAAATGGATCAGTGAATGGACAGATGAATGGATGGATGGGTGAATGGATGGATTGATAAATGTCTGGATAGATGGGTGGATGGATGGATGGATGGATGGGTGGGTGGATGGATAAATGAATGCATGGATGGATGGGTAAATGGATGGATGAATGGATGGATGTATAGATAGGTGAATGAATAGGTAAATGGATGGATGAATGGATGGATGAATGAATAGATAGACAAATGGGTGCGTGGGTGAATGGATGGGTGAATGAGTGGATGGATGGATGGATGAATGAATGAATGGATGGATGGATGGATGGATGGATGGATAAATAATTGGATGGATGAATAAATGAACAAATGAATGGATTAATGAATAGATGTTTGTATGCAGGTAGGGACCCAGCTGAAGGAAATAAAGACTGGTTGTTGTCCAGAAACGGAGGGAATCACGGCTGTGGAGGAGCTCTGTGGGATCCTGGAGGCTGAAAATGCTGTGCTGGCTTTGGATCCTGCAGTATTACAGCTTCAGTGGACACAAACGCCTTCAGTTACTCTTGAGAATAGTGAATGTAAAGACACTGACTTTCCAGCCACTGTGGGGTCACCAGAAACTGACTTTGGAGAGATTTCAGAAGGTGCCGCTGTAAAGAAAGAGCCTGTAGAGGAAAGTGGATGCTCTTTCGTATTATAGCAATGGGAATTGAGTAGTTATTTTGAAGGGATTGTTCACTCAAAAATACAATTCTGTCATCATTTACTCACCATTCACTTGTTCAAAACCTGTTTCAGTTTCCTCTGGCGAAACACGAAAGAAGATATTTTGAAAAATCGATGGCACTTTTTGACTTCCATAGTCATTTTTTCCCTTATTATGGAAGTGAATGGGGGCAAACAACATTCTTCATAATATCTTCTTTTGTGTTTGACAGAAGAAAGAATCTGTAAAACAATTGTAGTAAGACTTTTTGTTGGGTTTTTTTTGTGTGTCTGCGCTAAAATATAATAAAAACTATTAGATTTGTACGGTAAAAAATAGCTAATTATTCTTCAATCAAAATATTGCCCTGTTTTTATAAAAAAAAATTATAATATATATCAAATTTAATATACATTTAAGATCGGAAGCAAGTGTTGGGTGTAATTACCAACAAAGTAACTAGTTACTGTAATTAAATCACTTTTACTCTACATAAAATGAAAAGTAATCCCTATACTTTACTTTTTTCAGAGCTACTTATAATATACTTCTCTAAAATGCTGTAAATAAAGGTTCAGATAAGCTTAAAAAGGCAAAATATATCAAGACAATTGCACATTTTTAAAAGAATTGTATTTTTTATTTAGTGAGAAATTAGTTCATTATAATATATGTACACTCACTGGCCACTTTATTAGGTACACCTGTCCAACTGCTTGTTAACGCAAATTTCTAATCAGCCAATCACATGGCAGTAACTCAATGCATTTAGGCATGTAGACATGGTCAAGGTAAACTGCTGCAGTTCAAATTGAGCATCAGAATGGGGAAGAAAGGGGATTTAAGTGACTTTGAACGTGGCATGGTTGTTGGTGCCAGACGGGCTGGTCTGAGTATTTCAGAAACTGCTGATCTACTGGGATTTTCACGCACAACCATCTCTAGGGTTTACAGAGAATGGTCCGAAAAAGAGAAAATATTCAGTGAGCGGCAGTTCTGTGGGCGCAAATGCCTTGTTGATGCCAGAGAAGGACAACTAGTTCACTGTACTAAAATGGCCTCCACAGTCACCAGATCTCAATCCAATAGAGCACCTTTGGGACGTGGTGGAATGGGAGATTCGCATCATGGATCTGCAGCAACTGCGTGATGGTATCATGTCAATATGGGGCAAAATCTCTGAGGAATATTTCCAATACCTTGTTGAATCTATGCCACGAAGGATTAAGGCAGTTCTAAAGGCAAAAGGGGTCCAACCTGGGACTAGTAAGGTGTACAATTAATATTGAGTAATTGAGTTACTTTTCCGATAAAGTAATTAGAAAAGTAATTTAAATGCAAATTTTAAATGTGTAATTAGTAATGAATTTCTTATTTTGAAGTAACTCACCCAACACTGATTATAAGTGCATTACAAATTCACATTTAATACACATTTTATTTAGTTACACTTCATTTTTCGCTCATTAAAAATACTAAAATGATCCCTAAAAATACTAACACACATATATAGACTTGTACAAATTATTGTTTCACACACGTTCATCCATGCAGTATATTTGTGTGTGTTTCAGAAGCGCGAGTGGGCTCATCTGACAGCTGCTTCTGACTGCAAGTACATCACGACAAGGCAAAGTTTGAACTGCTTGTTCTGCAGAAGCCACTCTTTTATTTAATCTCCCTCAGTATCTCGCACACACACACAGACGCACGGCGGCATGATGCCAGGCAGCTGAGGCGGCATTAGGAAGAACGACTGACTTTTGGGAAACAGATGGGAGCTTGAGCTAATGGAGTTATGAGGCTTAATCTGCACGGTCAGGTTAGTCAGGTTACCCCTTCACCAGCTCATGCATTATTAAGCTGAATTCAACTCAAAAATAAATCTATTTTGCATCCTATTAAAGAGACACTATGACTGTATCTGAAATTGAAAAATCCAGAGTTTTCTGTTAAACATGTACTGCTGTTATTAGCGCGCAATAAACCTTGGGGACATTTGAGGCCACAAAGGATCCACCGACAGGTTTATCGGTAGCCTGAAGTAAAGCGGAGCACTGTTGTATAAAACTGAAGGCTTTATTCTGTGATAACAACCGTCCTGGATGTACTTTATCCTGCTTATTACACGGCTACTTGCCACAAAACAGAAAAATTAGACACAAAACATTGTTCTGAGGCATTATAGTTCGTTAATTCTTTAATTAAATGCAAAGCTGACAGAAATTAACACAGCTGATGGAGTATACACTGACCTGCGCATTATTAAAGTCGATGTGGACTGACGATTAAGATAATTCAAAGTTCCCGGATGAGCCTGTGTTATTAGTTTCAGCGGCCATTTTCTGGGAAAAACCTTGAACTGTCAAGATTGACCAATCAGAATCAAGTATTCCAGACAGCAGTGCTATAATACATATAATAATATAGTACATTTTACTTATTTGTAGACCTGGTCTGTCTGGTTCTCGAATCTGATTGGCTGATAGCTGAATTAATATCAGCACGCGTACAGCCTCTTCACCCTTCCACACGAGTGGCAAGCAGAGGACTACAGTTTGACAAATATTGCTGCTGTTGGGCAACATAATGTACTTTTGAGGCTTTTTTAAGGTGAGAATGTAGTTATTCAGATTATAACTATGCAGTTTATTTATAAGGATAGTGCCTATTTTAAATATTTCTAATTTTGGAGATTCAGCACGTTGATGGCCATTAGCCTGTCATACCGAGCAAAGCAAAGGCGGTTGACGTTTCGCCACAAGATGGCGACAGAGACTGCATAATAAGTCCTTAGAGGAGAAAAACAACTTTTTTTTAGTGTATGTTTCAAACTACAGCTGATAAAATCATTACAGATCAGGTAAGTGACTTTCTAAGTCGATCTCTCTCTTGTATGTTGTAGTGCTGTATTTATACCATAGTAATCTGGTAGTGTTTGCTTTGCTTTGGCTTTTTCTGGGTTAATTATTGCGATCTCCCAATTGCAACTGGGAAATGTCTGTAGACTGATGGCATTTCATTCTGTTCAGCCTTATAATCTTAAAATGTGAGCAAAAATCACCTGTTTTGTCATAATTTTAGACATTACGCAAGAGAATCATTCAAATACTAGCTCTAAAGTGACATTGGATTTTTGAGACTCTCCATGTTTGATTTTCTTTTTTATACACACGGTTATGTCATTGAACTGTTGTATAAACGCAATATCACACTCGTAGCTGTGCGATTATGGCTGTATATCGTCACTGGTGGGACACTAAGGCAGTTGGCCTGCGGCCTCAAGTCAACGCACACCTTCCACAAGTGCCAATATACAGCCATATCGCACTGCTACTCGTGCAACATATATATATATATATATATATATATATATATATATATATATATATATATATATATATATATATATATATATATATATATATATATATACATATTTGCACACAACAGCTGCACATATTATGTTGTATATAGTAATATAGCTGTACATACACTTGTCAATTTGTATATTGCATTCACTACTTTTTTAAATATATTTATTATCTGTTTTTTAGTCCTGTCACAAAAACAAATTCGTCGGATGTGTGAACATAATAAAGCTCTTTCTGATTCTGACATATAATAAGTTTTTATATTAATTTCAGTAATATTATTGACTAATATGCAAATGTTTATATGATTTATTTACAATAACATTTGTAAAATAATAATCAATGTATGAGAGACTTGCTTTGTGAATCTAATTGTAAACCTTGCATAAAAGTCTCAATAAAAAATTATTTAAAAAAATAAATCACATAAATTTATGGTAAAATAAAATTTAAAAAAGTAAAAAAAAATGTTGTTGCTATATCGTTCTGGATAAATCCGCAGATTTATAAAAAAAATTTTTTAACATAATTATGCATTTTGGTCCAATGTTTTTGTCTGGCCATGCTTATTTGTGATCATGTTTATTATCAAGTAAATCTTATTATTTGTCACAGTTGAAGTCATAATTATTAGCCCCGCCAAATTGTTGGCCCCCGTTTATTTTTTTCCCCAATTTCTGCTTAACGGAGAGCAGATTTTTTTCAACACATTTCTAATCATATCAGTTTTAATAACTCATTTCTAATAACTGATTTATTTTATCTTTGCCATGATGACAGTAAATAATATTTGACTAGCTATTTATCAAGACGCTTCTATACAGCTTAAAGTGACATTTAAAGGCTTAACTAGGTTAATTTGGTTAATTAGGCAGGTTAGGGTAATTAGGCAAGTTATTATATAACAGTGGTTTGTTCTGTAGACTATTGCAAAAATTATAGCTTAAAGGGGCTAATAATTTTGACCTTAAAATGGCTTTTAAAAAATTAAAAACTGCTTTTATTCTAGCCGAAATAAAACAAATAAGACTTTCTCCAGAAGAAAAAAATATTATCAGACATACTGTGAAAATTGGGGAGATTGGGAAATAAAAAAAACCCAAAAAACACCTTACAACTAGGCCTGCACGATATTGGAAAAATCTGTTATTGCAATATTTTATTTTTCTGCCATTAATATGCGATATAAATACAGTTTCACAAGATGAATAGCTATATTTAATGGTGGATTTCTGTGGAGTCTAACAGTGTTCAAGTACAGAAACTGAATAATCACAATGCAAAAAGGGCTTTTCTTATTTTGCTTTGTTTCAATTCTAGTCAAAATATCTAAACATTCTTAGATCAAGTAGAAATATTGTTTTATTTTCAACCTCAGAGGAAATAAGTCAAAATTAATTACATTTCTTTAAAACAAGCAAAAGTATCTGCCAATGGTGGAGTAAAATAATCTTGATTTCACTTTGAAATGTAGATATTTAGACTAGAAACAAGACAAACATTCTTTGCATAAATGACATGCAAATAATTAAATAAAACTCATCTTTGTTGCACCTCCAAACATCTTAATTTTTTGTGCTCCAATGTTCTAAACTCTCTCGAAAGGCTCAGTCACAGGCCTTAAAAACACATGCAAATGATAAACTTACACTCTATAATGGTTAAACTTAGCAGCGACTCTACAAACCACGTCATCTGCGGCTCCTGCTCAACTATAATCTAGACTCAACATTGCAGATCTTGCGATGTGGTTTGCTGATGCACACAATGCTATATCGATGCTGAAAAAATCTATTGTGCAGCCCTACTTACAACCATGTTTCACAATGTAAGACGGATCGAATATAAAAGCATGAGAAGTATTAAAACTTGTTACAGTAGAGCACGAGTGTATCCGCGGGTGGCCTTCACAGTCAGATCTCTGGAGTCAAAACATCCAGCATCTCCTGTCACACACACACATCAATGTAAAACTCCTTAACTAGCACTAAATCCAGCAGTTTTGACGCAACGCCGATGTGCAGCTCGTCATTCACTGTCTCCATGTTCTTTTTCTGCTGCTCTTTGGTCCTATTAGACAAGAAACGCAGCATTTCTGCACTCGTACACTGTTGAATTATTCATAAAGAAACATTGTGAAGCAAGTAAAAGGACGCTTGTAGGAAATCTTGTGCGATTCATATACAGTGGGGGAAGCTACAGTGGGATGGCAGCTTGAAGACGCCTCTCATGTGGAGAATGAAGTCTCATGCATTGCTCAGGCGTGAGTTTATCACAGACTTCAACAGAGTGTCAAAATCTTGATGATTCTCTGCGTCTCGTCTATCAAATCTGAGCTTTAATTTGTATTTTCAATTGGATTCGGATCAGGTGATTGGCTGGGCCATTCTACAGCTTGATTTTCTTTCTCTGAAAGTATTTGAGAGTTTCCTCATCTGTGTTTTGGATATTGTCTTGCTGAAATGTCCACCCTGGTTTCATCTTCATTCTCCTGTTAATGTTGATGTTGGACTGAAGCAGCTGATGTTCATTTACACTGAGGAAGAGCAGAGGGTTGCTGAAGAACTGCTGAGAGATTTCAGCTGCTGTCTGGGCTTTCACTGCCGAACTTCTCCTCCCTTTCTTCATGTGTTCATTACTTTTTCCCTGCGTCATTTAATTTTTTTTACACATATCTTCATTTGTAAACTAATTAGATTTGTTTTCTTTGCGTATATGGATTTCTTTGGTTGTTATCCAGGGATTTCCGGAACATCCGGGGAAAAAAAAAGTCAACGGCACCTTTAGAAATATTTTCTGAAAAAAATGGTGACGTGTTCAATACTTATTTTTATATTTTAGCATTTTTTTTCAGTGCACTAAACGATATTAATTACTATTATTAATGTATTTATGGCTATATTGTGGGTTTGGTTTAGTTTCATGTAATGCATAAGTAATTGTAATTAATTACTATAAGAAAGACGATTGTGAAGCAAGTTAGAGGACTCTTATATAATATTTTTTATTCACATTTTCTTAAAGAGTATTGATAAATAAAACGGATATTAGTTTACACTATTTTAACGTGTCCTTGTTATTATCATTTAACAAGTGAGTAATATTAATTAATTACATGTGCTTACTATATGGTTAGATTGTGGGTTAGGTTTATTTGCATATAATTATGCATAATTAACTGTGAAGCGTGTTGTGAAGCAGATGAGAGGACGCTTGTAGGAAATCTTGTGCGATTCATATACTGTACAGTGGGGGAAGCTACAGTGGGATGGCAGCTTAAAGACTCCTCTCATATGGAGAATGAAGTCTCATGCATTGCTCACGTGTGAGTTTCTCACAGACTTCAACAGAGTGTCAAAATCTTGATGATTCTCTGCGTCTCGTCTATCAAATCTGAGCTTTAATTTGTATTTTCAATTGGATTCGGATCAGGTGATTGGCTGGGCCATTCTACAGCTTGATTTTCTTTCTCTGAAAGTATTTGACAGTTTCCTCATCTGTGTTTTGGATATTGTCTTGCTGAAATGTCCACCCTGGTTTCATCTTCATTCTCCTGTTAATGTTGATTTTGGACTGAAGCAGCTGATGTTCATTTACACTGAGGAAGGGCAGAGGGTTGCTGAAGAACTGCTGAGAGATTTCAGCTGCTGTCTCGGCTTTCACTGCCGAACTTCTCCTCCCTTTCTTCATGTGTTCAATACTTTTTCCCTGCATCATTTAATTTTTTTTACACATAACTTCATTTGTAAACTAATTAGATTTGTTTTCTTTGTATATATGGATTTCTTTGGTTGTTATCCAGGGATTTCCGGAACATCCGGGAAAAAAAAAGTCAACGGCACCTTTAGAAATATTTTCTGAAAAAAATGGGGACGTGTTCAATACTTATTTTTATATTTTAGCATTTTTTTTCAGTGCACTAAACGATATTAATTACTATTATTAATGTATTTATGGCTATATTGTGGATTTGGTTTAGTTTCATGTAATGCATAAGTAATTGTAATTAATTACTATAAGAAAGACGATTGTGAAGCAAGTTAGAGGACTCTTATATAATATTTTTTATTCACATTTTCTTAAAGAGTATTGATAAATAAAACGGATATTAGTTTACACTATTTTAACGTGTCCTTGTTATTATCATTTAACGAGTGAGTAATATTAATTGATTACATGTGCTTACTATATGGTTAGATTGTGGGTTAGGTTTAGTTGCATATAATTATGCATCATTAACTGTGAAGAGTGTTTTGAAGCAGATGAGAGGACGCTTGTAGGAAATCTTGTGCGATTCATATACTGTACAGTGGGGGAAGCTACAGTGGGATGGCAGCTTAAAGACGCCTCTCATGTGGAGAATGAAGTCTCATGCTTTGCTCAGGCGTGAGTTTATCACAGACTTCAACAGAGTGTCAAAATCTTGATGATTCTCTGCGTCTCGTCTATCAAATCTGAGCTTTAATTTGAATTTTCAATTGGATTCGGGTCAGGTGATTGGCTGGGCCATTCTACAGCTTGATTTTCTTTCTCTGAAAGTATTTGAGAGTTTCCTCATCTGTGTTTTGGATCATTGTCTTGCTGAAATGTCCACCCTGGTTTCATATTCACCCTCCTGCTAATGTTGATGTTGGACTGAAGCAGCTGATATTCATTTACACTGAGGAAGGGCAGAGGGTTGCTGAAGAACTGCTGAGAGATTTCAGCTATTGTCTGGGCTTTCACTGCCGAACTTCTCCTCCCTTTCTTCATGTGTTCAATACTTTTTCCCTGCATCATTTCATTTTATTACGCATAACTTCATTTGTAAACTAATTAGATTTGTTTTCTTTGCATATATGGATCTCTTTGGTTGTAAGCAGCATCCTGGGATTTCCGGAACATCTAGAAAAAAGTCAACGGCACTACACTATTTTAACGTGTCCTTGTTATTATCATTTAACGAGTGACATATACTAATTGATTACATGTGCTTACTATATGGTTAGATTGTGGGTTAGGTTTACTTGCGCATAATTATGCATAATTATCTGTGAAGAGTGTTGTGAAGCAGATGAGAGGACGCTTGTAGGAAATCTTGTGCGATTCATATACTGTACAGTGGGGGAAGCTACAGTGGGATGGCAGCTTAAAGACGCCTCTCATGTGGAGAATGAAGTCTCATGCATTGCTCAGGCGTGAGTTTATCACAGACTTCAACAGTGTCAAAATCTTAATGGTTCTTTGCGTCTCGTCTATCAAATCTGAGCTTTAATTTGTATTTTCAATTGGATTCGGGTCAGGTGATTGGCTGGGCCATTCTACAGCTTGATTTTCTTTCTCTGAAAGTATTTAAGAGTTTCCTCATCTGTGTTTTGGATCATTGTCTTGCTGAAATGTCCACCCTGGTTTCATCTTCATCCTCCTGCTAATGTTGATGTTGGACTGAAGCAGCTGATGTTATGCATATATGGATCTCTTTGGTTGTTACCAGCATCCTGGGATTTCTGAAACATCTAGAAAAAAGTCAACGGCACTACACTATTTTAACGTGTCCTTGTTATTATCATTTAACAAGTGAGTAATATTAATTGGTTACATGTGCTTACTATATGGTTAGATTGTGGGTTAGGTTTATTTGCGTATAATTATGCATAATTAACTGTGAAGAGTGTTGTGAAGCAGATGAGAGGACGCTTGTAGGAAATCTTGTGCGATTCATATACTGTACAGTGGGGCAAGCTACAGTGGGATGGCAGCTTAAAGACGCCTCTCATGTGGAGAATGAAGTCTCATGCTTTGCTCAGGCGTGAGTTTATCACAGACTTCAACAGAGTGTCAAAATCTCAATGATTCTCTGCGTCTCGTCTATCAAATCTGAGCTTTAATTTGTATTTTCAATTGGATTCGGATCAGGTGATTGGCTGGGCCATTCTACAGCTTGATTTTCTTTCTCTGAAAGTATCTGCGAGTTTCCTCATCTGTGTTTTGGATATTGTCTTGCTGAAATGTCCACCCTGGTTTCATCTTCATCCTCCTGCTAATGTAGATGTTGGACTGAAGCAGCTGATATTCATTTACACTGAGGAAGGGCAGAGGGTTGCTGAAGAACTGCTGAGAGATTTCAGCTGCTGTCTCGGCTTTCACTGCCGAACTTCTCCTCCCTTCATGTGTTCAATACTTTTTCCCTGCATCATTTCATTTTATTACGCATAACTTCATTTGTAAACTAATTAGATTTGTTTTCTTTGCATATATGGATCTCTTTGGTTGTTAGCAGCATCCTGGGATTTCCGGAACATCTGGAAAAAAGTCAACGGCACTACACTATTTTAACGTGTCCTTGTTATTATCATTTAACGAGTGACTTATACTAATTGATTACATGTGCTTACTATATGTTAGATTGTGGGTTAGGTTTAGTTGCGCATAATTATGCATAATTATCTGTGAAGAGTGTTGTGAAGCAGATGAGAGGACGCTTGTAGGAAATCTTGTGCGATTCATATACTGTACAGTGGGGGAAGCTACAGTGGGATGGCAGCTTAAAGACGCCTCTCATGTGGAGAATGAAGTCTCATGCATTGCTCAGGCGTGAGTTTATCACAGACTTCAACAGTGTCAAAATCTTAATGGTTCTCTGCGTCTCGTCTATCAAATCTGAGCTTTAATTTGTATTTTCAATTGGATTCGGGTCAGGTGATTGGCTGGGCCATTCTACAGCTTGATTTTCTTTCTCTGAAAGTATTTGAGAGTTTCCTCATCTGTGTTTTGGATCATTGTCTTGCTGAAATGTCCACCCTGGTTTCATCTTCATCCTCCTGCTAATGTTGATGTTGGACTGAAGCAGCTGATGTTCATTTACACTGAGGAAGGGCAGAGGGTTGCTGAAGAACTGCTGAGAGATTTCAGCTATTGTCTGGGCTTTCACTGCCGAACTTCTCCTACCTTTCTTCATGTGTTCAATACTTTTTCCCTGCATCATTTCGTTTTATTACGCATAACTTCATTTGTAAACTAATTAGATTTGTTTTCTTTGCATATATGGATTGTTTTGGTTGTTAGCAGCATCCTGGGATTTCCGGAACATCTGGAAAAAAGTCAACGGCACTACACTATTTTAACGTGTCCTTGTTATTATCATTTAACGAGTGACTTATACTAATTAATTACATATGCTTACTATATGTTAGATTGTGGGTTAGGTTTATTTGCATATAAATATGCATAATTAACTGTTAAGAGTGTTGTGAAGGGCGTCACGGTGGTGCAGTTATAAGTATATGAAAGTGTGTTTATATAAAAAATATATAAAGTAGAGCTGGGCGATTAATCGAAAAGTAATCGAAATCGACTTTCAAAACCTATAATTGATTTAATTTTTTTCAGCTTGATATTTTCGATTACTTTCCCTACCTTGTGTGACGTCACGTGACACAGCTTCATTATATTACGTTGTTCCGCCAACATGTCGAGCATGGACAACATAAACACTGAGACAACTGAGCAACACGAGCAGCTTGTACCAAAGAAAACTGCATATTTACTGTACAAAAATTGTCAGCAAAAAATAAATAAACAAATAAAATAATCGATCATTAATTGTAATCGTAGGTTAAAATGTTCAATTAATCGAGATTTAGATTTTAGGCCAAATCGAGGTTTGTATAATTGTGCTTAATTTGTGTTCATTTAATTGTGAATTTATTTTTATTTTTTCAAATCAAATGCAAATAAAAAAAAAGCAATGTGTTTGCATTTTATCAGCCAGCCAATCATAACACTCTGGAGGTTTTTGGAGGCGGGGCTTTATATAATGTGGAACTCCGAGTGTTTTGTACACACTCGGAGTTCCACATTATATAAAGCCCCGCCTCCAAAAACCTCCAGAGTGTTATGAAAAAACCAGTGGATTTGTCATCAACCGTATATGGATGAAGTGCAGCTCACAGCTTTGAATACATCAACGGCGCAGTAAAATATTATAATTCTTTTCAGCTGCTGATATCAGGAGCAATCCCGATTCTCAGTTTATGCATAAACATTATTAGCCGGAGCACAGCACTAATCCTAAATGTGAATCTGTTGACTTGGCTCACGGCGTGATCTCCCTCCTGCAAAGTAATTCATTGCATCCAATTATTTCAGCGCTTCTCCTTCAAGAGCAGTGTCCCAAATAGACCCTAAGAGAGCGGCACATTGGGTTTTATGCCCTTATTTATATTCCGCTTGATTTGTTTATGCCTTGGGAATTGTCTGTCGGTGCTTGTTGAGCACATAAATCCCAGTCTCTCTCAGTGGTCGGGAAAACTTCTTGACGTATTTCATGATATTTACCGGTGAGTGGAAGACTTGTCACTTGTTTTGGCTGCTGTCTGACACTTTGAAATGAATTAAAGTCATAGTTTTGGCATCCAGAATCTGGTTAATATATTCTTAAAGGGACAGTGCAGCCAAAAATGAAAGTTTACTCGCTATTTACTCTCCTTAAAGTGGTTCCCGAGTTTCTTTCTTCTGTTCAACATAAAAGAAGATGTTTTGAAGAATGTTCTGACACTTTGAAATGAACTCAAGTCATTGTTTTGGGATCCTGAATCTGATTAATATATACTTAAAGGGACAGTGCAGCCAAAAATGAAGATTTACACACTATTTACTCCCCCTACAGTGGTTACAGTGTCTTATTTTTCTGTTGAACATAAAAGAAGATGTTTTGAAGAATGTTCTGACACTTTGAAATGAATTAAAGTCATTGTTTTGGAATCCTGAATCTGATATACTTAAAGGGACAGTGCAGCCAAAAATGAAAATGTTCTCTTGATTTACTCTCCCTAAAGTGGTTCCCGAGTTTCTTTCTTCTGTTCAACATAAAAGAAGATGTTTTGGAGAATGTTCTGACACTTTAAAAATGAATTAAAGTCATTGTTTTGGGATCCTGAATCTGATTAATATATTCTTAAAGGGACAGTGCAGCAAAAAATAAAAATTTACACACTATTTACTCCCCCTTAAGTGGTTACAGTGTCTTATTTTTCTGTTGAACATAAAAGAAGATGTTTTGAAGAATGTTCTGACACTTTGAAATGAACTGAAGTCATGGTTTTGGCATCCAGAATCTGATTTATATATTCTTAAAGGGACAGTGCAGCCAAAAATGAAAGTTTACTCACTATTTACTCTCCTTAAATTGGTTCCCGAGTTTCTTTCTTCTGTTCAACATAAAAGAAGATGTTTTGAAGAATGTTCTGACACTTTAAAATGAACTGAAGTCATTGTTTTGGGATCCTGAATCTGCTTAATATATTCTTAAAGGGACAGTGCAGCCAAAAATGAATATTTACACACTATTTACTCTCCTTAAAGTGGTTCCCGAGTTTCTTTCTTCTGTTCAACATAAAAGATGTTTTGAAGAATGTTCTGACACTTTAAAATGAAATAAAGTCATTGTTTTGGGATCCTGAATCTGGTTAATGTATTCTTAAAGGGACAGTTCAGCCAAAAATGAATATTTACACACTATTTACTCTCCCTAAAGTGGTTACAGTCTCTTATTTTTCCTGTGTGTGTGTGAATGACAGAGAGAGAGAGAGAGAGAGAGAGAGAGAGAGAGAGAGAGAGAGAGAGAGAGAGAGAGAGAGAGAGAGAGAGAAAGTGCATCTGCCTTAGTGCTGTTTGTTTGTGTGTGTGTGTGTGTGCGCGTGTGTGTGCGCGTGCGTGCGTGTGTGAACGAGAGAGTGCATCTGTTGTGGTGCGGTGTAGTCGCTTGTTATAGTTGTCTGCAGCATCCAGCTGGGTGTTTTTGGGAGGCATATTTAATCGCTATACATTTTACATTCTTCCTTGGCCCAGTATGTACCTGCCATGTGTATAGAAACAATGCTGACGTGTTATATTAAACACAATCAGTAGTTGGCAAATATATCGGGTGGATTTGTTTGTACATGTGACTTTTGACTTTAAAAGTGTCAGTGCCTCACCAGCCGCAAACCTCACCGCACGTCACTGGCAGGTTTGAAAGGGTGAATAAACGATGACAGGGTGAACTGTTTCTTTAAAGGGGACTTATTTAACATCTTGTAGAAAAAAAGGGTAATAATAAGTCTCTGATGTCTGTGAATGTGAAATATGTGAAGTTTCAGCTCAAAATATCCCACAGATAATGTTTTATAACTCTCTGAAGGCTTTGATCCTAATTGTGTGGCATTTAGGTGACTGTCGCTTTAAATTCAAATGAGATTGTGCTCTTTTCAGAAGCGGGCGGAGCTACAAATGCCTGTGTGTCAGCATAGTGGCAGATTCAAAAACAAGACTCCTCCTATGCTAATTAGGGAGATGGTCACTAGTGGGCGGGGCTTTTCCTCACTTATGACACGTACAAAAGGAGAATGTCAATCAAAGTGTTTTTTATTAAGTCTGATTATAAAAGATAGACTTAATCAATGTTTACCATTAGAAGCTGCTTATATCCACACACTGTTACCACACGACACGACCACATAAAAGTGGTTTTTGTATTATAGGTCCGCTTTAAAGAGTGATCATCCTCTTTCAATACTAAATTCAAACATGATAAGCCACAATGCATCTCTACGCTCATCTCTCTTCCTCCTCCACGTGTTCAGTTTTCTCCCACAGATGAGGCTTAGTAATGCCAATAACACATCCAGCGATTCTCCTCCCGGCGTTCCCGCTGCGTTTACTCTCCTCATCTGCTCCCATTCCCAGGTCATCCTCCTTCTCATGCACCACCACCGCACGTCCCAGGACAGACTGCCCTCCAAACAGCTTGACCTCTGGGAGCTTCAGAAACCGCCGGATAAGTCCTTCTTTTGGTTTGTAGTTGCCCATATCTCCGGGATGATTGGGATGTGGGACGTCCTGTGGGTTATAATGTGGCCCGGCGGTGACACAGCCCTGACTGAGGTCTCCGTATTGATGAATATGGATGGCACGCAATTGATTATCGGTTTCAGGGAAACCACGCAGGTTTATTTTGACTTCAGCAGTCCCGTTGGGGAAAACTTGCTTGAAGAGGACTTGACCGAAGATCTCAGGCTGGCCGGCGGGTAAATTTGGGATGGGAGAGACTTCACATGTGGCGTAGATTGTGTTGTTGAACTCGAACACTTCCGGTTTTGGAGCTTCAATGAGAAGAAATTCTGAATTGTCCGAAAAAGCGCTGCTTTGTATGTGAAGAGCCAGTAATACGACAGAGATGAGTTTCTTCATGTTGCACTTTTAAGCCTACAATCAGATGGTTAAGAATTGGAAACATTATTATTTGATAGACTTAACAACTTTATTGAGTACACGTTGCATTTCAAGAGTTCACACTTAGATGATGCTTGACTCTATTAGCTAGTTTGGCATGCTGTCCCGGGAGAGAACCCTGAGCTCAGAGATAGGTGAGCTCAAGGCTCCCGCCTGGTCAAATAAGCATTATGAGGGATACGAGATCAGGTAGTTCTCGATAACCTCCTGAGAATATACCGTCAATTATGTTAGTTTGTGTTTAGCTTATGACTTTAATTGTATTTGCATGTTTTTTGAGAGTGGGAGGAAACCGGAGTACCCGGGGAAAACCCACGCGAACACGGGGAGAACATGCAAACTCCGCACAGAGTGTCGATTGGTTCAGTTAGTATAGAACGAACTCGACCTCCTTGCTGTGGGGCAACGGCGTTAACCGCTGAACCACCGTGTCGCCCGAAGTCTGAACTGAGGAGAATGGATGGGGGGGGTGTGGGGGGGGGGAGACTGGGTATTTATATTAAATTTGAAGTGATCCGATTGGCCAGTTAGTGATTGGTGATAGGGATCAGCTGTGGTCAATCCCATCAAGTGCTTCTCTAGAAATTAGTTTGTGAAACTTCACAAAATGATTGCGATTTTATTTTTATTTTTTATTCTTTATTTTTTTTTTTTGAATTTGGCTATACTTTCTTCTGAAAAAGCTCATTAAGTAAAATCTAATTAAATTAAAATTGCTCTCTTCGTATAACAAATACAAAACAGAAGGGTGTTTAATTGTGTTGATTTTGCTCTTGTAGTCTTTAAATCTTTAAAGGTGCTGTAAGTTTTTGACACTTCTAAGGCATAAAAATACCGTAATATGTGTGCAGATATTTAAGAAACATCCTAAGTGAACATACTTGTTTCTGAAAAACAATGCTGAAGTCAGATATTCATTCATTCATTCATTTTCTTGTCGGCTTTGTCCCTTGCGGGGTCGCCACAGCGGAATGAACCGCCAACTTATCCAGCACGATTTTACGCAGCGGATGCCCTTCCAGCCGCAACCCATCTCTGGGAACTTCCACACACACATTCACACTCATACACTATGGACAATTTAGCTTACCCCATTCACCTGTACTGCATGTCTTTGGACTGTGGGGGAAACCAGAGCACCCGGAGGAAACCCACGCGAACGCAGGGAGAACATGCAGACTCCACACAGAAACGCCAACTGACCCAGCCCAGCCGAGGTTCGAACCTGCGACCCAGCGACGTTTTTGCTGTGAGGCAACAGCACTACCTACTGCGCCACTGCGTTGCCTGAAGTCAGATATTCTGCTTTGAAAATGTTTTTTCCGTGCCGGAACGCTGTCTTTGTTTAGGTAATTTTAACCTGCACAATGTCAGTTTAGCCACTTATAATTCAGCACCCCGGGTTGCCTTGTTGGAAAACAGCGTATTTCATTCATTCATTCAGAAAGACTCTGAAAGCATGCGCCCGTGAGCGAAAATGCGACCTCTGGTGGACAGTATCAGTGGTCGAAATGAGACAGATTCAGTTCCACATGAGGTTATTAATTAGCAAATACTATAAATATTACGAACTTAAACATTAGGTGAGCAGGTTACATTGTAACTGCGTGTCCTAACAACACACTTTGTGACGAGATACGCAGTGATGAGCAATTTAGCTGTTTAGAAATTTAAATACAGCCTTTCAGAAGCACAGAATATGCACTCACTCACAAAACAGTAAGGTTTATAATCTATTTAATACATGTTAACCCTCTTTAACATCATTAGGGAAGCGCGGGGCACAAAGTAACGCAGGGTTAAATGTATCAGAGTTTTAAGGTAGTTGCTCAGGGTTAACCATGGCATGCTTCAAAGGTTTTCACCACAGTGTCGGCAGACGTCTTCCTGCCAATTATTCAAATTTTCGACAAAATTTGGATGAGAAACACAGAAGAAACTATTTTTGCAGCATAAAAGTATTTTTTTATTACAGTCGATGTTTTTTTATTTAAAAAAATTTGGTGAAAGTATGAGCGTAAAATCTTATATTGTTGTGATCACCGTCATCTAGGCTAAAAGATGAAACCATTTTGCAAGATGTAAAAAACAGTGACTGCTAGCCAGTTTTGAGGAAGACATGACACAGCGGGGTTTGTTGTAACAGGGTGTTACAATTAAGCCACACACTGTTGGACACCAATTAAAACAACACAATATATTTTTGAATTTTGAGTGTAATGTTGAGAACTTCTTAAATAAAAATGTTTTTTAATAGAAAATATTGTTTTAATAGAAAAAAAATATATTTTATTGCTAATAATGCAAATAAATGCGTTGTATAATAATGGATAATAATGCAAATAAATTCAAATGTGTTTATCCAATAAACAAAATAAATAAATAAACATACTGTGCTATGTAGAATAAAAAAGAAATGAACCAATTGCTGAGGAAATATAGCCACAATTTAAAAGTAAACTGAATTGAAATAATAGTGTGAAATCTGCCTTTATAAGCATGTGTTACAACTAGGGCCAGACGGAATCTGCGGACGTTTTTTTGCAATTTCTGCAGAGAATTTTGGTAAAAATCTGCGGATTTCAGCAGAATTATTTTGGGAGTCTCAAAACTAAAACCTTAATATGTAAAATATGTGTAATTTAAAAACTGAATAAATTCAGATTTACACACATTTACTCAAGTAAATAAACAGAATTAATGATGGGCTAAAAATCTGTGCACGCGCAGATTCTGTGTGGGCCTAGTTACAACTAACCCCCTGTCTGTTACAACTTGCCCCGCAGGTGGGGTAAATAGTAACATTTATACTCCTGGCCCTTTTGGCAATACTGCACAGAAACCACAGGTCCGGCGATCATACAACCAGTGCTCATATGTAGGAGAGGCTTGTGTGTTGTTGGTAAAAAAAAATATAGTTTGTCTAACCCTATTACTTTGTTTATTATTTGACCAAAACCAAAAAGTGTTACTTTGTGCCCCGCTCTCCCCTAAATGTAGATGCTGAATCACTCATATTTAGTTCTAAAGTTCAATTTCAAACGGTTTATTGTATTTTCCAGATCTGAGGTGAACTATCTGCTGCTGCTTTCAGTATATGGCAATAAATGTCCTGTAAAATGGCATTCAAACTCACATTGTTAGCATTTAGCACTGAATAAAGCACACGAGGTTTACCTGAGGTGATCACTGTCATAGGTTTCTGTTATTCAGCTGTGAGAAATAGAAGCCGTTTCTAATATATCAATTCGAGGGGATGGTTTTGACTCCTTTTAATATGGAAAATATTCCCTCTATCGCGTGTCGTTGCTTTTATTTAGAACACAGTTTAACTCACTCGCTCCTGTACTCAATCTGGCAACCCGCACTTGCATATGTTTTGATCCAGGAGTTCAATACCTAGTTCAACCACTGGGTGTCAAACTTACATACGGCACCTTTAAAAAAAAAGCATCTAAAATGTGGATGAAAATCCAAATATATGTGAAATATTAAGTTTAACTTTTCATAACTTAAAAAAATGAGTTGAAACCTGATTAACTGATTAACAATAAACTGAATTACAACTCCATCATTGCATTGTATCTTGTGTAATTATGAAATATTTTATGAGTACAGTTTAATCATATTTCAAAGGATATAATTTGGAAAGTGCTTCTAAAGTGGCTTAAAAAACGAAACTTTGAATGAGTGAATTTATTTTAAATATAAACTATATTACATGTTATGTTTTGTAAATGCCATTTAACAGTTCAATCTATTTCATTCTGCTTAAAGTCTATCATTTCCTTATTTACTTTATTTAAAAGTATTATAGGGTAAGTAAAATGAAAGACAAATTATTTAGTTCTCAAGCATTTAATGCTATTATAACATTTCGGTGCTAATACCTGAAAGCAGAAATGCTTTTCAAGGGCTTCTACAAAGGCAAAAAAAAGCACAAAGGAGAGGAGAATATTCTGGAAAAACATTACTGCAATAATAATAAAAAGGTCACATGTCAAAAGCAGCAAAGGTACATTACCGTAGCTGAAATGTTGTCCTGAAACTGGCTGAATGTTGCAGTCACAAGATCACAGCAAAGCTTAATCCCTCTCAACTCTGAGAATGTACCCTGGTAAATAAACTTTGTATTATTGATTCGCTGCTTTTCTGATTACTCATGCTGACCTTACAAGTTAACCATGCTAATACTCCTAGTAATGATTATTTACCTTTATATAATTAAATCTATGAGCCTAGTGTTTTAATCTACATAAGACAAATGATCTGCTCCTAGCTGCAAAATATCTGTTCATTTAAACATTTATTTATTACATGAATCATGATTTACTTATTTTTTCTCCTCATTTATTTACGATTATGAATTGCATTATGGGACTTTTATATCTGCTCCGTCAATTAAAGTGGCTTTTATTGACATTTTAGTTTGAAACAATATATTTTATAAGACATAATATATAAAGTACTGGAGGTTTCACACCAGGAAATTTACAATACAAATCAAGACAATATATCATTCATTCATTCATTCATTTTCTTTTTAGCTTAGTTCCTTTATTAATCTGGGGTTGCCACAGTGGAATGAACCGCCAACTTATCCAGCATATGTTTTATGCAGCGGATGCTCTTTCAGCTGCAACTCACCACTGGGGAACATCCATACACACTCATTCACACTCATACACTACGGACAATTTAGCCTACCCAATTCACCTGTACCACATGTCTTTTTATTGTGGGGGAAACCAGAGCACCCGAAGGAAACCCAGCCCAACACGGGGAGAACATGCAAACTCCTCACAGAAGTGCCAACTGACCCAGCTGGGACTTGAACTAGCGACCTTCTTGCTGTGAGGCGACAGTGCTAACCTTTGAGCACCTTGTCGCTGTGCCAGATTATTAATACTGAAATTCAACACAGGGAGAACATGCAAACTCCACACAGAAATGCCAACTGGCCTTCTTGCTGTGAGGCGATCGTGCTATTCACTGTGCCACGGTGAGGCCCTAAGACAATATATTACTTCAAACTAAATTAAAAAAAGTCAATAAAAGTCCCTTTTTAAAACTTTTCAATTTGTTGAAGATAAGATCAATGACCCAAAATGCAATTTAAAAGCATAAATAAATACAAAAACATGCTAATTTATATGTATTTTTTATGGTAGTCTTAAAAAATCTATGTTTATCAATTCTAATATAAACATCTAAGAGTTCTCCTGCTTCAGGAAAGCCACTTGTACAGCCTGACAAGCCTGTATTTTACATGCAATATATCGTATGAGAAATAATATATATAGAATAGCATCTGTAAAATAACAGAAAAGGTACTGGATGTTTAAAATCCAGGTTTTTTGTTTTGTAATACACAACACCAATCCAGACAATATATCACTTCAAACTATACTGTAGACGAATTACCGGTTTGTAAACATTCAGGATGCGCGCGCAGCGAGGTTGCAGAAAAAAAAACGGTAGTGCTATCATTTACAGCGAGGGAATGACATCTGATGCGGTACAGAGTTTGTTGTTGTATTAGAGATAAGTTATATTGATTAGATATTATATATATTATTTACACAATGCTTTCAGCGTATTATAACAGCTCGTCACCCAGTGATAAGCACAGTTATTCTGCAAAATAAACGTTAAAGTGAGCGGCGTTCGTCTGACAGGTCCATTCGCGAGAGCACCCTCCCAATGGATGTTGGATAAGACGAAATGACCAAGCACCCAGCCCCAAATATACAATCTCACTGAAGCTCCAAGGGATTTTACAAGAGAGAAGTTAAAGGTCTACAAGTCTTTGGATGTCTACAATTGTGTTCTGTGTGGTCATGTGCAAGAAATAATGTTCCCTGATTAGATTCAAAACTTTGTAGTGCTAAAAACCGAGGTTCTGCCTAGCCAAAGACAAGAAAAGAAGACGGAGCTGTACAAGGCCTGGGTGATCATCAACAAGCAAAACAAGTGCATTCTGACAGCGAACTGCACCTGTACCGCAGGGTATGTGAACTTACATGGTTACATTTCATTCTCAGCATTCAGTGTCCGCAGTTTAATAAACCATATTTAACTGTTTTTGCTGAAGTCATTGCTGCAATCAAAGAAGAGTAATGTGTATAATTCAGCATAGCGTGAACTTACCTGATGAGAACTGCAGAGTCCAGCATTTTAAATTAGGTCCTCACTCCATTCAGCTCTTATGATGGCTGTTAGCTAAAGACGTCTGCAGTTGGCATTAAAAGCAGTGTGGTGTACGGTAAAATTTAAGTTTTCTATTTTTCGACTTTCGATTTTGGCATCCTACCACACAACACGACATGTTTGCTATTGCAACCGGTCTGTTTTTGCAACCGGTTGAACCCGTGTGACGTCATGTGTGATGTAGGTTGGTAATTCCCCTATAAAAAAAGTCAATAAAAGTCACTTTTTCAAACTTTTTTAACACCAAAAGTTGTTAAAGATAAGACCAAGGACCCAAAATGCAATTCAAAAGCATAAATAAATGCAAGAAACTGCTAATTTATGTCTTTTTTTACAGTAGTCTGCTATCATCAATTCTAATATAAATATCTAACAGTTCTTCTCTTTCAAGAAGCCATTTCCACAACCCGACAAGCCTATATTTCACATGCAATTGGTCTGTTATTTAATTGTCTGTGAAAGCGGAAGTAAAAATGGCCAGTGTTTCAGATTTATACGCAGAGCTGTGTAAAGTCTTGTTAACGCTAACTTTGTTTTTCCCATCACCATCAATTCCCGGCCACGAGCAATGATCCAGTTGCTATTATGTAGCTTGTTAGCCATGCCTCGGCTGTGTAATTACGTGTGTCGACGGCGATGATTGTCTTCTGCACTGGCTGATTCGTTGCAGTAAATGATCATGGTGTGAATATACAGGAGCCTTCAGAGATTTACAAGAGCTCAGTATGTCCTGAGACGCGATTTAAAGGGATAGTTCACCCAAAAATAAAAATGTACAATTTTACTCACCCTCAGGTCATCTAATGGTGTACACTGGAAAAAATAACCGTACATTTGCTGTTTTTTTTTGTATTTTGTGATTCATGTTTTTATTTATTTGATTTATTTATGGTCTGTACGGTGGTGCAGTGGGTAGCATGTTCGCCTCACAGCATGAAGGTCGCTGGTTCGAGCCTTGGCTAGGTCAGTTGGCGTTTCTGTCTGGAGTTTGCATGTTCGCCGCACTGGGTCGCCTCAGTGAAATGAACCGGCAACTTATCCAGCATACGTTTTACGTGGCAGATGCCCTTCCGGCCGCAACCCATCACTGGGAAACACCCATTCACTGTCATTCACACACATACGCTACGGAGAATTTAGCTTATTCAATTCACCCATAGCGCATGTGTTTGGACTGCAGGGGAAACTGGAGCACCCGGAGGAAACCCACGCCAACACAGGGAGAACATGCAAACTCCACATAGAAACGCCAACTGGCCTAGCCGAGCCCTAAACCAGTGACCTTCATGCTGTGAGGCAACTGCGCTACCCACTGCGCTGCCATTTTGTAGTTTGTAATGTTTTTTTCCAATATTTCGCATGAATTTAAATGTATTATTTTTCTATTTCTTTTTTTCAATTTTTTTTTCATGAATGTGAAGAATTTTTATTATTTTTTTTTTTCATGAATGTGAAGAATTTTTTTTTTTTTTTTTTTTTTTTTTCATGAATGTGAATAATTTTTATTATTATTTTTTTTCATGAATGTGAAGAATTTTTATTATTATTATTTTTTTTTTCATGAATGTGAAGAATTTTTTTATTTTTTTATTTTTATTTTTTCATGAATGTGAATAATTTTTATTATTATTTTTTTTTCATGAATGTGAAGAATTTTTTTATTTTTTTATTTTTATTTTTTCATGAATGTGAATAATTTTTATTATTTTTTTTTTCATGAATGTGAAGAATTTTTTTATTTTTTTATTTTTATTTTTTCATGAATGTGAATAATTTTTATTATTATTATTTTTTTTTTCATGAATGTGAAGAATTTTTACATTTTTTTATTTTTATTTTTTCATGAATGTGAATAATTTTTATTATTATTTTTTTTTCATGAATGTGAAGAATTTTTTTATTTTTTTTATTTTTATTTTTTCATGAATGTGAATAATTTTTATTATTATTTTTTTTTCATGAATGTGAAGAATTTTTAAAAATTTTTTATTTTTATTTTTTCATGAATGTGAATAATTTTTATTATTATTTTTTTTTCATGAATGTGAAGAATTTTTTTATTTTTTTATTTATATTTTTTCATGAATGTGAATAATTTTTATTATTATTATTTTTTTTTCATGAATGTGAAGAATTTTTACATTTTTTTATTTTTATTTTTTCATGAATGTGAATAATTTTTATTATTATTTTTTTTTCATGAATGTGAAGAATTTTTTTATTTTTTTATTTTTATTTTTTCATGAATGTGAATAATTTTTATTATTATTTTTTTTTCATGAATGTGAAGAATTTTTAAAAAATTTTTATTTTTATTTTTTCATGAATGTGAATAATTTTTATTATTATTTTTTTTTCATGAATGTGAAGAATTTTTTTATTTTTTTATTTATATTTTTTCATGAATGTGAATAATTTTTATTATTATTATTTTTTTTTTTCATGAATGTGAAGAATTTTTTTATTTTTTTATTTTTATTTTTTCATGAATGTGAATAATTTTTATTATTATTATTTTTTTTTTCATGAATGTGAAGAATTTTTTTATTTTTTTATTTTTATTTTTTCATGAATGTGAAGAATTTTTATTATTATTTTTTTTTTCATGAATGTGAAGATTTTTTTTATTTTTTTATTTTTATTTTTTCATGAATGTGAATAATTTTTATTATTATTTTTTTTTTTCATGAATGTGAAGAATTTTTATTATTTTTTTTTTCATGAATGTGAAGAATTTTTTTTTTTTTTTTTTTTTTTTCATGAATGTGAAGAATTTTTTTTTTTTTTTTTTTTTTCATGAATGTGTACGGTGACGCATTGCTGCCACACACATATTTTTTTTCCCACTCAGCTATGTCGTTATAACGAGATCTTTTCTCGTTTTAACGAGATCTTTTCTCGTTATAACGAGATCTTTTCTCGTTATAACGAGATCTTTTCTCGTTTTAACGAGATCTTTTCTCGTTATAACGAGATCTTTTCTCGTTATAACCAGATCTTTTCTCGTTATAACGACATAATTAAGTCGTTATTTCGAAATAATTAAGTCGTTATTTCGACATAATTATGTTAATTTCTATATGAGCCACATAGCAGATTAAGACAGGTCAATGGGGATTTACCAGGCATATTCTTTCATAGGCACTGATGTGTTCATACGGTGACGCATTGCTGCCACACACATATTTTTTTTCCCACTCAGCTATGTCGTTATAACGAGATCTTTTCTCGTTATAACGAGATCTTTTCTCGTTTTAACGAGATCTTTTCTCGTTATAACGAGATCTTTTCTCGTTTTAACGAGATCTTTTCTCGTTATAACGAGATCTTTTCTCGTTATAACGACATAATTAAGTCGTTATTTCGAAATAATTAAGTCGTTATTTCGACATAATTATGTTAATTTCTATATGAGCCACATAGCAGAATAAGACAGGTCAATGGGAATTTACCAGGCATATTCTTTCATAGGCACTGATGTGTTCACTTGCTGTTCCATAATAATCTTTTGACATTAAATGTAACCCATAAATACCTGTAGCCTAGCCTAGTTTTTGCAAGACATTAATTAATTTGTTTGGCAATTCTGTAACGTATTTATCACATTTGGTTTCTAGTTTTGTTGGTGGTAAGAGAAAACATCCCGTTTTTACATCTATTCGCCTCCAAAATTGATTCCGTCTTTCCAGCGCTCCATGGCACATGCATGTTAGTGCAAAAAACAATAAAATACAGCAAGACTAAAATATGGAAAAACTGACAGATGGTACAGCACTTTGCCCACTATTATGATTATTAAGTTGGAATTGTTTTAAATTAGAATGCGCCTGTGTTGATTCAATAATAATAATAATAATAATAATAATAATAATGTGTTCTTGTTGTAAATATTTTAGGTGTTTAATTTTCTGTGTAGCAACACAACAGAACAACATTGCTTCAAGTGTTTACCATGTATTAGCCCAATAAGAAACTCCTCCTTAGCTTGGCTTTCACCCGCTGCGCCTATTTTATTATCTTTCTATTATTATTATTATTATTATTATTATTATTATTATTATTATTAGTATATGTTATTATGCATATTTATATATTCTTTAATAAAAACAAGTTTAGATTTGTCCACCTGTCGGGTTTTGAGAGATGTAGGCCTATGCATCACCACATGGGGCATAAGAACAGGACGCGTGTTTGGATACAACCTAGTTGTTTGACCACACTTCGTTATTATTATTCATTTATTCGTTTGCTGGAAATTAGAACTGAATTTAGAAATAATTTTGAAACAAATCTTTGCGCTTAACCAACGAAATTTAATATGTAGGCTAATGGATGTCTTCAGCAAAGCGTGTACAAAGCTGTTTGTCCACGAAAAAAGTTAAAGTAAAGGCTGATTGGAAGAGGCTCATTAAATCATTAAAATAGAGCCCCAATGCTCATGGCGCAAAAGCAATAAGGGCGTCTGAATCCACTTTTAAAGAAGGAAAAATACCGATTGCGCTGCAGCTCATGGTCTAAAAGGGTTGTGCTTATTCTCTTAATGAGTTCTGGGCGTGTTTCATGAATAGGCTAAATCAATCAGTGGTGTTTCCAAAACCATCATTAGCTAACTAAGGTTGCAAGTTCCGTCTTTACAAACACAGTTAAAGTTTGGGTTTCCCAAATCCATCGTTCCAACGAACATTCGCAAACTGCATCGCAAACTTGTGCCCTTGCCACTACACCTAGAGCTGTAGGCTGTGTCCTATTCCCAGTTATATGCCCTTAGAACATTCTAACATTTAAACTTGGAATGATTAAAAAAAAACAATAAAGTCATTTCTGTTAGGTGTAATTTGCTTTCAAAGTATTTTTACAGTTCAGTTTGTGCTCCCTTTGCAGTGCACTTTGAAAACAGTGATGCCATTTTGAATACAGCCTAGCGGAATTTATGTTATGTGTCCAAAGCTAGTTTATGTTTTACAGTCATTGCTCTAAAGCTTATGAAAACATAGCATACGTTAATGCTTTTATTTTAGGTTATTTATTAAGAAATGTAGCCTTCTATATATGGACCTGTTGATTAGCACATTTCTGCAGTGGTTTTCATGTGCCAAATTTTAAAAGTAGACTTTTCAAAAAATAAATAAACAATATCCTACTTAATAATAATAATAATAATAATAATAATAATAATAATAATAATAATAATAATAACAATATAATAATAATATTCATCATCATCATCATTATTAATAATATTAGTAAAGTATTAAAGATTTTTTTTTCATTTCCTAATAAATATTACATTTAATTTCTTAATAAATAGGTGATTTCTTAATAAATAGGGGATTTTATTTTAACTTAGAATAGAATATGTAATGTTTTTAATAATATTTGTAAAGGAAACTGTGCCGTTTACATATATTTCAGCTAATATGGAAAACTAGTGCATGTTTTTACCAAAACTAATATTGGATTTTTTTTTAAAGTGAGTGTACATTATATGTTTATATAAAGATGATGGTCATTTTCTCTAAAGAAGTTGTACTCCTCCCCGTTTAGAGCGTCATTATGGAGGTTTAACTAACGAAGATTTGCGAAAGAGAAACTAAAGTTTTGGGGAAACACTGGTCACTACATCGTTCTTTTCCCAATCAATGCATCGCTATGATAGTTCAGCCACTAGATATGTCATTGCTTGGGAAACGCACCTCTGGATTCCAAGTAAAAAGCTGGTCTAAACTCCAGCGCAGCGCATGTTAGTTATGAGCTTATGTTCAAACGCCTAATACACACAGGATGTGCAGCAATACACTAATATCTTTACATATAAAAAAAAGGATTAAAATGTTACAAAAAGTACTATTTAAAATAAAAGTATTATTTAAAATATTATTTAAAATAAAAAACACCTCCTTCATGTCCATGTCTTTTTTCAGTTTATTCATGACAATTTGCATTTGTATAGTGTTATTATTATTAGCAGTATCATTTAGTATATGGATATTTATATTTGTTTTAATAAAAGCAAGTGTAGATTTGTCCGTTTTGGAGACGTCTGCATCACCATATGGGGCATAAGAACAGGACGTGTGTTTGGACATACCTCAGTTTTTTGACCACACTTCGTTATTATTATTCATTTATTCGTTTGCTGGAAATTAGAACTGAATTTAGAAATAGTTTTGAAACAAATCTTTGCGCTTAACCAACGAAATTTAATATGTAAAAAAATCTGTAATTTTACGGTTTATTTCCGGCAACTGGGGTTACCTCATTGTTTGGGAAACACACCCCTGTTTAAAAGTTTTCACACTAGAGTTTTTCTACTTACAAGTCTCCATGTAAATAGCAAATGCACCATGGTGTGGCAACTGACCCATTGGGCCCTATTTTAAAGATCTAGGCGCAAAGTCCAGAGCGCACAGCGCAAAAGCATTAAGGGCGTGCCAGAATCCACTTTTGTTATTTTAAGGACAGAAAATACCGCTTTGCGCTGGCACATGGTCTAACAGGGTTGAGCTTATTCTCTTAATGAGTTATATGTGTGTTTTGAGAATAAACCAATCAGTGTCTCATCTCCCATTCCCTATAAGAGTCAGTTGTGTCGCGCCATAGCGCATTTGCTATTTACATGGTGGACTTTGTAAGTGGAAAATCTGAACGCTTCACTAGCCAGAAAACAGTTAACAGACCATTTACAGCGCAAGAATGAGAGAATGAGCCTCCTCATTCTTTACTTTCACTTCCACTCTCGTGGACAATTAGCCTATACATAATTAATTTCGTTTGTTATGCGCAAAGATTTTTTCAAAACTATTTCTAAATTCAGTTCTAATTTTCAGCAAACAAATAAATGAACAATAATAATGAAGTGTGGTCAAAAAACTGAGTTATATCCAAATACACGTGCTATGCCCCTAATGGTCTAAAAGCTGACAGGTGAGCAAATCTAGGCTTGTTTTTAATAAAACAAATATAAATATGCATATAATAAATAATACTACTAATAATAATAACATTATACAAAAGCAATTTGTCATGAATAAAATGAAAAAGCCCCCTGAGATGAAGGCAGTAGTTTTTATATTTATGTAGGCTAGAAAGTAATAATTTTTGTAATATTTAAATACTTTAATTCTTTTTTATTTGTAAAGATATTTGCTTATTGCTCTACATCCTGTTAAGCAATGTTTAAGCGAGGCGCACAACTAACGCGCTCTGCGCTGGATTTTAGCTCTTAGCTGATCTATTAAACAGTCTATTCTAGTTTCTCAAAATAGCAACGCGCCAGCAATGCGCCTCAACACACCTCCTTTTTTTTAGACCAGAACGCCTATGGGCGCACATATGAGCGCAAATGCATTTGCTATTTAAACAGCGTGGTGCAAAATGTCAAAATGACTCTTGCGTCAAGCTGAAACTAGCAAACCACCATAGTTTCTCTGTCGCAGATGCATAATTTGAACCACGTTAGTTATAATGTAAAATGCCCATAATGATGCTCTCAACGGGTTGAAGTACCTTTAGAGAAGAACCCCATATTTTCTTTGTGCAAATTATATTGTTTTTTTCACGCACACGCATTCCAAAAAAAAAACATAAAAAGTTTTGGTAAAAACATGCACTCTTTTTCCATATTAACTGAAATATATGTAAACGGCACAGTTTCCTTTACAAATATTATTAAAAACATTAGATATTCTATTCTAAGTTAACATAAAATCCCCTATTTATTAAGAAATCACCTATTTATTAAGAAATTAAATGTAATATTTATTAGGAAATGAAAAAAAATCTTTCATACTTTACTAATAATATTAATAATGATGATGATGATGATGATGATGATTATATTGTTCTACTTTTAAAATTTGGCACATGAAAACCACTGCAGAAATGTGCTAATCAACAGGTCCATATATAGAAGGCTACATTTCTTAATAAATAACCTAAAATAAAAGCATTAACGTATGCTATGTTTTCATAAGCTTTAGAGCAATGACTGTAAAACATAAACTAGCTTTGGACACATAACATAAATTCCGCTAGGCTGTATTCAAAATGGCATCACTGTTTTCAAAGTGCACTGCAAAGGGAGCACAAACTGAACTGTAAAAATACTTTGAAAGCAAATTACACCTAACAGAAATGACTTTATTGTTTTTTTTTAATCATTCCAAGTTTAAATGTTAGAATGTTCTAAGGGCATATAACTGGGAATAGGACACAGCCTACAGCTCTAGGTGTAGTGGCAAGGGCACAAGTTTGCGATGCAGTTTGCGAATGTTCGTTGGAACGATGGATTTGGGAAACCCAAACTTTAACTGTGTTTGTAAAGACGGAACTTGCAACCTTAGTTAGCTAATGATGGTTTTGGAAACACCACTGATTGATTTAGCCTATTCATGAAACACGCCCAGAACTCATTAAGAGAATAAGCACAACCCTTTTAGACCATGAGCTGCAGCGCAATCGGTATTTTTCCTTCTTTAAAAGTGGATTCAGACGCCCTTATTGCTTTTGCGCCATGAGCATTGGGGCTCTATTTTAATGATTTAATGAGCCTCTTCCAATCAGCCTTTACTTTAACTTTTTTCGTGAACAAACAGCTTTGTACACGCTTTGCTGAAGACATCCATTAGCCTACATATTAAATTTCGTTGGTTAAGCGCAAAGATTTGTTTCAAAATTATTTCTAAATTCAGTTCTAATTTCCAGCAAACGAATAAATGAATAATAATAACGAAGTGTGGTCAAACAACTAGGTTGTATCCAAACACGCGTCCTGTTCTTATGCCCCATGTGGTGATGCATAGGCCTACATCTCTCAAAACCCGACAGGTGGACAAATCTAAACTTGTTTTTATTAAAGAATATATAAATATGCATAATAACATATACTAATAATAATAATAATAATAATAATAATAATAATAATAATAATAGAAAGATAATAAAATAGGCGCAGCGGGTGAAAGCCAAGCTAAGGAGGAGTTTCTTATTGGGCTAATACATGGTAAACACTTGAAGCAATGTTGTTCTGTTGTGTTGCTACACAGAAAATTAAACACCTAAAATATTTACAACAAGAACACATTATTATTATTATTATTATTATTATTATTATTATTGAATCAACACAGGCGCATTCTAATTTAAAACAATTCCAACTTAATAATCATAATAGTGGGCAAAGTGCTGTACCATCTGTCAGTTTTTCCATATTTTAGTCTTGCTGTATTTTATTGTTTTTTGCACTAACATGCATGTGCCATGGAGCGCTGGAAAGACGGAATCAATTTTGGAGGCGAATAGATGTAAAAACGGGATGTTTTCTCTTACCACCAACAAAACTAGAAACCAAATGTGATAAATACGTTACAGAATTGCCAAACAAATTAATTAATGTCTTGCAAAAACTAGGCTAGGCTACAGGTATTTATGGGTTACATTTAATGTCAAAAGATTATTATGGAACAGCAAGTGAACACATCAGTGCCTATGAAAGAATATGCCTGGTAAATTCCCATTGACCTGTCTTATTCTGCTATGTGGCTCATATAGAAATTAACATAATTATGTCGAAATAACGACTTAATTATTTCGAAATAACGACTTAATTATGTCGTTATAACGAGAAAAGATCTCGTTATAACGAGAAAAGATCTCGTTAAAACGAGAAAAGATCTCGTTATAACGAGAAAAGATCTCGTTAAAACGAGAAAAGATCTCGTTAAAACGAGAAAAGATCTCGTTATAACGAGAAAAGATCTCGTTATAACGAGAAAAGATCTCGTTATAACGACATAGCTGAGTGGGAAAAAAATATGTGTGTGGCAGCAATGCATCACCGTAATAAATAAACACATTGTTAAATGTGTGTTCTGAAGAATATAATGACGGGAGTTATATTAATAATGACAGAAATATTTTTTTTTACTCAGTTTTGAGTTAATCCTTTATGAAAACTGGGAGGGCACAAAATCTTTCTGAGGAGGCAATGCCCCCTTTTGCACCCCCCCCCCCCCATCCGCTGTGTAAAACATATGCTGGACAAGTTGGCGGTTCATTCCGCTGTGGCGACCCCAGATTAATAAAGGGACTGAGCCGAAAAGAAAATGAATGAATTAATAATAATAAACTATAATAATCACGGGCGACATGGTGGTGCAGTGTAGCACGTTCGCCTCGCAGGAAGCTGGTTCGAGCCTTGCTGGGTTTGCATGTTCTCCCCGTGTTCGCGTGGGTTTCCTGGGTGCTCCGATTTCCCCCACAAGTCCAAAGCATGTGGTATAGGTGAATTGGGTTTAAAATTGACCGTAGTGTGTGTGTGTGTGTGGGAGTGAGAGTGTGGATGTTTCCCAGTAATGGCTTGGGTTAAGCCGAAAAGAAAATGAATGAATGAATAATACAAATGCAAATTGTCATGAATAAACTGAGAGAAAAAAAAACCCTGGACATGAAGGCGGCATGGAGGTGTTTTTATTTTAAATAATACTTTTCGTAACATTTTAATCCTTTTTTATATGTAAAGATATTTGTGTATTGCACATCCTGTGTGTATTAGGCGTTTGAACCTGCATAGGCGCATAACTAAGGGGTGGAGTAACAACTTCTTTGAAGAAAATGACCATCATTTTTGTTTAAAATTATAATGTTTTACACTCACTTAAAAATGTTTTGGTAAAAACATGCACTAGTTTTCCATATTAGTTGAAATGTAAATGGCACATATAAGGGCCATGTTTCCTTTACAAATATTATGGAGAATATTCCATATTCTATTCTAAAACATAAAACTACGTAGCTAACACTCTAATCTCATATATAAATCATATAAATCATTAGTTGCAATTTACAGTAGGGTATTTATTAAGAAATAAAAAAATTCTACTTAACAACAATAATAATACTACTACTAATAATAATACAATTATTATTATTATTATTATTATTATTATTATTAAGTAGGATATAATGTCAATGCCAAATCAACGAATTATGTTTGAAAGACGGAATTTGCGGCCATAGTTAACGATGGTTTTCATAAACGTACCTAATTCTGCTAACTAAGTCTAACTAATTACACTTAGTTAGCGACAACAACACAAATAGCCTAGTGAAGAAATAATAAAATAGGCGCAGCGGGTGAAAGACAAGCGAGGAGTTTCTTATTGGGCTATGTTAAACACTTGAAGTTGTTGTTGTTCTGCTGTGTTGCTACACATAGAAAATTAAACACCTAAAATATTTACAACAACAAGAACAAATAATAATAATAATAATAACAACAACAACAACAACAACAACAACAACAACAACAACAATAATAATAATAATAATAATAATAATAATAATAATAATAATAATAATTATTATTATTATTATTAAAGTAACACAGGTGCATTCTAATTTAAAACAATTCCAACTTAATAATCAAAGTGAGCAAAGTGCTGTACCATCTGTCAGTTTTTCCATATTTTAGTCAGTTGTATTTTATTGTTTTTTGCACTGACATGCATGTGCGATGGAGTGTTGGAAAGACGGAATCAATTTTGGACGCGAATAGATGAAGAAACGGGATGTTCTGTCTTACCACCAACAAAACTAACATATAATGTGATAAATACATTACAGAATTGCTAAATAATTTAATTAATGTCTTGCAAAAACTAGGCTAGGCTACAGCTATTTATAGGTTACATTAAATGTAAAAAGATTATTATGGAACAGCAAGTGAACACATCAGTGCCTATGAAAGAATATGCCTGGTAAATCCCCATTGACCTGTCTTATTCCACTATGTGGCTCATATAGAAATTAACATAATTATGTCGAAATAACGACTTAATTATTTCGAAATAACGAGAAAAGATCTCGTTAAAACGAGAAAAGATCTCGTTATAACGAGAAAAGATCTCGTTATAACGAGAAAAGATCTCGTTATAACGAGAAAAGATCTCGTTAAAACGAGAAAAGATCTCGTTATAACGAGAAAAGATCTCGTTATAACGACATAGCTGAGTGGGAAAAAAAATATGTGTGTGGCAGCAATGCGTCACCGTAAATGTGAATAATTTTTATTATTTTTTTTTTTCCTGAATGTGAAGAATTTTTTTTTTTTTTTTTTTTTTCATGAATGTGAATAATTTTTATTATTATTTTTTTTTTCATGAATGTGAAGAATTTTTTTATTTTTTTATTTTTATTTTTTCATGAATGTGAATAATTTTTATTATTATTTTTTTTTCATGAATGTGAAGAATTTTTTTATTTTTTTATTTTTTTTTTTTCATGAATGTGAATAATTTTTATTATTATTTTTTTTTCATGAATGTGAAGAATTTTTTTATTTTTTTATTTTTATTTTTTCATGAATGTGAATAATTTTTATTATTTTTTTTTTCATGAATGTGAAGAATTTTTTTATTTTTTTATTTTTATTTTTTCATGAATGTGAATAATTTTTATTATTATTATTTTTTTTTCATGAATGTGAAGAATTTTTACATTTTTTTATTTTTATTTTTTCATGAATGTGAATAATTTTTATTATTATTTTTTTTTCATGAATGTGAAGAATTTTTTTATTTTTTTATTTTTATTTTTTCATGAATGTGAATAATTTTTATTATTATTTTTTTTTCATGAATGTGAAGAATTTTTAAAATTTTTTTATTTTTATTTTTTCATGAATGTGAATAATTTTTATTATTATTTTTTTTTTTCATGAATGTGAAGAATTTTTTTATTTTTTTATTTATACTTTTTCATGAATGTGAATAATTTTTATTATTATTATTTTTTTTTTCATGAATGTGAAGAATTTTTTTATTTTTTTATTTTTATTTTTTCATGAATGTGAATAATTTTTATTATTTTTTTTTTTTCATGAATGTGAAGAATTTTTTTATTTTTTTATTTTTATTTTTTCATGAATGTGAATAATTTTTATTATTATTTTTTTTTCATGAATGTGAAGAATTTTTTTATTTTTTTTTTTTATTTTTTCATGAATGTGAATAATTTTTATTATTATTTTTTTTTTTCATGAATGTGAAGAATTTTTTTATTTTTTTATTTTTATTTTTTCATGAATGTGAATAATTTTTATTATTATTTTTTTTTTCATGAATGTGAAGAATTTTTTTATTTATTTTTTTTTTTTTCATGAATGTGAATAATTTTTATTATTATTATTTTTTTTCATGAATGTGAAGAATTTTTTTATTTTTTTATTTTATTTTTTTTCATGAATGTGAAGAATTTTTATTATTATTTTTTTTTTCATGAATGTGAAGAATTTTTTTATTTTTTTATTTTTATTTTTTCATGAATGTGAATAATTTTTTTTTTTTTTTTTTTTTTTGAATATGCAAAAAGGTACACAAATTGGGATCATACAAATACAAATACAAATAAATTGAAACATAAAAAAGAAAAAACACAACAACGAAAAACAAAAACAACAATACAGTCAGGTACTGGCAAGTGCGTGTATGTGTGTGTGTGTGTGTGTGTGTGTGTGTGTGTGTGTGTGTGTGTGTGTGTGTGTGTGTGTGTGTGTGTGTGTGTGTGTGTGTGTGTGTGTGTGTGTAAAGGTAACATGGTGGACAGGTCAGAGTACATACATAAGGGACAATAACAGTCAATAAATGAAGCAAGTGTCATAGATATAAATAAACAAATAGAAAGAGACCAGTCAGTGGTAGAGAGTGACAACAACGCTAGTAATGTATGATAGTAATGATGACAGTAAAGAGAAAGGACAACAGTAATAACTGACAACAACAATAATAAATCACAAGTACTACACCAACTACTACTACAGAAAGTTACTAATACTACAACTACTATAGCAGCTGCTACTACAGCCACAACCATTACTACTACTACTACTACAATGTCTACTACTACTGATACTACTACAGCGTCTACTACAACTGATACTACTACAACAACGTCTACTATTACTACTACTACTAGATACTACTACAACAATCACTGCTACTACAACATCTACATCGACAACATCTATGATTTCTGATACTACTACACCGACTACTACTACTACACTAACACCTTTACTACTTCTGGTACCACTATACCAACGACATCTACTACAGAAACTACTACAACTACTACTTCAACAATCCCAACTACAACTACAATCGTTACTACTACAATGACTACTGCTACTACTACTACTTCTACTACTATTACAACAGCAACCTGAATATTGACAATGGTAGAAATACTTGTAATAATAATAATAATGAGGAGATAACAGGAGGACAAGTCAGAATAGTAATGATAATAATGGTAACAAGAGTAAAAGTAATACTATTAATGATAATAGTGAGAAGGTGAGGGGGGTTGGGAAATCAGGAAGAGGACAAAAAATGATAATAATAAATAATAAGAATAGTTGAAGAAAAGGAAATAGGAGGAGAAGAAAAAGAAAAAACAGAAAAGGAAGGGGAAGAGTGGAAGAAAAGAAAAGCAGAAAAATAAAGTGTTGCAAACAAAACAACGAGAATAATAAGAAAAAGAAACGCTACTATAATAATGATAATATACAAATAATAAAAACCAAAAGTAAAGAATAATATTAAAAAGAAGAATTTTACTAACAATTTTAAGAACTATTAATGGTAATAATATTTCTTTTTTTTAAACATTGTCTTTATTATATTTTTTACATATAATTTTTACATATGTATACTTTTTTTTCTTTTTAAACAAAAAGTTGTAACATCATGTTAATATTATATGCATAAGAGAACTAAAAAATAGAGAGAAAAGTGGTGGGAAGAAGAAAAAAAATAAAAATAAAAGCAAAATAAGGGGGGATTTGAGGTCTTTCTACTAGGATTCAATCACTGCTCTCTTGTTAAAGTACTCAATAAATGGATGCCATATTATATGGAAATTCTTAGTTTTAATTTTAAGGGAAAGTCTTGGCTTCTCAAGTTTCAGGCAAGACATGACATTTTTTATCAATGTGGAGCAACGGGGAGGATCTTTTCATTTCCAATTGAGTAAAATCAATCTACGTGCCAAAAGCTTTATAAAGCTAATCACTGTACATTGATTTTTAGATAATTCTGCATCATCACTGACACCAAATATAGCTAAAATAGGCCCGGCGTATACTTGTTTTCTTACCACTTCTGATATTAATTGAAAAACCGAAATCCAATAATGAACTATTTTAGGACAACTCCAAAACATGTGACCGAGCGATGCTGGAGTTACTACATCTATCACACAGTGGGATAGAGGTAAAGTTGGTTTTATATTCACACATTCAGTCATTTAGAAGTCTCTATATTGTTTACCATGTTATATTCGATCGAAAGTAGCATGCAAGTATGACTAAACAACATTAACCATATCAAATTGACTGTGAACAATGTTGTACTTTAATAGTCATTTGCTGATAATATGATTTCCCTTTTTATTATTTGCAAATAATACTTTTCTGAAATTATATTATTAAGGAGAAAGTCTGAATATGGGCAACCCAGTGGCGCAGTAGGTAGTGCTGTTGCCTCACAGCAAGAATGTCGCTGGGTCGCAGGTTCGAACCTCGGCTGGGCTGGGTCAGTTGGCGTTTCTGTGTGGAGTTTGCATGTTCTCCCTGGGTTCGCGTGGGTTTCCTCCGGGTGCTCCAGTTTCCCCCACAGTCCAAAGACATGCAGTACAGGTGAATTGGGTAAGCTAAATTGTCCATAGTGTATGAGTGTGAATGTGTGTGTGGAAGTTCCCAGAGATGGGTTGCGGCTGGAAGGGCATCCGCTGCGTAAAATCGTGCTGGATAAGTTGGCGGTTCATTCCACTGTGGCGACCCCGCAAGGGACAATGCCGACAAGAAAATGAATGAATGAATGAATGTCTGAATATCCGAATATAAAACCAACTTTACCTCCTCTATAGACAGCTGGCCTAAAATGGCCTAAAACCAGCATAAACTTATAGAACTAATGTACATAAATGAAAGCGTTAACTTTTAGACATGAACTATTATCTTTAAAAAAATGTGGTTCATGCAGGGAATTTTCCATATATTAATAGGTTATTCTTACTTTGTGTTCATTATAAATATTTAGTTTAGAGTCTGCCAAGTTATCAAAATAATAACTAATGAATGTAAAATTATGAACAAAATTTCCCAAATAAATATTAAGCATTGTCCTCTGGATTATTAAATAATAAAAAAAATCTGAACACTGTTTGGTCTTCATCTAATAATGATTGTCACGAATGACCCGATTGAGAAATCAAGTCAGATAATATTCCTTGCATTTATTTTATAAACTTATACATTTATAAACTATTTATGTCATAATAGAGATGCTTGAGTGATACACATGTAAGACAGCTGATAGAGGTAAAGTTGGTTTTATATTCGCACATTCGTTCATTTAGAAGTCTCTATTGTTTACCATGTTACTTTGAATATTCGATTGGAATTAGCATGCAAGTATGACTTCAAAACAACATTAACACTATCTAATTGACTGTGGACAATGTTGTACTTTAATGGTCATTTGCTGCTAATATGATTTCCCTATTTAGAATTTGCAAATAATTCTTTTCTGAAATTATATTATTAAGGAGAATGTCTGAATATCCAAATATAAAACCAACTTTACCTCTATCACAGTGGGAACATTTTAGAGAGCTTTAATTTAGACAAGTGGAGTCGGTGATCTTAAATTGTATTAAACCATACCTGATACACACAGAACTAGAATGAACTTCTAGTTCTCCCATTGCCAGTTTTTAATTTCTGCTCCGAGATCCTCTTCCCATGCCATTTTGAGATGCTCTAATGAAACATCACATTCTCACTGAGACAATTTATTATATATAATTGAGTTTCCACCTTTCATTACTGGATTCTGTAGAAACAAAGTTTCTACTAAGGAGGGTGGTGGTTCAATGGGATGATTTTAATTAACATATCTGTTTAATAAATCTGTTTTGTTCAAATGCACAAAAATATATTACCTATATTCACGGTGGCTCAGTGGTTAGTACTGTCAGCTCACAACAAGAAGCTAGGTCATTGTTTCGAGTACCAGCTGTGCCAGTTGGTATTTCTGTGTGGAGTTCTCCCTGTGTTGGTGTGAGTTTCCTCTGGGTGCTCCGGTTTCTCCCACAGTCCAAACACATGCGCTAAATTTAATAAACTAAATTGGCTGTAGTGTCTGTGTGTGTGTGTGAATGAGTGTGTATGGATGTTTCCCGGTACTGGGTTGCAGCTGGAAGGGCATCCGCTGTGTAAAACATATGCTGGATAAGTTGGCGGTTCATTCCGCTGTGTCGAATAAAGGGACTAAGCTGAAGAAAAATGGATGAGTGAATAAAAAAGAAAAAAGTACACAAACTCTGCTCTGCCCCTTGCGGTGAACGCAGGAACTGCAGTATTGTCCGCCAGGGGGCGGGCGCTTTTATTGGCGCTAGATTATATTCTCCCCCATTCAGAGCATCCACAACATTCATTATTCAGTATATCTCTCTTGCGTTTCAGTTGAAAATAGACTGAGGACTTAAATACATAATATGAACGCACACCGAGCTGTCTGCTGAAGTGTTCGTCCACAGTGCACTTGAAATAATAAATAATAATAATGATGAGGTAAGTGCTTCCGGTCGCCATCTTGTCTTTTAGCGGCGTATGAGAGAGAGAGAGAGAGAAAGCAACGGCTGCGTTGAAGTAACCGAGCAAACTCTTCTTTTACCGCATTAATCTGTATAATACGAGATGTCAAAACGACATCGTTTGGATTTAGGTGATGAATATTCGTCGAGCAAGAAGAGGTCGTCTGATGGGTATGTTGAAGAGTGTTTTTAGCCAAGGAGGGAAAGAGCGGCTAGGCTAACCTAGCATGCTAACACTTCTGTGATGGTGTTCTTTTAATGCACAATGACATTGTTTCTAATATATTGTGTAAATAAGGTTATAACACACAGTTGCTATCCAATATAATGGTCATATGAGTAATAAACGCGTTATTTAGCAAATAATCGCCCTGCTCTTTGTGAATGACGCCGCTAACACGTGCAGTCTGCGTCGGCTCGCGTGCACAACGGTGTTTTGACGTAACGTTACAGTACTCACTATTTACACTTGCATTTCAGCTAGACCACTTACTACTTCTGATTTGCTTTGTGTAAAACATTTGCTTTATGAGGCGTATATATGTTATAAACAAGGCCTTCGCGTAAACACTAACGTTAAGTAAACGTTAGCTGGTGTTGTGTTGTGAAGTGGAAATATGTGCTGTATAATTGTGACTTGAATGGTGTCAGAATGTGGCACAACTTGACTCTTAAGTTTGTTTTTAAGAGAAACTATATTGGGAATTTAAGGTAGAAGTATTTTTATGGATGTGAGATTGCTGTGTAGTTATAATGTGATTGTTTGGCTGCTCAAGGCTAAAGCGCGGCCTACTGTGTTTCTCTTTGATTTACAGGTTTCTTCAGGTCTTGGTGTTTTTGTCTTTCCATTATGCAAAAAAAAGTGTCAAAACAGAGGAGAAAGTGTTACATTCAGAATAAGATTTTAACGTTGCATGTTTTGCAACATGCAAAAATGGTCTCTTACAAATATTGAGGTGAATTTGGTTTTATATTCACACATTTGGGCTTTCTCCTTAATAACATGCATTTCAGAAAAGTATTCTTTGCAAATTATAAATAGTGAAATCATATAAGCAGCCAATGACTATAAAAGTACAATATTGTTCATCATCAAATAAATAGTCCTAATGTTGTTTTGAAGTCATATTTACATGTGATTTTAGACCGAATATTCCAAATACCATGGTAAACAATAGTGGTGTAATGGATCACAAATTTGCAGTTCGGATCAAACTACGGTTTTTTTAGTCACTGATCGGAGCATTTTTCGGATCAGAAAAAGGGAGGAGACAAATGTCATTTGCTTTCCATTTATACAAAAACATTACTGCAGAAAGCATTGCTTTTAACAAACAACTTAGAACCTGTAATTTTAATAAAAATAAAAATCAAGAAAGAATCAGCTGAATAAAGAAAAGTATTCAATACGAAATATGATCTTGGCTATTTGCACTGCTACCTTAAGAAACTGTATTAATGCAGACCGATCTCAAGAGTCGCCAGCCCAGCGATGTCCACTGCTCTGCAGAGATAAAATATACAAGAACAAATTATTTAAGATATTTAGGATTACCGAAAAGAGATGGTTTTGATCAGGGTTGGGGCTAAAGACAGCACGAAAGTGGAAGTCGGCTCCAAACATAAACTTCACTCTGCCAAAGAGCTTAGAATCACCAAGAGCCGACACTCAACAGAACATTCCATTGCAACAGCAGTGCCCACTGCCCAGCAACAGCCCCACAATTCTGCCATTTTTGAGGTGAAAGCGATTAGGCATCCATTGGATATCTTATTACTGTGACGCTTCAAGCAGCTGCTTTGTTTTTTGGTGAACTTACTTTAAATTATTTTAAGCTAATAGTTTATGCACTGGCATAATAATACTGACATGTTAAATTAAATTAACATGAATATCAAAATGGGATGTTGATGACGGTACACTTTTTGTTGCAGTCATTGTCATTTGCTTTCCATTTATACAAAAATATTACTGCAGAAAGCATTGCTTTTAACAAAAACTTAGAACCTGTAATTTTAATAAAAAGAAAAATCAAGAAAGAACCAGCTGAAAAAAGAAAAGTATTCAATATGAAATATCTTTGCTACTGTTGCTGATAATGCTAAATATAGAAATCTAACATCTTGTACAACAGATCATATTTATCTTTAATTAATGATTCAACAATTCACACCTAAAACTTCATGTTTCATTATAGGTCTATTATTTTTGAAAATCTATCCAGTGACAGCGTTTGTCGCCTTTGTGTTGGTTACTCAATGTAACCGCTTTCACCAGTGTAGGGCTGGACAATAATTCGATATAAATATATATCGCGATATATTTTTTTTCAATAACATGTTATGATTTGTGATATGATACAATTTGTGACATATTACAGTATGTAATATGATTTTAGAACCCATTTCCGGTATTTCGATATAAATTTGCATATATATATTTTATAATATACATAAGATCTTATACATTTTATCACTTGTCACTGAATGACTTTCAGTGCTCAGCCGTCAGAAAGAGCGTGATGTCACCTGCGTGATGATGTACATCACAGACACGCTGCCAGCGCTCAGCAGCACACAGTCTTTTACACTACAGTCGATGGCAGCACAGCAGTTGGTTAAGCTCCGTGACCGTCGCAGAAAGTTTTAGCTACAAAATGAGTGCCCTGAATGCAGATGTAAATGAACAAGCTTCCACAAGTAAGAATGCAGACGAAATACAGTAGTTGATATAAGAGAAGAAAGACTAATGCAGTGGGGTGGAAGTGGTTTGGCTTTTTAAGTTCTGATAAACTTATAGTTTCGGTGCTCTGCAAATTGTGCAAATTTATCGCGCGAAAAAAAAAAAGCCGTTAATCTATTCTCAAAGTTGGGTTGGGAGCTGGGTCTATTCTACGCAAGCTAATGAAAGCTATAATGACTTTCACCTTGGTATTTTAGCGTGGATGTATACCTGGCCGGTGAGCCATCTAAAGAGTGCTCTTCTGAATCAGATCAGCAGAATGCCTGACTCTAACTGCAGTTCGCCAGTTTACTTTAACTCATGAACATTTCCTTCATGCGCCGTGACAAACTGGGGTATTAGACGCAAATAAGGAGTAAGGACTGGTGAAAGTGTTATGGAATTTAATAACTCACGCCAACTGGAAAGAAAAAAAACTTCCGCATTTCGCGGTGTGTGTGTGTGTGTGTGTGCGCGTGCGTGCGTGCGTGCGTGCGTGCGCGCGCGCCTGTGTGTGTGTGTGTGTGTGTGTGCGTGCGGTCCTTTACTGACAGCCGCCTCTGTGGATCTTGTCGGAAAATATGGCAAAGTCCAACATGACGGTAATAGTTTGTCAGTAATGCCACTAATATCTGCATACTCCACGTCTCAATTTCATTTCTGTTTAGTGCAGTTATGACTTTAGTCGCATTAAGTAATCTAAAATCGCTGTTTAGATGGTAGACTCTTAATCAGAGTATTGTTTTAATCATATTAAAATCGTATTAAAGTATTGTTGCCCATGTAAACATACTCAATGTTTGACACACCGTCAGGGCTCTGTGAACTTGCCTTTGTGAAGCAGCATTTCCTGTATGTACGTACATCAAAAGCAAGTATGAAAATCGCTGTTTGGAGTTTATGCAGGCCTACAGTTCAACATTAATGTTTAACTGAATAAACAGTTAGTAAACAAGTACATCTTATTGAACATCATTTATTTTCATCACCAACTATCATAGTAGAACAGTTTCTCAAGCAGTTTGTGATGCAGTTTGGAAACAGGAGATGGGCCCCAGGTCTAATGCGCCACCTGGCTTGGGAAACCCGTTCTCAAAGACTTATTATTTGGGTAGCACACATATTCTGAATGCCATCAGCAGAATTCAAATGAGCCATTTAATCTAGATTAATTTCGAGATTAATCTAGATTTTAAAAAAGTCTGAGAGTTTTATTTATTTGATAGTTTATTTCACATTTATTGTTTGTAAAGGCTAAATACAAATAAAAAGTGAACATTAATTTTATTTTTTTGTACTGTTTTTATTTTTTTTAAAAAGTTATAAGAGCCTGGAGGTATTATAGACTTTACAAATTCAGATGTAGTCATTTGTAGGTACAGACATCCATTGTGTGCGCTCTTGGCAGTTTTTTCCTGTCTTTTTAATATTGTCCATATCGATATCGGAATTATATCATATCGACCAAAATTAAGAAATATATCGTGATATAAATTTTTGCCATATCGTCCAGCCCTACATCAGAGTCATATTTTATTAAACAGTTTAATCTGTATCATAAACATCAGTGTTTATATCTGAGCTATAAACTGTTCTCCCAGTACTTCTGTGTTATTTAAGTGTTTGTACCGAACTGAAAAAGTGTAAAAACTGAATCTCTCGTTGCAGTTTTGAATGCAGAGCTTTGAAGGATTAATAAACATATGCAAATCATTATCATTTATCGTTCATGTTGCGCGGGCTTGAACTGAGATCACGATCATTTAATGTTCAATTGTGCAGCTTTACACTGAATGCATTAATGCAGGCTAAACAAGCAGTGACAGAAAACACAAATTAATAGACAAAGAAAGCATTTAAGTAGATCACACCACAACTTTTTCCGTCATCATTATATCTTACAGGGAAGTCAAAATGCTTTCATACGCTGATTTGATTGACGCGATCGGGGATCTCTCTGCTATTGTTATAATGTTGGATTAACAAGTTCAAAAAAAGTTATTAATCCGCGGGTCACGTGCGTTCTGAACCGTGGGTTGTGATCCGTACGGATCAACAGTGATCCGTTACACCCCTAGTAAACAATATAATAGCCTTTATTTAACCAGGTAAGTCAATTGAGAACCAGTTCTCATTTACGTGGACGACCTGGCCAAGAGGTAACATAAAAAGCAGATATGAAGCAGCAGGGACACAATACAATAACAATTTCACAATGCAGATAATAACAAAAAAAATAAGAAAAAACTAAAAACAAGCACAGTGATCTTGTGCTATTAAATGAATTGAAATTTTTAAAGGATTATAGTGGATTAAAAGTGTTGCGCTTTTAGGTGGAAAACTCAAGAGTAGTGACCAAATGAAGTGCAAACTTTGGGTATGCACAGATTAATAAAACTACTAGAGTGCAGATTTCGACATGTTTTCTTAATGTTAAGAAGTGAATGTAAATATAGTGGTGTTTTCCCAATAAGAGTTGTGTGAATGAACAGAAACCAATGAATTTGTCTACGTGATTGAAGGGAAGGCCAATTCAATAAAGAATACAGTTGACAGTGATGAGTATTAAATGACGCACCAGCAACAAAATGAATTGCTGCATGGTAAATAACATCCAGTTTGTGGAGGAGAGTTTTTGAAGCTGATCTGTAAATCAAATCCCCATAATCCAAAATTGGTAATACTGTTACTTTGACCAAATGCTGCTTAGAAAATGGACAATGTAAGGACTGTGTTCGAAGTTGTCACTGAACGAATGTGCAAATATAAAATCAACTTTACCTCAATCTTACAAATATATAGTTATCATTAAGTGAGGATACATTTGCTTTGCATGCAAAATCAAACAAGTAAATTATTGTTTCATAGACTTGTCAGGCAAATTTAACTGCTTACAGTTAAGTCAAGAACTATAGAGTCTCCCTGAGTTAAATTTGATTAATTTTAATCAGTTTCATTAATCAGAGTTCATATTTATTATGTTTCTAAAGTAAAAATGTTTAATGAACATTAGATAGTTGCACTGGAGAACAAGCCAAAAATATGATGGGGAAACCATCACTTATTGCTTGGTTAAATGTAAAAGAAAGCGTGTTAAGTTCTGATGTTTGGAAATATATTTAATGTAAACCATGCGCTGTTTTGTAAAATGGATGAAGTAATGAATCAGAATCTTAAAGAGCTTTATAGCAGGTGTGTTTACACACACATAGGAGGAATTTGTTTCCACAGTGCAACCGGATGACAGTGACAGGACGAAAACACAGATAAAAAAAAAAGTAAATGGACAATAAAAAATCCAATTTGACAAATATATGTGAAGTATATTACTACAGGGCTCGAAATTAACTTTTTAACTTGGGAGCACCAGTGCTCCCAACTTCAATAATTTAGGAGCACCAGAAAAAATTTAGGAGCACCACTGCAAATTATATATTAAGGCATTTATTGTATTTGAAAACAACATCAATCAGGACTAACAAAAACCAGAAACGTCTATCTAACTAATGCTGTGATGATTTATTGATATCTGTGCAATAATTCCAAAATAAATGTCTAATAATTATAAAAAATTATTAATGATGACGATGATGTCAATAATACTTACAATGAATAACATTTGTCATTATCATGCTGCCCTGAATGTGCTTGAATGCGAGTTATGTACTGTAAAAGGTCCTGCTGTTACTTGATGAAAAATAAATTTATGGTTTGCAGTGAGAAATATTTATTTTGCACTGTTGTTTTTATATCCATGTCAATTTAATAAATAATATTTCTGCTACAAAACAAACGTAAGATTATAATAAATCATTCAATCCAATGCTGAAAGCTGCAAAGCAGTCATCAGTAAATAGAAAAATAATATATATCTCAAGAAAGAATGGACCAAAGAAAGTAAGAAAAGTCTCACTTCTGCTACTCTTTAAAAGTGTTGGTTTGGGTTTGTGTCATTGTAAATGCTTGGTCTCGTTATGAGCTGATTTTCATTTTTCTGTGTTCGTGGAATAAAGCAGGCGAGTCAGCCGACCCAATATAAGAGCAGGCAGAGCAGGATTCTCGTGATGACCCGTTCTTTGTTATGAGCCGCAGATTCAGTTTAAACTTGGTAAAAGCGAACTTCTTTGGTGATGATGTTTACAGTGTTAGATTTTACATTTAGTGGACATTTACGCTGAACACGCAGTGAATGCAACGCATAGAGATTCGGGCACCTTTTCCGAAAACACTTGATTGATCTCGGCTGGCGCCTTTATAAGCTCCCTGTTATCTGAAAGCGGAAAGCCTTGAGTGATTGACAGCTAATATGAACAAATATAGCGGCAGGGAAGTCCGATTCAGCACGTTTTTAGAAAAAATCAAAACAAGTCGCACTACAACCATTATATGCAGTCGCACAAACGCTCCCAAATATATTATGAGGTCGCATAGATTAAATTTCTCGCACATATGCGACCAAAATTGTCGCAATTTCGAGCCCTGTTACTATATACAATATTGTATGTATATCTATATAATGTGCAAATTGAAATGTTGACTGTGTTAAATAATGAAGGTTGTAAGGTTCCTGCAGTTCCTGAAAAGATTTACTTTCCACTGTTTAAGGTCAAAAAGGCTTTAAAACAACAGCTAATGTCATAAATTGTTAGTGCGTTCAGTATTTTAATGTCACACCAAAAGAATCAGCTGATTCATGGGTAATGAGTGTAGGAACTAAAAATTCAATTCATCTTTATTTGTATAGCGCTTATACAATGTAGATTGTGTCAAAGAAGCTTCACATGGAAGATTATAGTGAATTGAAACAGTGTCAGTTCAGTTTTCAGAGATTAAGTTCAGTTCAGTTTAGCTCAGTTCAGTGTGGGTTAATAATCACTACTAAGAGTCCAAACACTGAAGAGCAAATCCATCGATGCGCAGCTCTACAGATCCCGAACCATGCAAGCCAGTGGCGAGGAAAAAACTTCACCAATTGGCGAAAGCGAAGATTTAAAAAACCTCGAGAGAAACCTGGCTCAGTTGGGCACGACCATTTCCCCTATGGCCAAACGTCTTGTGCAGAGCTTCTCCAAACTTCTCCAGCCGGAAGACGCATGCTCTAGTGACATCACTGCCGCTGTTACGCTAGCCGCTGCTGCTGCAGCGGGTGTGTTGGAGCTCGCTCTGTTGCATAGATTCGCAATTTGCATTTTTATTATCAAATACCTCCACATTTGCTAAATACTACTTAGGGGGAACAAACCCTAAATACATTTTATATAACATTTAACACTTTATACAAATAAATCTACTTTAAAACGTTCTGTCTCTCGAGCATCCGCCTGTTGTTTGTACCTTAGCCTGCTAGCACCGCTAGTCAGGTAAAAAAATTAAATGCATAAAAATAATGACTTTTTATTTGTTATCTAAGGTTTACAATGCAAATCCTAATAGAACCACGTTTGGTAAACTAAGTAAGTCTCTCAAATAATATATCTACTAAAATATTGCTTTACAAACTGTGTTGTACATAAATTATACAAACATTTGCATATTAGTTAATAAATATGGCTGAAATTATTATAAAAACACGATAAAAAGATATTTAGACAGATTTAATTAAGTAAATAAATAGACTCCGGTGTTTCCTCTAGGATTTTTTCCAGCTGTGGTGGCAGACCTTTTGATCTACCAACTACTTTTGGCGTTATTTCAATGACAAATGTGACTCAGTCCGAGATCAGATTTGTGTATTACGAGCATGCAGATCTTTTTGCTTGCGCTAGGATTTCACCTGTTCGTGCACAAAACTTCTTGCACGCCCTCAAATATACGCTGCTTAAGTGCGATTTAGCGCATTTACGTAGTGAATTTGTCTCCAACCTTTAGTAGATTTGCAAGGAATATTTATGAACGTCTCCAATAGACCTACAGAGATTCATTAGTGCGTCCTGAGGTAAAGTGAAACGGCTGTAAACTCCAGCAAGATAAAGCCTTTGTTTGTTGTATGCAGAGCCATAGACCTTTATCTATAAATAAAGTATATTATGGAAACTGTTCATCCTAACTGAAAGCTATACGCCGTGTTTGCTGGCCTCATGCATCAGTCAGTCAGCATGTCACCTTAAAGGGTTAAACAAATAACGCACAGCACTTACTACGATTACAGAAAAGCTTGCGCTGTTATAATTCACTTAGCTTTTAATACGTTTTGGTGCGATTATAACTCGCTATTTAAAAAAAACGACAATGTTTTGAATGAGAAGATGTAGCCGTGGCTAGATGAATTTTGGCATGGCGCCCTGCCATGGTAGAATGAATGTAGCGGAAACCTTGGACTCTATGATGGGCAAAAAAATCTGCAGATTTCTGTGGGCTCAGGTTTTGTGTGCTTATGAGGAAATTTAAATTATCAAACCAAATGCATGTGATAATTGAGCTAATGAAAATACATTATTTTTGCCTATCAGGAAGGACCGTGACCGAGATCGGGATGAGCGATCAAAGGATCGAGATCGTGACCGGGACCGTGAGCGCGACCGTGACAGAGACCGAGACCGCGATCGGGACCGAGAGAGAGACAGCAAGTCGACGAGTGCGGCGCTCAGCACCAGCGTGTCTGGAAGCGGGATTCTTCCTCTGAAGCAGGCCAGCATGCATCAGCAGATCAACCCCTTCACCAACCTGCCTCACACGCCACGCTACTACGAGATCCTCAAGAAGAGGCTGCAGTTGCCCGTCTGGGAGTATAAAGAGCGCTTTAATGACATCCTGAACCGCCATCAGAGCTTTGTGCTCGTAGGAGAGACCGGCTCTGGAAAGACCACACAGGTTAGGCTGCACAGGATTTTACTTGTATTTCAAAATGCACACAAAAATTGGTGAATGAAAGCAAAGCTATTTCAAGTGAGTTTAAACCACTATAAAGTTTGCCACTTTAACAAAGAATGTTATTGATACAATGAAGACCATAGAGTGTTTTTACATTTGATTATTGAATTTCTGTACCTCAATACTGTTATACTCGCTGTATAAGCGCTGTTTGTTTAATGCTTTATTTTCGTTCTTTTGTTTTTATCTGTGATTTTAATTGATTTTATTTTGTATATACGGTTGAAGTCAGAATTATTAGCCCTCCTTTTATAACAGCTGCATGATATTGGAAAAAAAATGACATGGCAATATTTAATTTTTCTTGTGATTTATATGAATATAATTCACAAGATGACTCTGTGGAAATAATTCATAATGTTACATTGACTGGGAGGATTTTTGTTAAGGGAGTGCATTTGAATAACATGTACAGAATCATTTTAAAATAATAAATATATCCAAATATAGTTAGGGGAAAATTATTAGCCCTCTTGTTATATTTATTACTTTTCAAATATTTCTCAAGTGATATTTTAGCAAAGATTTTTCACAGTATTTCTTATAATTTTTTTTTTTCTAGAGAAAGTCTTATTTGTTATTTCGGATAGAATAAAAGCAGTTTTTAATTTTTTTTATTACCATTTTAAGGTCAATATTATTAGCAATACAGTGGTTCCTCGTTAATCGTGAGAGTTACCTTCTAAAAATAACAATCAGTATGCAAAATCCGCGAAGTAGTCAGCTTTATTTTTTACAATTATTATAGATGTTTTAAGACTGTAAAACCCCTCACTGCACACTTTATACACTTTTCTCAGACAGGCATTCACATTTTCACACTTTTTTTCTAGTTTAAACACTCTCAGAGTTCAAACTTCATAGAAAAATAAGTCCTGTATTATGGAATTAAACCAAAGATCAAAACCTGTTGTCAGGTGCAAACATTCACTGTCAGCAAAAGGTTCATGAAGCTCTTTAGCTTTTTTGCTGGTAATGTTGTTTATCCTGCAGTCACTGATCCACAAAGCTAAAGCAGACTCCATCCTTAAGGGGGTCACACACCTGATGACGAAATTATTGAGATTGTGCTCTGTGGCACGGCAGAAATACGAACAGTGTCCTGAGTCGTAGCTGGGAACTGCAGACAGCCGCCGACTTGTGGTGCCTGTGTGCGTACCCTGATATAAACCTATGTTTACAATTCTAAAATGCATGGCACTGTGTGGTGCGAAACTGCGAGGTCGCGAAAGGTAAATTGCTTTATAGCGAGGAACCACTGTATTTTTTTTTTCCAGTTGGCTACAGAACAAACCACTGTTATACAATGATTTGTCTAATTACCCTAACTTGCCTAGTTAACCTAATTAACCTAGTTAAGCCTTTAAATGTCACTTTAAGCTGAACACTAGTATCTAGTGAAATATCATGTACTGTCATCATGGCAAAGATAAAAGAAATCAGTTGTTAAATGTAGTTAATAAAAAAAATCATTATAATGAATGTCAGTAGGGCAAAAACAGCTACCAACATAACGAAAGTGTAGTAAATTTGGCCATAATGTATTGAAAGTTGAGGTTTTGGCAATTTTGAAACCATTTTCCCAAAATATGTGCAAAAATAAGATTTCTCACCAAAAATCAGTCCGCTAGCTGACACACAGAGAAAGTTGTGGCCAAATTAAGCCTCAAAATCACCCCAGAGTGAATGAAACAGCTCAACAGCACACAGGGGTTAATTAAACCACAGTAAGGAGCTTAATGAATTGTTGGACTGTTGCTTTTCAGATCCCTCAGTGGTGTGTTGACATGGTGAGGTCTCTGCCAGGCCCGAAGCGTGGCGTGGCCTGTACTCAGCCCAGAAGGGTGGCAGCCATGAGTGTGGCTCAGAGAGTGGCGGATGAGATGGACGTCATGCTGGGACAGGAGGTTGGATACTCTATCAGATTCGAGGACTGCAGCTCTGCAAAGACCATACTAAAGTAAGTCGTTGCTCTCGTGTCAGACATCAAATAATGTGTCATGAGCTTTCAATAAAGTGGAGGTCAATGGACTCTTTTCACAAGCCTTTAACAGTCATCTTTAAATCCTTAAAAGTTTTTAATATTTTGATTTTTAAAAAAAGTATGAACATTTATATGTATTCATGCATGTATTATATAATCTTTGCATAACATTACTAAAAATTATTACATAACTTTACTGTCATTAAAGGGATAGTTCACTCAAAAATGAAACCTAATTAAAAAACAATATTTATAACAATAAGACATCAACATGTGAGTTTTTGAAAAATTGTAGAATTATCATCAAAAGTAAATCTTAAACTGTTATAAATCATTTTTAATGCTGAGCAAAGATTAATCACATCCAATATAAAAGTTTATTTTGACAAAAGTGTGTGTTATGTATATTTATTATGTATTTGTGACACACACAAAGTATACAAAACATCATTATTTTTTTTACATAGAAATTTTAAGGGCGTACTCACACTAGGTATAGTTGCCTTGAACCGTGCTTGTCCCCTCTCCCACGACGGCCTACACTCACCCTGCATTTTGCCTTCTGAACCTTAGCACACTTGCCTCATCGATGATGCGACTGTTTAGTTTAACAGCAAGAGAAGCGCTCTCGCTCAGAACAGAGGACATTGCTTTACTTATAGTTTTAGTCATTTGGGTTGCAGTGACATGCAGTCAATTATTTTGCGGAACAGATCCACCACTTTTAACGCTCATAAATGATCATAAAAGTCCTCGTGCTGCATGTATTAGGAGGTTTGCTGAAGGTGCAGATGACGTGCAGTGAGGGGTTTGCGTCTTTAATAAACTACAACAGTTTGCGTTCATTGAAAAGTAAGAGTGATTATTAAATCCATATGAAACAGTTCTTTAAAAGTGACATCGCATCTTCAGTTTTGGGCTCAAGCACTTTTGGACCAAAGCCCTTATGAACCGTGCTCTGGCACACCTCTACCAACTGGGCCAGGGCAATTTTAATTTTGGATGCAGAAAATCACGATTTATTTTTGTACACCACTACTTATTGTATGTTTTATTTGTTGCTGTTGATGTATAATTGTTATAAACCTTTTTTTTTATTATAAAATTGTATTTATAAATTGCTTGTCTGTTTTTGCCATGACAGCCAGAAGCTGCTATGGCTATAAACTCAGTACTTCTGTGTCTGAAACAAATAAAAAATGCTTTATTGGCATGGGTAATGTTACAAATGAATTGCCAAAGCATTTATAAAGTTCACATGAAAATGAATGTATAAAGTATATATAAAAACATAGTAAACACAGTAAATGGTAGTATTAGTAAAAAAATAAATCAGAATAAACTGGACGTTTCATGTACTCTTCTTTCTCTGTCTCCCTATCTCTCTCTAGCTATGCCTTTCCTTTTGGGGTTGTTTTAGTGCTACTTGATATAAAGACTAATAAAAAGTGTGTCTTGTTTGCAGATATATGACAGACGGAATGTTACTCCGTGAGGCTATGAACGACCCCTTACTGGAGCGATACGGTGTCATTATTCTTGACGAGGCCCACGAGCGCACGTTAGCCACAGATATTCTGATGGGCGTCCTCAAAGAAGTGGTCCGACAGAGGTCTGACCTTAAGGTATGTCAAACCTATCACATGTAGAAGTAGATGACAGAAATAATTACCATTTTGAATATACAGTTGAAGTCACAATTTTAAGCCCTTTAAAAAAAAAAAAAGCCTAAACAATGTTTAACAGAGCAAGGAATTTTTTTTTCAGTATTTGCTATAATATTATGTAATAATTATGTTTAATATATATATATATTTTTTTTTTACATCAATCTATATGATGATTAATTGAATTATATTTACCCATATTTTAACACTTATGGACCACAATTTTGACTTTATTTTTTATTTTTAAGCAAACGTAATTTGAAATATTAAAATAGACGCTATGCACTCACTTTTGTTAATTTAATTGTATGCGAATACTAACTATTTTTGATGGACATGCATGTTTATAAAATATGAATGTACGTATATTATATACGTATATATTGTTGGTTGCCACTTTTTATATAGTAGTTAGTATAGATAATTGTGTTTCTTTTTTTAACATAAATTTATACGATGATTAATTTAAATATTTTGCTCATGTTTTGATGCATTTTACTAAACAAAAGTCATTTGAAATATTAAAATAAATTCACTCTTATTGAAATTTATTCAATAACTGAATGTGCACATGCATGTTTATATAATATGAAAGTGCATATGTTTTTGGCATCCTTGTATAAAATTATATAAAATATTGCATGGTCACATTCTTTAATGTATATTGGTTAATATAGATTGTTTTAAAATGTTTTTATTATATTTTTATGTCTATTAAAAATATTTTTACCCATATTTTGACACATAATTTGAAATATTATAATGGAGACCATGCACTGAAAATCACTTCAGTTTTATGCAAAAACTATAAGTGCACATGCATGTTTATATAATATGAAAGTGTGCATGTTTGCTATTGTTTGCATGCATGGCAAAGTTACTTCTTTGTTGCTGCATAAGCGTGCATTAAAATGCACAGTGTGTAAAACCAAACCAGCTCGTGCAGTGAAGATTTGAAGCTGCATCAAGCTGAGCCAGGACAAATGGCTCTGGTAATAAATGCAGCAGATAATTCTGCGAGTGTGTCCGTCTCTCAGTATATCCTTCATCAGACAATTCTGGATAAAGCGGCTTTCACACCTGACAGCTGTGTGGCCGTTTGCTTGAAGACAAACGTGGGCCGTTCTGCTCAGAAATGCACAGCCAGTCGCTTTAGTGGAGGTAAAGCGACTGCTGCTGGGTCAGCCCATTTGAAAGCCATCAGCCCAAGGAGAGCAGAAGCGCAGCCGGTTTTATGGCTCAGATGTGCTGGACCCATTCTCATAAAGCAGATGGGTAATGACTGCTTGTTGTCAGGAACAAATCAAAGGTTATACATGTGTTCAGAGACTGTTAAATAAGGTCTAGGTGACTCAAAGTGATCCCTCGGCCCCGCGTCCCCATTCCGCGCTAAAGTTTAATATGCTTTAAGTGCAATTATAAGGTGTCATGATGTGGAAATGTGCACCTAAAAATGGCTCAGAGTTTTTTCTCTCTGTTAGAAACATAATGTCCTCAGAGAGAATAAGACGTAGCAGCTTTTACCAAGAGTTGTGCAAATTGGTGTCCTTTCAAAAGCCAATTCGCTCTATAGACCCTTTACACAAGACTTTGATGCATGTAATAATCATTAAAAAATGTTTTTTTGTGAATTTAAAGTATATATTTATGAAGCTATTTCTTTTATTTATTAATTAAAAAAAAGCTGTACTATCGATTTAGTATCGGTCATCAGCTTTTTAAATCCGTTAAAAGGTTTTTAATATTTCGATTTATTTATTTTTTTTAAATTTTTCAATTAATTTTTCATTTTTTTTTATAAAGTATACATTTATAAAGCTGTTCGTTTTTTATTTATTATTATTATTTTTATTATTATAAAAAAAAGCTGTAGTATTGATTTAGTATTGGTATTGTAATATTAAATTTAGGTATTATATCGAAGTCAAAAATTTGCTATCGTGACAACACTGCATTGGCAACTTATTCTTTTGTATATTACTTGTAGATAGTTATGTTGTTAATTTTTTAAACCTACATCTGTATGTTGATGGATTGGAGTATTTTTACCCATATTTTAACACTTGACAATATTTTAACAATTTTAACACCATATATATTTTTTTTTACAATTTAGTAATTAAATTTTTTATATTTATATATATATATATTTTTAAGTATACGTTTAAAAACTATTCTTGTACTTTAATTATTTATTAAATACTTATTTAAACGTAGACAGTGCTCATTAATCAATACGGCTGGGTATCAAGTTCGATACCTTTTTAGGCACCGATTGAATACTGTTGAGTATCGAAAAATGTCTTTCATTCTTTACCATGTTTCGATACCTATGGTTAAATCTTGTCAGTGTTAGTGCACCATGTCTTTAAAATGGCAAATCTATGGGCAAAATAACGGAACTAAAATAAATAAATGGATGCTGGCACACTGTGTGAATTACTTCTGCTATAGCAATCTTATCAATATAATGTATACTAAAGCTGTGCAATTAATCGCAATCGCAAAAAATTGTGATTTAAGCTCATGTGATTTCTAAACCGCATAAGGCTGCGATTTTTATCTATTAATTTATTTGCATTTTTATTCAGAATACGTTCATGTGCGCATGATTTTAATATGTTAACCAATCAGAGCTGACGCAGCACACCGGGCAATTACAGCTGAGCGGGAGAAAGATGTTAACCAGCTCTCTCCATGCAAAATAAAGTTGAGCGGGAGAATTGAATAGGCCAGCAGTGCAGGTTATATAGATGCAGGTCAAAATAAAAATTATTTGGTGCCAAAGAGAAATTCATCGTCAGTTGTTTGGGAGTATTTTGGATTCAGGAGAGCGGATGTGTCACAAAGCATGGTAATTTGTAATACTTGTGAAATGATTACTCCAACGAAATGGAGCAATACTACAAATCTGTTCGAACACTTAAAACAGCGTCATAAAAAACTGCATTATCAATGCATGTCGACAAAGTCCATAGAAACAAACAAAAGCACACATTAAAGCCTGCCCGATCAGACTGAACAAGTATCCATTGTTCAAGCATTTGCAAGCGCCGTGCCTGATGAGAAAGGATCAAAACGGCGAGAGAAAAAAATTACAGACGCAATTACCTATCATATATGCAAAGACATGATGCCTGTGCACATCATCAGTAAAGACTGCTTACGAAGACTAATACGAACTCTTGACAAAAGATACCAGCTGCCATCTCACACTCATTTCACACGATTTGCTATTCCCGAAATGTAAGGCGTTGAACACAAGCTCAAGCAGGTGAAATACTTCGCCACGACCACAGATATGTGGTCCAGCAGAACGATAAAGCCATACATGAGTTTAACGGTCCACTATATTAATGACAACTTTGAAATGAAAAGTCGATGTTTGCAAACAGCATTCTTCCCAGAAGATCACACTGGAGAAAAGATATCTGAAGGTTTAAAAGAAGCTTTAGCATCACGTGGACTTTGTGAAGAGCAACAAGTGTCTATCACCACATTTATTTTATGTTGTCTGTTTTAAAGACAATTTTACTACAGTTTTGTTTATTAAACTTAATACCATGTTATTTCATCGTGAAATGTTTTGTTATGCACTTCTTGTGCACTGAATACATTTGGAATGTTTGCATGTAGCTTGTTTGAAATGGCAAAAACAGTTGCCAAAATCTCAAATAAAATCACAGTCTCAACATTCCTAAAAAAAAATCGCAATATGATTATTTTATCCATATCGCACTGACTTTTTTTATGTATACATTAGGGCTGTGCAAGTAAAACTCCATATCCAAATAGGCTTACATGCATCTTTTTAAGAATATCTGCTAAGTCAATAGGAACTTTAAGAATGCAGCAGTGAACCCCACATACTGGCATAAAATTGTTCGTTTTAGTGAAGTTTGAACTTATTTTTAGGTTGCATTTTCTTTCATTGTGTTTTTAAGAGTTTGACTCTGTTAGAAAAAAATTACACATTGGGAAAAAAGATGTATTCTTGTCAAAATATTTTATACATTTGCTATTAAACAATTTATAAAATTTAAAGTATCAAATTTTTGAACGATACCCAGCCCTATTAATCAACTGTGAAAACTGTAAATAATCCAAGTCTAAAATTCAGAACTTTCTGAATGATCCCACCCACACAGTTTCAACCAGTAAATCTATTAAATATAATACCAATATCAAAAGAAGGAGGAAAAAATAGAGAGAAAATAATTATTGCAGTACAAATTTAATATCATTGCAATTTTCTCCCATTTTCAGAAAGTTGTGAAAACATCATGGAGTTTTACTTTTTTTTTTTTTTTTTTTTTTTTTTTTTTTTTGGAGCAAATTGTATTGCAAAAAATGTATTTATGATGCTCTCCTATTCACTGCTCCCTAAATTTGCCCAACTATGACGACTTCTGCTGCTGAGAAAGCCAAAAATGTAAAAAGGGTCCATTTGTTTCTCCTCAGGTCATCGTAATGAGCGCCACTCTGGATGCCGGAAAGTTCCAGGTTTATTTTGATAACTGCCCCTTGCTCACCATTCCTGGCCGGACGCATCCAGTGGAGATCTTCTACACACCCGAGCCTGAGCGGGACTACCTGGAAGCGGCCATTCGCACAGTCATCCAGATCCACATGTGTGAGGAAGACGAGGGAGATGTGCTGCTCTTCCTCACCGGACAGGAGGTAATGTCACTGATTTCCTGGAGGATTTGATTAAATAGGGTTCGTTTGAAAAATACCTAACCATTATTTATTTTTGTCAAGGTTTGAAATGTATTAAATTTTAGGTAGTGTCCTTGATACATTTTGCTTAGTTTATTTTAAACGGTTTCCTTCCCCTTGAAAAGCGTAGGATGTAATTGAAAGTGCTGTAAAAGTGCTTGAATTTCACTTTTCAACCCTGCGAAAGATGCAAGCATTTCACTTTATTTCACCGTAATGTGCAGTGGAAACTAGGATGATGTTTGTTAAACTACCAATGCCAGAACTCTATCAAAATATGCTTTTTTTTTAAGCATCCAGACAAAAGAGTCAGTGTTGAGCTGGTTAATGTTTCTCCATTAGCCTCTTTTTTTGCAGTGTTAAAAAAAAAAACTCAAAATCCAGCCATCGGTTTTTGTGAATTGGAAAAGCCAATATACTCTATAATTATTAGATGTAAAGTAATCGAAAAAAGATCATGATCACGATTCGACCCCTCACACGATCTTAATCCAGCATCTCTACAATTCAGCTAATTATATTTTCAAGGTCAAGAGAGAAGCATAAAAGCGGTCGCACAAGTCTTCACATTGTTTTACATGCGTTGCTCAGAAACGTAGACACCCCCAAATGGTGTTGAAAGAGTCATGTACTGTATAATTCACCCAAAAATATAATTTCTGTCCTGATGTGATGTTGTATTTGCGGCAGCGAAATCACACGTGAACTGACTGTGAGCTGTGCGTTTACTAGAGAGGATGTGCACATCAAATAACAGTTGGGAAAGTTCTTACTGTAGTAAGGGGGATCTGCTTCATTCTTGTCTGTCATTGTGCTGATTATCTAAGTGAAGGCTACAGAGATCTCTGGCTCTGACATGCACATGGGAGCGGTGGGCGGGAGAACCAGCTCATTTGCATTAAAGGCACAGGCAACAAATCCGCTACAATGTCCAAACAGCAAATTTCCCTGATTTAAAAAGGTATAATAAATAATCTGACAGTTATTTTGGGCTGAAACTTTACAGATACATTCTGGAGACACAAAAGACTTATCTTACATTTTGAAAAGGGAGTAAAATAGGTGCCCTTTAAGTAGAGGTGTGAACCTACACTGGTCTCACGGTTCGGTTACGATTATCATGCCATTGATTCGGTTCAATTCGATATCTCTGTGAATCACGGTGCATTGACGATTCTTTCCATACATAGTTTTATATTTTCTTCACAGCACAACAATTCTTGTATTAAAATGTATAAATATATTTATATACTATTTGTAAAACAATTTTGTCCTTTAATACAGTCGGATATATAAACTGTACCTTTAAACAACACGAGCATTTATAGACCATTTTGAGGGATGTAAACAAAAACAATGGTCCTAACGTATTTCCTGTTTTACATTTTTAATTTCCATTGCTTCTGAGAATCCAAAAAGGTCCACATATTGATAAATAGTGTTATGACGGCTGATTTAAAATCAAGTTATGATTGAATTGCCTCTTGTTACAGTTAGGAAACAGTTTAACGTCAAGCAGGAAATGTTCATGAGCCAATGACATGACCACATTGAAATGGTCTATAGCAAATAAACAAATATAAATATCCCGCTTGCTTTCTGCCTTGTCTACCAAGTTCTTTCTTACACCCCTTTGATTGGCCACGCGCTCAACAGAAAGGGCTGCGATTGACTCTTACACGCTGGCGCTCTTCACAGATGCACTCATGGGCCACAGTGAGAGAGAGAGAAATGGAGATTACTTTCATTCTCTTAATCGCCGTGTAATACGGGCTTTTGCTGTAAGTGTCAGTGAAACAGAGTTCAGCAAACACACACACAGTGAAATTGTACACCGTGTCAGAGTTTTTACGTAGTTAGAGCGCTGTAAATACTCGCACTCGCTGCTCGCCTCCCTCGCCATACTAAGCTTTGGGGACATAGCGCATGTGAGATAAATGACGTCAGTACATAATAACCGGTTATGATTATTACTGAACCGATACCGAATTGTCCGCGTCTGCATCGCGGTGCACCGAAGAAATGATTAATTTTGACACCCCTACCTTTAAGTTCCATTTTATAGTTTCAGTCAGAAATAATATGAATCAGGATACCCTTAGTCCTAAAAAGAAAAAAAAAACTATCACGTAATCAAACTTTAGAAATGATTTTATGTATGTCACTTCAGAATAAAAATTATAGCAACTTACCACCTATCTAAATACCGACCTACCTAGTAGTCCAGAAACATATGAGCAATTCCATGCAAATGTCAACCTTGCCATGAAAAAAAGTTTTCACCAAAATATGGAAACCGTTTCAGGCTTTTTTGGGTATGCAAGTATTTTACAGTACTTTAAAAATACTCAAATGTATCTGTCAATGTTTCAAACTATTATATTTAATTGAACACAAGTGACAATTTCACAGCTGTCACATCCATAACAGAAAAGTGTCACATCCATAACGACACTTTTTCCTCATAAATGCAAAAATTTTAAATAAAATAAAATCAATCATTTTTGTTCTATAGTGAGCCGACTCGTATCGGTTTGATTAGCATAGTTTCTTTCGGGTTGTGCAGTTTAATTGACAGAATTTCTACAAAGTATGTTGTAGACTGTAAACTCGCAAACATTTTTTTGCCACATTCATAACGCATGTTTATTTTCCTTATTTAAAGTATAGATTGATATTTTTCTGATCCCAAAACTTTGTGGTTGTTTGGAAAATATAAACAGATGTTTCAATATAATGTTAACATATACTTTCTATGTGAATTTGTGTTTTGAGTTTTTACTGCAAATGTCACATTCATAACGCTGCAATTGCTCATATATTTATTTTTTTTGACAATAGATGTATTCCAGAACTTTTTTTTTTATTTACTTGACAATTCTTGTATTACAGAATATATATTCTTTTTCTTGTAGCATTATATGCGTATTTCCCTTTTTCTGACGTCACTTTTTAGGACAGTCACTAGTGGAGTTTTTGTACTGTGTGATATTCGGCATTGCCATAGTAGCGCTATCTGCATCTCCAGAGTGATTAGTCACATGCCATTTATCAAGTATTAAAATAAAATCCACATTTTATATAAGAAAGCAATAATAAACCCCAACTGCGTGTGCATTCTCTTGTTTTGCTTGTGTGTGTGTGTGTGGCTTTGACTTCACATTTGAGATGCTCATTATGAGGCACATTTGTCATTTGTGACATTTTTCAAGCCGCCTCACACACAACAGTTAAATAGTGCAGAAGAGATCAATGCTTAGATTGATAATGGCCATGAACACAGCTGGCCTTGGCGGAAGCCTGAGAGAGATGGCCGAGAATGACCCAGATTCAGCCCTGAAATTAAGCCATTTATTATTTCACGTCTCCTGCAACCAGTGCTCACCTGAGCGCAGTGGAGGGTCAGGGACCCACCCAAATGATAAATATGGTCACACACGGAGAAACACCAGTGCTCCCCCAGTATATAGCAGCTTCTCTTCTGTTTCTCCGTTTGCAAAGACTAGACAAATTAACTTCATTGGTTTTGTTTGCTTTGTGGAAAGAATAATTGACAATTGTTAGACAATTAATTCACACCTGAGGTGGTTGTTACACCTTGTGTGTGCGCATTATTTTCTAATAATTCAACATGCTGGAGTGTGTTATTCTGTTTATACCAATTTTCCAGCTAAAGCCACTGTTGTGTTTTGATCTGATTTTTGATTGATTGTAGCTGTGAAAACTGAAATCATTCACCGTAGTGACATGTAGCGGTAAATCTGTCTGGAGCTACATTAGCTGTCCAGTAGTGGTTGGTGTTATAGCCTTAAACTTTATATCACAAATGCAGTTCAGTTCATCTTTATTTTTCTATAGAGCTTTTTACAATGTACAGTTGCAATCAGAATTATTCAACCCCCGGATTTATTAGCCCCCCCTGTTTATTTTTTTTCCCCAATTTCTGTTTAACGGAGAGAAAATATTTTTAACACATTTCTAAACATAATAGTTTTAATAACTCCTCTCTAGCAACTGTTTTATTTTATCTTTGTCATGATGACAGTAAATAATATTTTACTAGATATTTTTCAAGACACTTCTATACAGCTTAAAGTGACATTTAAAGGCTTAACTAGGTTAGGTTAACTAGGCAGGTTAGGGTAATTAGGCAAGTTATTGTATAATGATGGTTTGTTCTGTAGACTATTAAAAAAATATATAGCTTAAAGGGGCTCATAATTTTGACCTTAAAATGGGTTTAAAAAAATAAAAAACTGCTTTAATTCTAGCCAAAATAAAACAAATAAGTCTTTCTCCAGAAGAAAAAATATTATCAGACATACTGTGAAAATTTCCTTGTTCTGTTAAACATCATTTGGGAAATATTTAAAAAAGAAAAAAAAATTCAAAGGGGGTTCAATCATTCTGATTGCAACTGTAGATTGTGTCAAAGCAGCATAACCTAGATGAAGTTTTGCGAATCAAAACCGCTTCAGTTCAGTTTTCACAGGCAGTGTAATGCAACATACTGTGCAATGTACTAGGCCATAACAATATTTATGATGTTATGGAAAACAAAAAAGTGTAACAATGTTATAAGAGCATTATTGTGTGTAGCATAATGTGGTGTAACTTGAAAGAAAAGTGTTGTTTAGAAATAAAGAACAATGCACATACAGTTGAAGTCAGAATTATTAGCCCCCTTTGTATTTCTTTTTCTTTTTTAAATATTTCCCAAATTATGTTTAACAGAGCAAGGAAATTTTCACAGTATGTCTGATAATATTTTTTCTTTTGGAGAAAGTCTTATTTGTTTTATTTCGTCTAGAATAAAAGCATTTTTTATTTTTTTAAACACAATTTTAAGGACAAAATTATGAGCCCCTTTTAGCTATATATTATTTCGATAGTCTACAGAACAAACCATCATTATACAATAACTTGCCTAATTACCCTAACCTGCCTAGTTAACCTAATTAACCTAGTTAAGCCTTTAAATGTCACTTTAAGCTGTATAGAAGTGTCTTGAAAAATATCTAGTCAAATATTATTTACTGTCATCATGGCAAAGATAAAATAAATCAGTTATTAGAAATGAGTTATTAAAACTATTATGATTAGAAATGTGTTGAAAAAATCTTCTCTCCGTTAAACAGAAATTGGGGAAAAAATAAACAGGGGGGCTAATAAATCTGACTTCAACTGTATATCTGTGGAAGAGCCAGAATTTTAGGTAATTACTGAGGCAAACAGGGTTTTATTTTTGTTTCACATTGGTATCTCCTCTCTGGACTGCAGATCTGATGTCTCACATTACATTTCTATTTTCCTGTAACCCAGCTGCTTCCATATTATTAAAGTAGCTCACATTTTAGTTACTAAATTGTCATTGGAGCCTGGCATGTTGCACAGACATGTATTGTTGTGCATGCTAGAGAATGTAAATGCATTAAACGTAATCACTTTGCTATATTATTGATATCATGATATAGGGCCTTTTTGTGTAGAAATGAAAACTGGTGTTATTGTGAGCGGTGTGATATGGCACACCCCTACCGTGAAGTTACCTGAAAATAAATGCACGCTTTCAAATATTCATCAGCCAATCAGAGTCAAGCCCACCGTAATGCAAATAAATAAAATGTGAAGACAAGTGGTGCGCCTCAATCAGCACCCTAGCTCCTGAGGTCACTCATCAGCAGTGTTGGGGAGAATACTTTGTAAATGTATTTAGTTACAAAATACAGAATACCTGCTTTAAAATGTATTTTGTAATATATTCCGTTACTTTGCTTAATCCTGGTACTGTATTCTAAATACTTGGAATACTCCCCTTGAAAACAGCCTTCAAGTCTATTAATTGTCACACTATGCATTGGTAGCAATTTCTGCAGGAAAACAGAGGGCCTCTAATGCTAAACATTATTAACTGACAGGGAAAAATAAATAAAACAGTATAATTATGTTTATTAAATAAAGTTTATTTAATAAAGTGTCAACAAATTCAATTTCTGTTTCTGTTTCTGTAATAAAGATAAAAAGTGCTTGAACATAGACAGCATTACACTCTGTAATATACAGTATATGTATATAATATGCATTTTGCTCACCCTTTGTATTTCACAGTCTGCACAGAAAAATATCAGGTATACAAGAAAAGAAAAACTTCAAAATAGTTTATGTAAAACCAAAGTAATGTAACAGGTTCTATCCAACATTTTAATTTCTATTATAAAAACTTCTCACCTGAGAACAATATTGCAAATATTAGAAGAATGCAAAATGTGTTTGCTTTACAAAAATGTAAACATCAAAATGAACAAGTTTTGTTTTAAGTCAAACATATTAGCCAGTAGCCACCTATCAACAGTACCTAACTACCTATTCTTTCCTAATCAACAGACAAGTAAAGGCGGATGTAGTGCAGCAATAGAGACATTTCGAAGTGCTTATCTGTCATTCTGTTGCGATGAGGAAAAATGAGTCCTCCCTGGCTGAAGAGTCGCTCTACAGGATGTAGTGTTGTACTTTATGAAGAGGGCTTAGAGTGTAAACGAATCCTCTGAAAGCGCAAACGTAACATCAAGCAGCGAATTCACAAACAATAACAGCAAAAAAGCAGTTTATTTGAAAATCATGGTTGTTGTCCGGTTGTTCGGTGTTTGCGATCGTCCTTTGTGTTGTGTGAGGAATTGAAGGTGTGGCTTGAGAGCGTGGGAACAGGGTCATTTGCGTGAGTCTCACTGAGTTAACGCTGGTGATTGCAGTCGGGAGTGTAGCTTTTGTTTTTATGGTTTCGGCAATTTAGTAATATTATTACGGGCCAGACACGCATCGCCCGAAGTATTCCAATGGTATTAGGAAAGTAACTGTATTCGAAATACCCTGTTTAAAAATAGTAACTGTAACGGAATACAGTTACTCATGAATAGTATTCTAAATACATACCGCCGGTACATGTATTCCGTTACTCCCCAACACTGCTCATCAGTAGGTCGTGTGCATGAATTCGGGCACTAGTAAGGGCACTACACATTGGGACACACTGACATGAGAACGTCTTCATTGTACTTTATCAAAAGTGGAGTTTATAAACAACAGCAGAGGTAATCATTTATTATAATATTATTATTTAATATAATATTACATACATTTGATATAATATTATACACGTAAAAAAAAAAAATGATGAAAGACCATTGTAACCACTAGCGCCGACAGTAGCAATAGGGTAGCGCAGAAATTCTATTGAAAATACTAAGGCAAAATGTCATATTTTAAAGACATGGCAGGGGGAAATGGAATTTAATGCAGTGCTTCTTGTCCGATCTGAGGCGCACTTCATATCGTATATCTAACAGGCAGTGAAGATTGCAGATTTTTATAGAAATCAGATCTTAAATGTGACAATTTTGTAATGGAAAGACCGTTCACTGAAAGCCCTTGGGCTGCCTGGCTGAAAATTAAAAGTCTGTGTGCATATAGCACATTATAAATGTTTGCTAGGTTTTTCCTAACCTGTCTAGCTATAGTTTGTTCGTGTTAAAAATAAATAAACCACTCTCGGTTGTCATTAAGTTTGGTGTTTTGGGTCATGTAATTCATATTTCGCACTTCTGAGCTTATATTAAGGGCACATTGCGAATCAATGTGCCCTGGTTTTCATGGTACATTGTGTGACTTTTTTTTTAAGGGTGCAAACGTTTCAGTGCACTGGAAGCATTTTTTGATTTGAGCTCGTGCTTAAAATGGCTGACACCCTGATCAGTGCACTACTGGACAAGGGTGCTGATTGAGATGCACCCAAAGAGTTCCTGTAGCAATCCAACAATTCACTCCAAAGCAGACTGTAGGAGTCTATTTAAAACAGTACTTCCTCCATTAATGTCTCTCACTTCCATTCTCAAAGAGAAGTCATATCTTCACACCATTCACCTAATCAGCTAAATTGACACCCTATTTATTAGCGGCAGACTCCTGTCATTAGTTTCTCCAGTGGGTCTGGCCGTGTACATCCGTTTTCATTTGCAGGTGTGAGATTGATCGCCGGCTCATTGCGAAATGAATGAAGTTAAGTAAGTTGCAGTTGGAGTGTCTCCACCGCTATCGGATGATAATTGAGTGGAGATTTATTGATGCGCAGGATTGTTCTCTTTGCTGTGAACTAATCATTATCAAGTCCAGAATGTCAGCTCATACAAGCCAGTTCATCCTTGTCCTGGGCAGACCGATTCTATGTTTGAACTTTTGATGCAGTTAAGTGTGTGTGTGTGTGTGTGTGTTTTTTAGCGGCTCTACTGTTTTTCTGGCTAACAATAACTCTGCTTTCTAATGTGCAGGATTCCACACAATCGATTTGTGTTGGGGCAACATGAAGGAATTAAGTTAACTCATTGGTTTTTTACAAATTTAAGTGGATTGAACATAAAACTATTAACTTGTACCTCCAAAAACTTCAACAATTGTGTTTCAGCTCATTTTAAATTGAGTTTTTGAGTGTACTTCCATTTTATAAAGTAGGTAAAAAACAGCATGTGGATGCGTGGTATTGGATAAATCTGACATTGCGATATTTAATTTTTCTTCGATACATATTCAGCGTTCATACACATTTCACTATTAAAATTCCATGACTTTTCCAGGAGTTTCAAAGGCCGCAGCCCTGCACAGTTTCGTTCCAACCCTGCTTCAACACACTTACCTGTAGGTTTTAAACAAGCCTGAAGGACTCAATTAGTTTGATCCGGTGTGTATAATTAGGGTTGGAACTAAACTAGTCAGAGCTCTGGCCCTCCAGGAATTGCCTTTGACACCTGTGATGTAAAGTATACGTATACTTGGGTAATAAGAAAAACTATGCACGTTCAAATTTATTACAACATATCAGAAAACACGCAGCAATCCATTTAGTTTAAATTAATTTTTATATCAGTGTAAAATTGATTTAGATAATGCGTACACAGCACTAATCATGTGAGAGCATGTTTTTGGCCAAGGACAGAAAAGAAGTAAAGACAACTAACCTATATTCAAGTATACAGATATTTCTTCAATTAATTTCCATGACTTGTGGGTGTGGGATTTTCTGTTTTTCCAAAACTTTTTCTAAACTTGGAAAATGCCATGTCAAAATTTCATGACTTCTCCAGGTTTTCCATGACCATGTGAACCCTGCATATTGCAATATTGAGAGCAATTTTACCAGATGAAATAATTGATATTTGTATATTGATTGGGATGGTTTTGTATTTGGAGTGTATCTGCATAAAATATAATAAACCAATCCCAAGTATTGATCTACAGTAGAGCAAAAATACAAATTAAATCAACAGTATTTTGACAGTCTAGCAGTTATCAGGCAAAATTGTTTTAATCTATTGTAAAATAACACTGTAGTTTTCACTGTCTGTCTGTCTGTCTGTCTGTCTGTCTGTCTATCTGTCTGTATATATATATGTATATGTATATATGTATATATGTATAGAGAGAGTTATTTATAGAGTTATATAAGTTATTTATTTATTTATTGGCAAGTATGTTCACACATGCATGGAATTTGTTTTTGTGTCAGAGCTGCTACAGTGCAACAGAATTGCAGTGACAGGACAAAAAACATATAATAAATATATTTAAAAAATAGAAGTAAGTAGTTTAGTTTATATAAATAAAGGTAATTAATCATTCTTAAAGTTACACACATAATTTATTGTGTCTGAATGCTTTAAATTGGTTTGTAATGTATTGCTCACACAGTTGCATGCCTTAAACTAATGCAAATGATTAACCTTTTGGTAACTTTATGGGTAAACTTTGCAATTGCTCCAAATTATTATTATTATTTTTTTCCAACTTTGGCTCCTGGTCTAATATAATCCCAACTCGGCATTGTAGATCCTTCAGTGTGACTATTGCAGGTGCACACATTGTGATATCAATCTGACATATATTATGCAACTCTAGTGGGTAGAGTAGTATGTCGAATTCATGGTATTCATAAAATACCTTGATAGATATTTTAATAGTTAGTGAGGATTTGTGAATGGATTTAAAGCAATGTAAGTACAGCCGATTTTCTCATAATATTAATAACTTGTTTGTAGTACATCATTTACTCTAAATAATCATATTTACCCTAAACCTTATTTTTGGTTCAACTTGACATCTATTAAGTAGTCAAAAATACAATTTGATAAACTATTGGATAGTCAACATTTTTATATTTTTTTTATATTTTCTACATAAATGATTGCTATCATTCTTCTATCTGCAGGAAAAAGTCATAAATATTTTCAAAAATTAAACATGAATATTCTCGAATTCCCACTAGCAGTTGGATATTTGGCCATCACTTTGGCAGGCTTGTAGCAGTGCTAGTGTTGCAGGTATTCGCTTTGTTGGCTTGTTAATGTTCTTTTAATTGGGTTAATGGAGTTCATATGGACTTGGGCAGTTCAAAGGCTGCTGTGCTTAAGCATTTCCCATCTTAAGCAAGTGATGAGACTAATGATCACAGCGGAGTCGGCCATTATATTTCACCCATTTAAAGTATGATTGAATACGTTAAAATCTAGGCCAAGAACACGGTTCTTAGGCTGGTCACATAACAGCTCAGTTTGCTGCTTTAGGTCACCTCATTTTAGTCGAGCAATTTACGTGGTTTGTCCACTCCGTTTTAGAGGATAAAAAGCTTCTTTATCTTCTCTTGTGTCCTGCTAATTCAACCAAACTCTACAGAATGACTTAACTCTGTTGGCTTTTCGCAAACTTTCAAACAGCAATTAGTTTTAAACCTCACGATCTGTCTGAAAGAAAGAAAAAAACCCCTCAATGATGGGGTTGGGGGTGTTATTTGTTCAACTTTGCTCGTTCAAATCAGGCCTAAATTACCACTGATTAAGATTAGTTTGCTCCTTTACATCGGTGCCAGCTAATTTGCATCTGCAGCATGTAGATTAAAGCGGCCATTTAAAATATTTTCCTCCACTATTGTAGCTTGCCCGCTGTGAGAAGCGTGGGATCTGGATTTTGGCGTCCTGCTCCAGGTGCAGGCTCTTCTGCATTGGCACAGCCGCGTGTCCCGCTCTCCCCAGTGCCTTGGCAGCACGGATAGCAGTCCTCCTGACAGCTGCCGCTTCCCAAGGGCTGATGGACTATTAATACTTTGGCTAATTTGATCAATCCATTCAGATTTGCCTTGTCCTGCTCCGTTGTGGCAGAGCTTTGATTAAGATGCACATGGCCACCGGCGCCATTTTCTGCGCATATTGTACCCCAGGGAGCTTTTTCGGCGCGTGCACAGACTACCATTCCCGGGATATCAGCAGCGTGCTTACGAGTTTTAATGCTTTTATGGATAAATGATCGGCTATGCCTTCTTAAATACGCAATGAAAGTCTCAAGTAAAACCTCTATGAGATATTCAGGGCCTTTCAGTGTCGCAGTGCATGTCTTCATATCGATAACGGCTTTATTAAAACTGCCTGAAGTTTTTGTAGAGATCATAGCTGGGCTCTTTTATCATTTCTCTTTCCTGCTCAAGTCGCACTACCCACATTGACCTGAGGGTGGTGCTACTGGATAAGCTATAAACTCCAGATCAGTGCCAGTTTTGATGAGCAAAATGTGCTTGTGTATGAAAAAAGACAAAGCTTCGCAGTTAATACCAGGCATTTGTCAAAGTGAATGAATTGCCTGACGAATGAGGGAAGAAATTTAGTAATTGTGGTCTAGATTTGGGCTTTATTTTGACTTTCTTTTATAATGTGTAGTTAATAGTTCAGTAAGTGCTTTTTAAATATCAAACTAGTATCGTCTCTAATTATCTGTGACGGCTGTCATGTATTTCTAGATTTCAAGCCACTATGTTTGTGTACGTTCAGCATCACTTAACGGATCTGCTCCTGGTTCTGCATCGCTGCAGTTTTCTCATCTCACATTAGCTCTACTACATTGCCATCTGGAATAATAAAGCGTGCGTGTGAGTGTACACGTGCCCTTGTGACTGTCGCTGTTGATGCACAGCCATAGGGATCTTACCCAAGCACCATGCACGCCTTGCACTCCAGTTCTCGTTTTCTCACTTGGTTGACATAACTGGCTCATCAAGTGTATCGCAACTAAACCACCCAAGCCTCAGTGGTGCTGGTGCGTTTTCAGCATTGGGGAATTGATCCAGCAGTTAATGATGTTTGTAAAAGGTTGGAGATTAATGGCTTGCTGATCCAAAACCAGTTGATATAAGATGAAGTTGGACCAACAGAGGGCAGATTGTCACAACTCGCTGATCTGGAGTGTCTCATGTTGTGAAGCCATATGAATTGTAAGCATTACCGTCCAGTAACACACCATTCTCCCTGTTTTTAAAGGGATTTTACACAAATTGACAAATCTGTCATGGGTTTGTTTGCATAATGTTTTTATTTTGGGGGTTTTAAAGCAATGCTGGGCATAAGTTGCATTGGAGTTGGAAAAGCCTTGGAGATATGTTTCTAGTTGGTGGTTTTTGGATCCAGTTGGAGATTTGGAAGAAGAAATTAGCCATCATATACAAATCTCTCATATTATACAACCCAGGCTTGTTGGAAAGCATGCTTGTGGCAACATTTCAGGAGACTTCTAGCTAGACATAGACAATAAAACCCATGCCTAGTTTGTTCAGTGAATCAAATTAGATTAGTTTGCAAAAGTGATTACTATGATAAATAGTTTGTTACATGATTAGTCAAAACATGATTGTACCAGGAATCATACTTAAAAAGATCTGGTTTTAGACTATGTAATTTACTTGCTGAATGCCGAAATTCACAAAGTCAATGCAAATGTGCAAATAGAGTAACCTTTCTGCTGGGCAGCATAAATGATGCTAAATATGTCATTCATGTGCCACGAATGTGCAATTTTTGCCATCGTTGCATCTTTTGCACAAATTAAAATTAAATTTGACCAAAAACTTGCAATAGCCGAAAAACAATCCTGCGAGTAGTCGAGAGCGAGCAAAGCAATACGCATGTTCTCTTCGTCTGTTGGTGTGAACTCAGCATAAGTCTAGATGTAATTGGATAATCTGCCACTGTAATCACAATTTATAGGAAATGAATACAAGTAGTCGAGCAATTCCATGCAATGTTACGTTTTTACTAGTGCTGGGGCCGTTATCGGCGTTAACGTGCGTGCGTTAACGCGAAACTCTTTATCGCACGATAAAAAAAAATAGCGCCGTTAATCTATTCTCAAAGTGGGGGTGGGAGCTTGGGTCTATTTTACGCAAGCTATGATGACTTTCACCTTGATATGTTAGCGCGGATGTATACCTGACCGTGAACCGTCTGACAAAACAGTTGCCCTTCTAATCAATCAGCAGGATGCTGACTCTAACTGCAGTTCGGCAGTTTCAATACTCACAAACATTTCATGCCATCGTGGACAAAACTGGGGTATTAGACGCAAATAAGGAGTAAGGACTGGTGAGAGTGTTGTGGAATTAATAATGCACGCCAAATGGTAAGAAAAAACTTCCGCATTTCGCGATGTGTGTGTGTGTGTGTTTGTGTATGTGTTGTGCGCCGGTCCTTACTGACAGTCGCGTGTGGATTTCTTGTCGGAAAACATGGCGAAAGGTCCTAAAGACCGCAGTGTTACTTTTATAATGCCACTAATATCTGCATACTCCACATTGTCTTAATTCCATTTCTGTTTAGTTCAGTTTTGACTTTAGTCTGATTAAGGTAATCAAAAATTGCTATTTAGAGCTTATGTAGGCCTACAGTTCACAATTCATGTTTAACTGAATAAACAGTTAGTAAACACAAAGTACATCTTTATTGAACATCATTATTTCATCACCAGTTATCATAGTTAGAACAGTTTCTCAAGCAGTTTGTGATGCATTTTGGAAACAGGAGATGAGACCCTGGTTTAATGCGACACCCGGCTTGAGAACTCGTTCTCAAAGACTTATTATTTGGGTAGCACACTATTCTGAATCCTTCGGCAGAATTCAAATGAGCCATTTTAATCTAGATTAATCTAGATTAATTTTGAGATTAATCTAGATTAAAAAAATTTATCTATGCCCACCTATAGTTTTTACCAAATAGCGAAACCCTTTCTAAGTTTATTTAGGCTTGTATTTTACAGGACTGTAAAAATACTCAATATCTCTGTCAATGTTCTCTAACAATTATATTTGATTTTACCAAAGTCACACAATCCATAGTCTGCATCACATCCATAACGAAGCTTTTTTCCTCATAAAACAAAAATATCAAATAAAATAAAATCAATAATGTTTGTTGTACAGAGAGCCGACTCTCATCCTTTTCTACAAAGTATGTTGTATACTGTAAACTTGCGGACTTTTTTGGTCACGTCCATAACTCGTGTTTATTTTCCTCATTTAAAGTATAAAAAATTTTACGGATTGAAATTTTTCTGATCCCATAACTCTGTGGTGAGTTGTTTTGAAAAATATAAACAGATGTATTAATATAATGTTATATTACTGCAAGTGTCACATCCATAATGCGGAATTGCTCATTTATTACTTTATTACTAGTTTCCAGTAGTGTTCATTTCAGCTGAAAACTGTTGTCAATTTTATGTAAGGGAACATTTTCCAATTTTTTTAATGAATACTTGTTGCTAGGGCTGAACGATATATTGACATAATTGCAGCTTTTGCTAAATCGCAAATGCGATTTTGTCTTGCACATCATGTGAGGAAACTATGGTGATGTGATCAGCAGTTAATCTCCTCCAGAGGGCGCTTTCAAGTTGCACAGAACAACCAAATATCCCCCGAAGAAACCCAGGAAATATCTGGGAAATACCAGTGTATGGTTGCGTTCAAAATCGCATACTTCCATACTATGTAGTACGCTAAATCAGTATGCAAGCCGAGTAGTATGTCTGAATTCATAGAATTCGAAAAACGGTATGCAAGAAGTAGCCGGATGACCTTCTACTTCCGGCGAGATTCTGAAGTGCGCATCAGATGCACGCTACGATATCCCATGATGCACCATGAGAAAATTCATGAATGGACGTAAACTGACGTGTGTAGTTCATGTGATGACATCTGAGTTCAATTTGTACTACTGACATTTATACTGTATAAAACGTACTTTTCTAATGGTCGAGTAGTACATTTAAATTCAAATACAATACCTACCAAGTAGTAGGTGATTTCGGACGCAGCCATTCTTTATAGTGTAGCATGAGATATAACCGCTTTCATTTGATTTTAATGGGATTAATAAACACAAGACAACGACAACATATGGTTTATCAGAGTTCTTCGTATAGTTTTCCTGATAATAATGGATGCAATGCTTTTGTCACTACTTGGAATGCTGATGTATAAATATGCTGCTGCTGTTTGTAATGCCTGTTATGTTGGATTTACTTTTCAAAAAGGCTTTTTCCCCACTTGTTATGGGTAAATTTGACAATTAATTTCAATCTGTGGCCTCCTAACATTGGTTTGTTTGCATTCTAGGAAATCGATGAAGCCTGCAAAAGGATCAAACGTGAGATTGACGATCTTGGCCCTGATGTTGGAGACATTAAAATCATCCCGCTCTACTCCACGCTGCCACCACAACAGCAGCAGAGGATCTTTGAGCCTCCTCCACCCCGCAAGCCCAACGGAGCCATCGGCAGGAAGGTATGTGATTCTGAATAACGTGATCCTCACAAGTTCATAAATAGAAAGTCATTTGATCAGTGGCAAACCCATCATGTTTGTGAAGGGTATCGCTTTTAGTCCATCGGGATTGTTTATTTTTATTGTCTGATACAGTATTAAAGAAACAAACTACGCTTTTCATTTCTTTCATCCTCATGCTGTTTATTTTTTTGCTTTGGTTAAAGGAGTAGTTCACCAGTAAGATAAAAAAATTTACACACCATTTACTCACCCGCAAGTGGTTGCAAAACTTTTAGAGTCAATGGTAGTCAATGGTAGTCAATGGTAGTCAATGGTAGTCAATGGTAGTCAATGGTAGTCAATGGTAGTCAATGGTAGTCAATGGTAGTCAGTGGTAGTCAGTGGTAGTCAGTGGTAGTCAGTGGTAGTCAGTGGTAGTCAGTGGTAGTCAGTGGTAGTCAGTGGTAGTCAGTGGTAGTCAGTGGTAGTCAGTGGTAGTCAATAGGGTTGGGCGATGTTGACCAATTTGGCATCGTACGATGTCTAATGTGAACATCGGCGATGGACGATGGTATCGTCGTCGTAGGCGGGGTGGGGGTGGTTGTTGTTAAATATGAATTAATTCATAACGAGTTTAATAATTGTAGCCGACCGTTTTCACTATCTGACCCGCACGGTCTTTGCTTTACCCATAACCAAACCATAAATAAAGTTATACACAAATTACCACCTGTCAATCACTTTTTTTCCGCGGGACTCTGGCATGAATAAGCAGTGATCGGTGTCCTTATATAATGGCTTTTTCCCCACAGCTGGTGGCGGAGACGAGACGAGAGTTCGTTTGGAGTTCACTGTAATTTTTATTGTGATTAATGATAACTTCCTTATTTTATTACTATTATTATGAGGAAATAATAACAAGTAAAGATGCTAGGGCTCGACCGTTTCGGCGTATGCGCCCGAAATGTTATGCGACCTAAAATATATATTTAAGAGCATTTGTGCTAGTGCATAAGTTGTTGCCGTGCGATCTGTTTTCACTGCAAAATCCTCACCGCGTGCACGGATTTAGGAGACATTTATGCAGGATGCGTCTTTGCACCTAAAGACGCCAAACGCAACGCTCAGGAACAGATTAAAACAGTTGTTATGCGATTGTGAACTTGCTGAAGTAAAAAAAGCCCAGAATGCTTGCCCCGCCTTTGTGCTCTTCTTATTGGCCCACTGCGCTAGAACTGAACGCGAATGGATTGGTTAATATCAGCTGTCAATCACTCAGTCAATGCCTTCTGCCTTCAGATGACAGGAGCTACAACTGCAGAAATGTGAAGCGCTGAAGAAGAGAGAATGAAAATAACACTGACAGATTTAGTTTTAGAAACCCTAACGTTACTAATAATGGCACATCTTATTAGTGATCATGTGCTGAATGTTAATCCACCGTTTGCACTTTTCGAAGAGTGGAGAAAAGACTTCCAGTGGCTTCAAGTCCGCTATGAAAATGACTAAAGCCATTCACTGTAAAGTCTGTGAAACGGGGTTTGCAGGTAACAGCGTTTGGCACTTAATCTACACATTTTAAGCGTGAGAGGTGCGGTATGTCCATTGGCGATGGACGATAGCATCGTCTATCGGCCCAACCCTAGTAGTCAATGAAGAAAGCTGGTAAGCCTAGACTACCAGAGTATCTTCTTTTATGTTTAACAGAAGAAAGAAACTTAAAGTTAAACTGATGAGTAATTGATGACCGAATTTTCAGTTTTGGGTGAACCATCCCTTTAACTACCCTTTAAGTACATTGAAAAAATGATGAACACATGCAACACACACACACATAAACAGCAGTCAGCATTTATAGTAGATCAAAACTAACCTAAAGCTATTGAACAACACCTATACTTGTCTTATAACCTTTTCGATCCACTTCAAATGTTGACTACTGTCTGCATGTATTTTTTAAATATTGCATGACAAGTTTACTCAATCAAAATATCCAAGCAAAGTATGTAAAGACTTTTCTTAATGAAAACGAAAAGGTTAAAACGACATGAGGCTGAATGATGGCAGATTTTCATTTCTTGGACGAACTGTTCTTTCACATTTGTCAGCGGGAGATTGTCAAACAATCAAGATAACTATACATGATTGTATAGGCTTCTTCAGTCTATTTAATGAAAGAAGAGGAGGAGAGAATGACTCAGATCTGTCTGTAGTGGGGGGAAAAGTGAGGCGCAAGAAATCGTGGATGGTTTTTTTTTCTCTCTCTCTTCCATCTTTAGCTTTGGTATTGCAGTGACTCATAACATATGCTGCTTTTGTCAGCATATGATTCTTTTCTCTAATTCTGGAAGGAGAAAAATTACTCTTATCCCTCTATCATTTGAAAAGTCTTGAAGCTGTAATGTTTTATTTATTTATATTTATTCTGGAATCTGTTTTAGACTGCTTGCTTTCACTCCCTCCTGTTCCTCCCTCCTGTTCCTCCTGTGCTTCCCAACATGAATATGGTCATTTGGCATTTTGAGTCTTGTTGGTTTTTGTAAGAGCTCATCCACTGTATAGTGTCTTTCCCTCCTATGTCATCCTTTCTTCTTAGCAGATGCAGTCGTCCTTTTGTTTTTTCCATTCCTGGTTTATTGACCTTATATTACAGGTACGAGTGGAATCTTTTTGGCTCAACACTTCCGGTCTCATTTGCTGGTTTTAGACGTTAAAAGGTCTTGTTATGCTGCTTGATCTCATTTCTTTTTGTCTATAGTCATAAAAACACTTGTTTGTAGAGCAAGCAGTTTGACCGTTTTCTGTAGTTTATAATTCTTAGTCATTTCTCCCATAGGCAACTGAATTGGAAGCTCTAAAATGATTGCAAAAACGAGCGCAAATCTGTGTTGAAGAATAAGGTCAGTAGGGATGCACCAGTGCAAAAATTCTGGCCAGAAACCAAAACTGAAAGTCCTGGATGCATTTGTAGAAAAAGTGAAACCCAAAATGCCTTGTAATAGTTGTTTATTTTGTTATTAAATTATATAATGTAATGTTTTTGTTAGACATTTGAAATTTAACTGGTAACACTTTAAAATAATGGTTCTTTAGTTAATGAACAAGCAATTAGTAATAGATTTATTGTAGTATTTATCTGTCTTCGTTAACATTAGTTAATGTTATTTAACTTAAAGAGCCTCTATTATGCATTATAAAAGGTCATATTTTGCTTTTGAGGGTCTCCAACAATGGGCTGATACGCATGCAAGTTCAAAAAACACTTTCATTGTCTTTTAATATGCATTTATTTTTTTCTAATTATCCCAGCGACTCCCATATGATTTGTTCAGCGTTCATTTGTTCCCAAACCCCTCCTTTGCGTGATGCTAATCTGTGCTGATTGGTCCGATGACCCAGTCTGCTGTGATTGGCCGACTGCATTCAGCTTGAGATGGAAAGAAACGTCCACCACAGTTATGAAGTAGCCAGAATACAGGGTATATGTGTGTGGAATGCAGTTAAACACCAGCATATTACTCTATTCTTAACTATAACCTCGAGTTTTACTCTTTCTGTAAGCGCTATGAGTCTGAGAAAAGCGCATTATGAATAAAGTGTATTATTATTATTATTTTTAGGTAATTACAATGACACTCAGTATTAGGGTGCTTTCACACCTAGACTTTTGTTCCGGAACGTGGCGCGTTTGCCCAGTTAGCGCGGTTCGTTTGGCATATGTGAACAGGGCAATCGCGCTCGGAATCGCGCCAAAGCAATCGCTCCGAGACCGCCTGAATGAGGTGGTCTCGGCTCGATTGAAACGAACCCTGGAGCGGATCGATTGTAGTGAGAAAGCGATACGATCCGAGCCCGGTTATATCACAGTGTTTTATGGATATGTAATAGGCATACGGCTATATGAAGAGAGAATTATGAGTAGATTATGAGTCATTCCAGACATCCCAAGTCTCCCGGAAGTTCCGGGAGTATCCCGCAAATTCACAGAGACTCCCAGATGCCCGCAAATGAGTAAACGCAAATCTCCCGGAAATCGCGCGTCTTCCTCCCAGTCCTCAAAATACGTCGCACACCCTTATCATCACCCCTCCCCTCCTCGCTCTTCAGACATGTCGCGCGCACGCTGTCAAACACCACCAAACCACCCCCGACAGCTGAGCGGGACTCTGCTAAATAAACCACGAAACTCTGACCAATGTGAGGAGAGTTTACTCACACGTGACTTGTTTTAGCTATTTTGGTCCGTTTAGAAACTTTGCAGTGTGAAAGCGAACCGCGCCAACAACAAAGAGCAACAATGTAATAATTTTAATCCCTGTTTCGGAACAACTGAATCGATTCACTGGTGTGAAAGCACCCTTAATCTACACGGTAGCAAACATTTTTGAAAACTATTTAGAAAATTGACCGCTCTGCACGCGTGTAGGAACAGCTGATGGTAGCCCTTGCAACAACAAATGGCAGAGAATCGCGAGCTCAGACAGGCATTTAAATTAGGGGTTTCAAAATTAATTGTTTCTTTGGTGCACCGCGATGCAAATGGGGATGATTCGATATCGGTTCAGTTATAGATCATAACTTATGGTTATGTAGTGACATTTATCTCATATGCGCGATGTCGCAGTGGAATACTATGGCGAAGGAGGCGATGGAAAGTAAATAAAACGCTCCTACTACTTAAAAGGTAGATAATTATGCACAGTTCAACTGCTTGTGAGTTTGCTGGAAAGTCTTTCATTGACACTGAAGAAGGCACAGCACACGAGCCGCTATTTCACTACTAGGGAGAAATGCTGTAAAACTCCATATCTGCCTCTCTCTCACTTTGGACATTTGACCCGCTGGCGTGTTCGTGAGGTAACTTTTCCTCTCCTCTTGGCTGTTAAAGCGATACTTGTGGATCCAGACACGAGCGTGCCTGAGATGCAAGTTTTCTCCACTGTGTCTATTATGGATTACCTGTGATAACCATGTATTATGTGCATATAGACTGTAACCGAGGCTGTTCTTCCCGCGTCACTCATCAGTGAACAGCGCTTTCATTTCTAAAGCCAATCGCAGCCCTTTCTGTTGAGCGGGTGAAGACAATGACCAGTCATAAGGCTGTAAGACCTCACTTGACAGCGCTCAAAAAGCAAGCGGGATAATATTTACATTAGTTTATTTGCTATAAATGCTCATGCTGTCTTCTGTGCATGTATTGGAGTTTTGTTTGATTGCATTCAAAAAGCTCTGGTAAAATTAAGGGTACAGTTCATATATCTTACTGCTTGTATTAAAGGACAAAATTGTATTACAAATAATATATAAATATTAATATATTTATAGATTTGAATAAAAAAAATTATTGTGTTGTGAAGAAAATGTCTAATTATGTATGGAAAGCATCGTCAATGCACTGAGATATCGAATTGAACCGAATCGATGGCATGATGATCGTAACCGAACCGCGAGACCAGTGTAGATTCACACTCTTAATTTAAACCGGTAAAGGAAGAAGGACATGTTGCATTTTCAATGTGATTTTAGGCTGAAATGGTAAATGCCATTCAGAACAATAGTATCATTGTATACCAAGTTCGTTGTGTTATTTGCGCAGCCTTTGCTTTTCTGGTGAGCATGTGCTGTTCATACACACACAAAAATGCTGGGTTCCACACAATTACTTCATGTTGTCCCAACACAAATCGATTGAGTTAATCATTTTTATAAATTTAAGTGAAATGAACATAAAACAATTAAGTTGTCCTCCAAAAAAATCTTTAAAATTGTATTGTTTTAACCAATTTTAAATTAATAGTTTGAACAAGCAGCAAAAGCCACACATTTGATTGCATAGATAGTTGACTGGAATATTTAGCTATTTTGGTGGGCAAACCGTTCACCTGCTATTATACTTTTCTCTGACAAACCTGAGGATGACTACAGTATGGTAACACCTGCTGTCTGTGTGACTGTTTAAAGATCTGTCAGAATATCAGATCTGATCATTGGCTGTGTTTGCAAACATTTAACTGAACATCTGATGAGGAGTTAATTGAGTCATCCGACAGAACTGCACCACTTTCATTATTGCAGACAACGTTCACTAATGTCCTAATGAACGAACACAAAACATTCACCCATCTGCAGATTTCTGCATGCTTCTTTCTTCAACTTGATGGCTGTACTTAAGGAAGTCTTGGCTGCGTGCCTGCGTTGTGTGTTTTGATGTAGCGAACAGCATCTGTATCCACTGCTTCAGATGTCAAGTATCTGCCTCCTCCATTCCCCTCCACTAGGGCATTGTGTCATTTCATCTCTCCCCTGACCACTTCCATGTTTAAAAAGGCTCCGGGTTCTCTGAGGTTTGATTACTCTTAAGCCAGGCCATAAGCTGCTTCAGAAGTTCAAACATCTGCCGCTGTTTGCCCGCGCTGTTCTGAAGAAAATGAAAGTGGGCCTGGATTCACAGGGGCTGATGTGAATATGCTGCAACCCCTGTGATGATGGGAACTCAGAGCTGCTTATTGAGAAGCAGTGATTTAAAAAAAAAAAAGTGGCATGGCATTCGTCTCAATTAGAGCTGCACAATATATCGTTTTAGTATCAATACTGCAATGTGTGCATCCGCAATAGTCACATTGCAAAGATATGCAATGTTGAGTGTGAATTATAATTGACCAGAAGCTACAGAATTGTATTTAATAACTGTATTTATGTGGAATTTATAAGATTTATGCAAAAAATGTTTTCCTACTTAGAATTTTTGTCTTGTTTCTAGGCCAAATTACTAAATTTCAAAGCAAAAACAAGATTTTTTCATTTACCTCACTGGAAGATAATTTAGCTTGTTTTAAGCTTTTCACTTATGTCTTCTAATGGTGAAAACAAATATTTTTTTTACTCTCTCTAAGAATGTTTTGATATTTGAACTAGAAACTGGACTAAAGGAAAAGCTGATTTTTTTGCATTGTGATTTATTTATTTCTGTACCTGAAGTAAAAATATCTGTACTGTTAGACTCCCCAGAAAACCATCAAATTGAGATTCAAACTATCTTGTTAAACTGTATTCATATCTAGGGTTGTCACAATACTGGAATTTGATACCAATCGATACTGAAATTTTAAAAACGTCTATTTCCTGCGAACATTTGAGTGCTGTTAAGCATGTTCTTAGGGTGCTTTCACACTTGGTCCAAATGCCTAGTTTGTGGTCATGGCTGGTTTGTGTTCACACCGTCTTTTTTCTTCTGAACCCCAGTACGCTTGCGTCGTCAAGCTGTTGTTTTGTGTACAGCTGTTGCTAGGTGATGGCCACGAAAACCAAGTCGCCAAAATGGAGACGTATGCAGATTGCAGTCATTCTGCATTTACTGAATCTTTTGGTTTTGTTACCAAAACCGAAATACAGAGAGCCACTTGTCTATCTGCTGCAAAAACATTAAAAACGTTCAGAACATCACGCGATGTCTGCAAAAGTTGTTTTTGGTGGAGAATAGCAGACATTTTCACTGTTTGCACTGTGTCAGTTCCGCTTGTCACCAAGGGAGGTGATACACAGACACGAATGAACGTTATGAAAACTAATGTTTGTTGTACAGTTGACCGTTTACTTCCGTTGTTTGGTACGATTGCATTCATATCAGAAGTGAACTGGACCAGAGTTCGCTTGAACCGTACCTCAGACCACCTCTTTCAGGCGGACTTGGGTACGGTTCACGGCTGCACACCGAAGACAGCGGTTCAGAAGACAGCGGTCACACTAGCTCAATGTACCATACTTTGACGTCAAATGAACCTGGCTGCGGACAAAGAGCTAGTGTGGAAGCACCCTTAAACAGTGTGTTCACGTGCTGAACAGAAATGACTGTGATTGGCCGTGAAGGTCATCAGTTCAGCGAACTCACTGCTTTTTAATGAGCGAAAACACAGATACAGGGACACTGGAGCATTTTAAAGCCACGATTCATCAGCGGATCGTTCGTATGTCAGCATATAGACAAACTAGCTGATCGATGTGACCTTGAAATGCTCCAGTGTTTTAAACGAATTAGTGTTTTGTATTTGATAATGATGCATAATGTTTATTATAAAATATAACATTCTGCAAATAAGAGGCTAGTCTGTATTTTAGCATTGAAAACATGAACCTAGTTATTTAAGTGAGATTGGCAACAAAATCTTACCTTTTTACCATTTTTTTTTTGTTTAAGTGTACTGAACAATGAAATTAATTATTTTTTTTGTTACTTTAACAGCAGCAATTTTTAGAGAAGTATCCATACTCTCTCAATTTTTATTTTCTAGCGGCTTGTTCTTCTGTCCTTTGGTGACTGCAGTACATAAGGATGGGCTCAGATTACCTTGTAAAAATGTCAGCTCTTCACACCCTCTGGCATATATTAAAAACAATGCATATAAAGCCGCCTTTGGCAGATATAGGGGGTGTGTGTGTGGGGATATTGAGATCTGCACCTGTGATGTCACGGCTTCCTCCAGGAGAAAACGAAAAGCCCTATTTCAGTGCTGATGCATGTTTTTATTAGATAGGATTTAACTTCATTTGACTCTCAGCAGTCGCATATAGGGAAATTGAGGACTGTGGCAAATTTCGGCAGCACCTTTGATCTTTAAATTATTTGGGATGTGGTTATATCTTGTGCTGACTGCAGGAATGGAGGGTTATGGAAGAATTAATTGTGTGCTAACCACTTGAAACTATGTTCAATATATATACCTGCTCATGTTTATTAATAACTGTATGCTAATAGGGAATGGTCCTCCTTCAGATGGTGTAGAATAAGGATGTGGATCTCATAACAGGCCGATATGATACACATCTCGATGAACAGCCAACGATACGATACATTATTGATGCATAAGGTGCAGCTCACGATATGATACATTAAAGATGCATATGAAGCAGCCTACGATATGATACATTAGACGCATATAACACAGCTTACTATGCGATACTTTACTTTAAAGATGCATATGACGCCACTTACGATACATTAAAAATACATATGATGCAGCTTACAATACGATACATTGATTCATATGGCACAGCTTATGATACGATACTTTAAAGATGCATATGACGCTGCATGCGATACGTTGAAGATATATATGGCGCAGCTTACGATATATTAGATCCATATCATGCAGCTTGTTACGATACATTAAAGATAGATGTGATGCAGTTTACGACAAGATATATTAAAGATACATATGACACCACTTACGATATGATACATTCAAGATACATATGACACAGCTTATAATATGATACATTAAGGATTCATATGACACTGCTTACAATACATTAGATACATGACACAGCTTATGATACAATACATTCAAGATACATATGAAGCCGTTGACGATATGATACATTGAAGACAATAAAAGCATCTTATGATACGATACATTAAAGATACTTATGACGTAGCTTACGATACATTAGATACATGACGCAGTTTATGATTCTATACTTATGACGCAGCTTACGATATGATACATTAAAGATACATATGACACAGCTTACGATACGATACATTAAAGATAACATGACGGCGCATACGATACATTAAAGATACATATGGCTCCGCTTATGATATGTTAAAGATGCCTATCATGCAGTTTGTTACAAAACATTAAAGATAGATATGCTGTAGCTTACGAAACGTTAAAGATACATATGGCACAACTAAAGATATGATGCATTAAAGTTACATTTGATGCTGCTTACAATACATTAAAGATACATATGATGGTGCTTACGATACAATACATTAATGTATCGTAAACTGAAGCATATGTATCTTTAAAGATCGATATGAAGCAGCTTACCATACGATACATTAAAGATACATATGGCGCAGCTTATGATACAATACGTTAAAGATATATATGGCGCAGCTGACTATATTTAGATACATATGCAGTTTGTTGCTATACAATAAAGATAGATATGATGCAGTTTATGATATGATACATTAAAGATGCATATCACGCAGCTTACGATGCGATACATTCAAGATTCATATGACACCTCTTACGATACATTAGCTACGTGACACCGCTTCTGATACAAAACAGTCAAGATACATATGACACAGCTTACGATACGATACATTAGATACATATGACGCAGTTGACGATACGATACATTGAAGACAAAAAAGCATCTTATGATGCGGTACTTTAAAGATACACATGTCGTAGCTTACGATGCATTAGATACATGACGCAGCTTATGATAATATACATTTAATATACATATGATAGCTTACGATCTGATACATTAAAGATACATATGACACAGCTTACGATACATTAAATATAACATGACGTAGCTTACAATGCATTGAAGATAGCGCACAAATACATTTGGCATCGCTTACGATATGTTAAAGATGCATATCATGCAGTTTGTTACAATACATTAAAAATAAATATGATGTAAAATGTAATTAAATGTACATATGACACAGCTTACGATATGATGCATTAAAGTTGCATATGACACTGCTTACAATACATTAAAGATACATATGATGGCGCTTACGATACATTAATGTATCGTAAACTGCAGCATATGTATCTTTAAAGATAGATATGATGCAGCTTACCATACGATACCTTAAAGGTACATATGATACAGCTTACGATATGATGCATTAAAGATACATGACGACGCATCTTACCATATGATACATTAGATAAATATGGCGCAACTTACGATACGATATATTAAAGATGCATGACGACGCAGCTTGCGATACATTAAGGATACATATGACGCAACTTATGATACGATATGATTCGCCCCTATCACAATGCAGTACGATCCGTTTTTGATTAGATTTAACACAATGTAATTAGATACAATACGATGCAATGGAAAAATTATTTTTTTTTTTTTTTTTTTTTTTTTTTTACCACCAGGCTAAGCTCAGTTCTTCTAACATTCCTCTAAAATTTTCACATTTGCTTTAAGAAACACTCATTAACATTTGTGCTTTGAACTGTACTATATAAAACTTATATACTCATAAAACATTAATAAGCAGCGTCATAGGTTTAAATTTCTACCTAAGGCACATTTAATGTCAACTACAAATAATTCAGCAAACTCATTTTAAACCGAGTTATTGTTTTTATTCTGTTGCCCTCCATCAGTTTAGCACGAATGATCTCAGCCATGCTCGCTCACACACGGACTTCTGACAGACAAATGGATGTTTGCATGACTTTCTAACATTTTATAGATGAGAAATATACCTGTGACATTTCAGTTACGCACTGAAGAAAACAGCGGCTCAAATACATTAAACACAACAAATATTTTTGCTATAGTTGATAAATGATCGGCATTTATAAATATGTGCAGATATGTTAGGCATGATGCATTGCAATTTAAATGCCAACCTGTATCCAATGCACACTTTTTAAAGCTTTTCTTTATTCAGCAAGGATTAGGGCTGAACAATATATCGTTTGAGCATCGATATCGCAGTGTGTTTATCTGCAATAGTCACTTTGCAGAATTAGATTATTTATTAAAGATTAAAAGATAAAGATATTATTATTTTTTATCATTTCAGCAGTGATGATAGTGTTTTATATTTGATTGTTCAATTTCTATACTTCAATACTGTTAGACTCTCCAGAAAAGCTCCATTTATGTTTGCTTGCAATGTATGCACTGCATATAAAAAGACGTCAATGAATTCTTTGCATATAGAGCTATTTATGTCATCAGTGGATATTATATTCATATTGCAATATATATTGAGATATAATTGGGAAACTTCCCATCTTTAATGCAGAAAGCATGCTATTTAGATCCAATAAATCTGATGCCATGTTTTGGCCTACTTTGGCTTCCACTTAAAACATTTGATGTTTTACTCTTCACTCCAAGCAAAGTCATAAAGCACGTCTTTTTAATGGTTGATTGATGATCGACATTTATAAATATGTGCAGATATGTTAGGCATGATGCATTGCAATTTAAATGCCAACCTGTATCCAATGCACACTTTTAAAAGCTTTCCTTTATTCAACAAGGATTTGAGCTGAACAATATATCGTTTAGGAGCATCGATATCGCAGTGTGTTTATCTGCAATAGTCACATCGCAGGATTAGATTATTTATTAAAGATAAACATATTACTATACTTGAATACTGATTTATTTATTTATTTTTGCTTGCAATATATGCACTGCATAGAAAAAGACTTGATCATCTCAGTCGATCTAAATCAATAAAATCTTTGCAAATGGAGCTATTCAAATCATCTGGGGAAGTTACAATATAACCAAGAATCTTCCGATCTCTAACGCAGAAAGCATGCTATATAGATCCATTTAATCTGATGCCATGTTTGGGCCTACTTTGGCTTCCACTCAAAACATTTGATGTTTTCCTCCCTCTAAGCAAAGTCATAAAGCATGTCTTTTTAATTTGAAGACAAGTCAGTTGGTTTTAAAGGGTCGTCGATACAATGCAGTAAGGACGATAATGTTTGAAGCTTCTTCGCCTCGTGCTGCTTTAAACCCAGAGGTACAATAGAATTGCACTGTTGCTGATAATGTTTGTTTGGTTCAATACAGAAACAAACAGACAGACAGTCAGGAGACGTCTCGGTTTGTTTGCTACTACATGGGCTTTCATAGTCACATTTAATTCAGTCTGATTTGAAGGCAGGGTCTCCCTTATCTGTACAAATATGAAATACTGAACTGTGTCTGGTCAGCTTCTATCATATCCGAGAAACAGCCTGAAGAGAAGCTCACATAAGGTTAAATGGAGGTGTTTATAGCTGGTTGCCTAAATAACAGCACATCTGCTTTGATGGCACATGCATTGCACAGTAATATTATCACCTTTTCTTGAGTATCGTCACAAAAATACACTTTTAAAATCTTTTCATTTGCAAAGCTTGGCAATCAAAAGTTTGAAACAAGAATGAGTTTTTTTTTTGTAAAGTCACCAAGGATGCATTTGTTTGATAAGAATGAACATTTTTAAACAATTTTTTTCTATTTAAGCATATTTTGGAGAAAGACTTTCCCCACATCATTACATTATTTCTGCAGTGTCAAATGATTGTTCAGAAATCATTAATATGCCATTTTTTCCTGCTTTTCTTTATTCAGCAAGGATTAGGGCTGAAATATATGTCGTTTGAGCATCGATATCACAATGTGGGTTTTTAAGCGTGGGATGCAAGCGTGCTCAGGTCCGGTAGGTGAAAATGCAATGTGAGTGCAGGCTGAGGGGGAGAGGGGATGGGGACAAACGCGCTTTGACACGGTTCAAGGCAACTCTACCTAATGTGAGTGCGCCCTAACAGTCTACTTGTATTCTAATGAGCATTAGTTGGCATGTAGATGCAATGTAACTTAAATTCAACAAACGGACCATCAAAATAAAGTGTGACCTAACGGAATGCATTACTTTTCCATAAAAAGTAACAAACTTAGTGACTTTTTTTTGGGGAATAACTCAATATTGTAATGCATTACTTTCAAAAGTAACTTTCCCCAATACTAATAGCTTCTGTGTCTGTCTTGCAGTATTTTACCACAAAAAGAGAGACATTGCGGGTTTTATTTGAGGGAATTGAAATTGCATGTATTCAAGTGAAATGTTGCTGGCATTAGCCTTCTTCGGTCAGCCTGCCAAATTTTTTTTTTTTTCCCCCTCCCGTTTTTTTATTTCCAGACCACTTGCGCATGGATCATTGCCTCCTAAAAGATGCAATTTCTCAACACCTCATGGTTCAATGAGTATGACTAAGTACTTGTAATGCATTTAGTGTTTTTGCCGTGCTATTCATTCCAACGGCGCTCACCTTTCGATAATTTCCATGGCTACCACTCTGGAATATATTTCATCTCAAAGGTCTTTCCCAGGTGGTCCTGTTTTCTGAAAAGGATGCTGACTTGTTAGGAACCCTCATTTCATTTTATCGTGTGTCTGCAACGCTCCAGACCCCGCTGTCATTCAGTGGTCTGTCAGGATCACGCTCTGTGGGCATTGGGTCGTGGCCCTCAGTCTCCAGGCTCCAGATGGCCTTTTTTCAGTCAATTCTCTCAGCCTTTCCATGAATATATAGGCAGATGATTCTTTTCAGAAGCTGAATTACATCAGGTCAAAGGCTCCGTGAATAGAGTTAAAAACCCCTCCGCTGCATTACCAAGCCAAGCATTTTGTGGCTTGAGAAAATCCACTTATAAAAGTAGGATTTAAGTGCCTTGGAGGCATTTGAGGAGGCTGAATTACATGAAATATGAGGTTTGTCTCCATTATTTGTTTTTCTGCTAGTAATAAAGGCCAGAAAGTTTTATGCAAGTCTGAATTTACATTTGAGCAAATTTAAATTGCAAAAATTTTTTAGCCGAGCACACCAAAGCAAACATTCCTAATAATATTGCTCCCACTTAGCGTTAGGAAGTTAAGCAAACCCCTAACCTAATGAATTAAGCTGTAGGCATGAATTAAACCTCATATCGTGTATTACTGGAAGATAATTTTTCAATCAAATAGAGAAAAAATAATACCCTAAATATGTTGAAGGTGGTACCTGAGCTGTGTTTTGGGACTGGAATATCAAAGGCTGCATTGACATAGACACATTTTTATTTCTTTCTTTTTTTCACTCTCATCTGACACAGATTGGAATATATTTACATGCATTCTGGGGATGCATTAAGACTTGCAGTGTAAACACATCCATAGAGAGCTGAGGCTGCCATGAAATGGAAATTCACACAGGGTGTTTGGATTTTGAATGATTAATCAGTTTGAACTCATGAATGCATCTTTTGGTGAAACGACAGATTCTTTCTGATAGTGTATGCCTCCTCCAATCTCTTATTGTGACTGAGTGGTTGGAGAGCTTCTAACATTATAAAAAACACTCCCTTTTTTTTTAATTAATTCCCATCATTCACCATTTGTCATCTGTTGAGATCAGACAAAGTCATTTTGGTCCTGTTTACACTTTTGGTCACTTTATTTTGATGGTCCGTTTGTTGAATTTAAGTTACATTGCAACTAATTCTCATTAGATTATAAGTAGACTGTTAGGTTGGGGTTAGTGCAAGTTGACATGTACTTGCAAAGTTTCTTGTAGTCAGTTAAATGTCTGTTGAAGGAGAAGTATCAACAGATATTAAGCAGACAGTCTACTAATACTCAAATGGACCATCAAAATAAAGTCAGGGCTCGAAATTAACCTTTTTTTCTTGGTAGCACCGGTGCTCCTAACTTCAAAAATTTAGGCGCACCAGACAAAATTTAGTCGCACCCACCAAAAACTATGAGCACACTTACTACATGTTTTATATTAACAGATTTAATGCATTTGAAATCGGCTCTAATCAAAACTAACAAAAAAACAAAAATCTGCATCCCCTCACCGGCCCTGCACGCACTGCTTGACGTGAATGAGATGAACTGAATTAACAATAACAACTGTGCTGTTCTCACAGGTGGTGTCTGATATTGCACAGAGGATATTGACATGTAACTTATTATTTGCATACGTCATCTTAATAGCAATAACGTTTTTTTTCATGAGCTGCAATATTAGTTTCATCTCAGTGAATGCATGCTCTAGCGATGGTGAATGTGATGTCAGTCGCACGACTGACAGCATCGTGACGATTAAATTAAGGATTAAATAACGTTAGATATGTAACTTAAAATGTTTAGATTCAGTGGCAAACACTGTTACCTGAAAACTCCGTCCCACCGGCTTTACGGTGAATGGCTTTAGTCATTTTCATAGCGGACTTTAACCACTGGAAGTCTTTTATCCACTCTTCGAAAAGTGTAAATGCTGGATTGACATTTATTACATGATCACTGATCAGATGTGCCAGCATTTGTAACTTTAGGTGGTTTCTAAAACTAAATTTGTCAGTGTTATTTTCCTTCTCTCGTATCCAGACCTTTACATTTTCGCGGCTGTAGCTCCCTGTCATCGAAACTGAGTGATTGATAGCTGAAATTAACCAATCCATTCGCGTTCTGTTCTAACGCAGTGGGCCAATAAGAAGAGCTTGAAGGCGGGGCAAGCATTGCAGGCTTTGTTTACTGCAGCAAGTTGACATGTCAACTGTTTTAAACCATACCTGAGCGCTGCGTTTGGTGTTTTTAGGTGCAAAGATGCTTAATGCGTGAATGCCTCCAAATTCCGCGCATGTGGTGGTGAACATTTTGCTCTGAAAACTGGTCGTACGACAATTTTATGCACTTGCCCAAATGCTCCCAAATATATTTTGAGGTCGCATAGATCAAATTTCAGGCACATGTGCGACCAAAACGGTCGCAGTTTCGAGCCCTGAAAGTCTTACCACACTTTTTAAACAAGTCTAATCACAAGTGGGAAAAGCTAAAGATTTCCGCTTTCTACCATTTCCAGAGGTAGTCCATTCGATTGGATTGCTTTCATAGTGTACAGTCCTTATGTTGTCGGATGCGTTTGAACACCCACAAAAAGGTTTTTCAGCCTGCTGACCCATCACATGATTGTTATGGGACATGTTGTGAGAAACACACGAATGCAAGGTATTCATACTTCACTGCGTTGTACCAAAACACAATCATTTCATCAAAATTGTACTTGCCATTCACATTCTTTGAATTTGCTCGCCTTGTACAGAGCTGTGTAACATGGGTTTGTTCATTCAATAGTACTCATGCGTCACACTGAGTGCTCCTGTGGAAGTGTTGTAGAGAGTTATAAAAGAAGAGGAAAGTGTATCTATACAAATGTTCAGAAGAGGCTTATTTGATTGCATTTTAATTCCAGGTGGAAACAGGACCTGTTGATTATGCTAAATTACTTTTAAGGGAATAATTGATCTTCAAAAAAAATTACATCATTTATTCTCCCTCAAGCTATCCTTGTTGCATTGATTATATTCTTTACATACGAATCGGTGCAGCCATTGGAACCTTATTCAATCGAGACTTCCGATCTCATCCACTTCCATTAGACTTTCAGACGTTAAGAACCACTTATGTTACTTGATGTTGCAAACTGATATTTTCTTATATTGTTTTTATTTTTACGTACAGTCATAAACATTAGTTTGTAGAGCAGGGGTGTCAAAACACGGTCCTGGAGCGCCGGTGTCCAGAAGAGTTCCAACTCTAAACACACGCACCTAAAGCAGCTAATTAAGCTCTAACTAGATAAACTAGAAACTTCCTGGCAGGTGTGTTCAAGCAAGTTGGAGCTAAACTCTGCAGGACACTGGCCCTCCAGGACCAAGTTTGGACACCTTAGTTCTAGAGCAAGTATTTTTAGTTTTCTGCTGTTTGTTGTTCCTAATCTTTTCTCCTATAGACCATTTTGAGCAGGGGTGCTCAATCCTGTTCCTGGAGATCTACCTTCCTGCAGATTTCTGTTGCAACCCATATCAAACACACCTGCCTAATTAATTGCTTCGGGTGTGTTTGATCAGGGTTGGAGCTGAACTATGCAGGAAGGTAGATCTCCAGGAACAGGATTGAGCACCCCTGATTTTGAGGAATGTAAACAACAACATTAGTCCAAACGTATTTCCTGTTTTACAATTTAAATTTTCATTGCTTCTGGGAGTCCAAAAAGTTCCTCATATTTATAAATAATGTCACGATAGCTGCTATAACACCAGGTTATGATTGGATTGCCGCTTGTTACAGATATGAAATAGTTTAAAAACAAGCGGGAAATGTTCATGGGCCAAAGACATCACCACATGGAAATGGTCTATTGGCAACTGAAATGGAAGATCTAAAACAATCGCATAAACAAGTGCACTTCCGCATCGCAGAATAAAGTCAATATGACTTTTACTATTACTTTTGCTATGCTATTTAATGGTGTTGAATAGTGGCTTTTGTTTTGACAACATGCATTCAGCCACCACTGGAGACAAGTGATTGAAGTTTATAATTTAAAAACGTATTTGCAAAGTATTTGTTTCCAAATCACATCAATCCTCTTCAGAAGATATGCGTCAACACCCTGGTTGCTTATGGGTTAGTTTGGCGATAGATTTTTGCACCTTTAGAAGCTTCAAAATAAAAGCCACTATCCAACACCACAATACAGCACGAAATTTTCCAACTATACTATGACTTTTACTATATAAAAAAAAATTGTTTCTAGTAGTTTTAATTTTATTCTAGCTCTTCCATGCTATTTAATGGTGTTGAATAGTGGCTTTTGTTTTGAAGGATCCAAAAAGTGCATAAATCATCAAACTCAAGCTAACGCCGGGGGTTAACACGTCTTCTGTGTATTTGTAATAAATATTTTAAATATAAACTCAAATCTCTCCCGGCGATGACCAAATGCACATTATGTGCAGCATTGTAAGAGTAATATACTGTATAACTGTGTATAGTAATGCTGACTAGTGTTGTCCAAAGTATCGAGGTTGGTATGAATTGGTACTGATATTTTAAAGATCAGTAATATCGCTAACATTTGAGCTCTGTTAAGCACGTTCTTAAACACAGCTAATTAACCGTTTTGTTTACATGCTCAACGGGAATGACTGTGATTGGTCATGAAGGTCATCAGTTCATTGCTGTTGACCAATCAGCAGCATTTAGGAACATGCTCAACAGCGCTCAAATGTTAATGGGAAGTCAATGTTTTTTTTTTTATTTCTGTACCGATTGGTACCGAACTCCATACTTTTGACAACCCTAACCAACTCGTTTTCTTGTTCATTGTTGTCTTATGTGGTAAAAAACAAATGCATCTATTCCTAGAGATTCTGCTGCAAATGCATCATGCATTATACGCCGTATGCGTCATTCATTCATAATGTGCATTCGGCCACAACAGGAAGCAAGTTTATAATTTAAAAACTAGAAGTATTTGTGTTTCAAAAACACATCAATCCTCTTCAGAAGATATGCATTAACACCCTGGTTGCTTATGGGCTAGTTTGCTGACAGATTTTTGCATCTTTGGAAGCTTCAAAATAAAAGCCACTATCCAACATTACAATACAGCACGGTATTTTCAAACTATACTGTGTCTGTCTGACAGAAAAAAAGTCAAATACACCCAGCATGGCTTGAGGGTGGATAAATTATGAGGGTAATTAATTTTTGGGTGAACCATTCCCTTAATTTTGGCCAACAAGCAGCTCTTAGCTTTACAAAGTCCTAAAGCTCTTCCCAAAGCATTACCTGTGTTCTCATCTGCTGTCATCTCACTGTATCAAAGCTGGTCCACCATCTCTAGCTCAAGGATGATTCAATATGTCACTACACCACACATGATGAAGGCCACCTGTACTGTAAAGGGACAGGGAGAGCGAAGGAGCGAGACGTGGCATGAATAATAGAGTTTCTTGGAGATTTGCTTCTCCAGGGAGGGGAAGATGGCTGCATGCTGTGCGCAGACATGTATCTCGCCGCCAAAAAGAGCAGTAGTAATGTGTCTGGACGGGCCGCTCGGTGGAAAGCAGTCCAGCTCAGCCGGCAGACTCCCGATTTGACTTGATTGCAGCAACTGTTGCCTTACTCCCCTGTTGGGTTGTATTAGTCTTCCAGCTTGCGACAGCTCACTGAAGTGTCTTTAAGGATTTAATTCCCACAGATTTATTTTTTTGCCTTCTCACCCACTTCCTCTCCAGAACTTTTCCCTTGTAATTCGATTTTTGGGTTGCCCAAAGCAGCGTAAAACTGTCTAACCACCAATGAAAGATACCAAAAAAAAAGACACCCTGCTGGTGTGGAGAGTTAAGGATATAAAAAAAAACCCTGATATATGCTAAGTATTCAACTTAGCCACATGGCTTGTCCTGTACTGCTTGTGCAACTGACATGAATGATTCCTCAAATTGTGCAGCCTTAATAAGGTAATATTTCTTTAAGGCACTTTGGAGTGGGGAGGGGATGTTGAAAGAAGAGCTGAGCCATATCTAGAGAGCAGAAATAGCATGAAGAGTTAGCAAATTGCTGTATTTTATGCCAGAAACTTTTATGTACCACTTAGAACGCTTTAGCAATGTTCTAAAAACCATTTGGAACATCTACTTCAATCTCTTAGAACCTGCGAAGCATTCAGAAGACCATAGCAAAACTGCAAAGCATTTTACAAAGCACTTGGAGCGTCTTTACCTTTGGTGTACAGGGTTTGCAAAATTTAAAAATCCCTGGTAGCCCTTGGGCAGGCACTCTTCAGTTTTTGCTAGCCTGAATATAAATGTAAGTAGCCCAAAGAGAAATATTAAACAAGCATTATTTATTAAAATAAAACAAAAACATACATTTACAAAAAAGTCATTACCTGTATTCTATCTTTCACAACCACCTGTGTCTGATCTGCACGCGCTCCAGCACACGTTTTTGTGCGCTGACGCGCGCAGGGATGCAACAGTTAACCGATTTCACTATTAATCGCAATTTAATTTGTCATGGTTAATTAATCATAAAGGTTTCTCAACACCGCAATTCAGCAGCCTTTGACTACATTTGTTCTCTTTAAAAGGGAAATATTCAGCTAATATGTAGTTTAGATTTACATTAGACAAATACTATTTTATTTATTTATTTGTTGTTCTGTCATTTATTTTCAGTGTAAAGTTATTACTTGTTTAAATGGCAAAAACTTTTTTTCCGCTTTTATTTGACTTTTATTTATTTATTGGTTTAATTAATATTTTTTAATGTTCATATTTATGTAATTTTTTAAAATGTAAATAACACTTTAAAATGTAACTGCGTTCACACCGAAGACGGCGAAAGCGTCAAAGGTCGCTCTGGCCGCCCTGGCGACAATGCTGTCTGCCTTCAACTCCGGCGGCTGAAGAATAACTGGAGAATAATTGGGCTGCTCATTTATTGCATAATACCATGGGAAAATACTAGAAATTGTTCCAACTAATGACAAATACCTAATTCAAATACTTTTGGTAAGTAGCAGAAAAGCCATAACTCAAAAAAGGGTTCAGGGTGATCCTCCATTGAGGGCTCAACGGGTAGGAATTGTAAAGGAAATGCACTGTATGGAGAGACTGACGTTTAACCTAAGGCTTGATTAAAAAAAAAAAAAGTGCAACAAGTATTGGCAAAAATGGACTGTCATTGTAAACAATGTGATAATGTGCTTTAAATGTATTGTGACTTAATTTTTTTGACCCTTTTGACAACAGCTTTGTTCTTAGTTTTTTCTTTGCTTTTTTTTTTCTTCAGTTTTTTTTTCTAAATAAAATTTTAAAAAGTTTAATAAAATAAATACTCAAAAGCAGCTTGACTCCTCAATTGTTTTGCATCGACTGGTCCAGCTTGCTCAAAAAGCAGCTGTGCATTAATTTTCCACTTTTTTTTTTTGGTTATAAAACCTGTTTGGTCCATTTGATTTCAGTGTTGGAAGGTCAGAATTTAATTTAAAGAGAAAATATTTAATTATTATAGCGTGCAACATTTCTATTACTTTAAAAAGTTATACCTGCATTATTATACTTGGTATTAAAAACATGTATTCAGTGGCATAAATTAGTCTTAAAATGACAACAGTAATGTGTATCCCAATTATTTCAGATGCTATGACATGTATGCAAATGTACAGTTATCTTGACAGACCTGTGTGAGGGTCTGGGAAGCAAATTATTATTTATTATTATTATTATTTTTTGTCCATTTAATAATTGTTCTGTATTAAAGGGATAGTTTACCCAAAAATGTGCTGCAACCACTTTGAACATCTTGAGCAGCGTATGAGCTTGTGCATTAATTTTTCACTTTTTTGGTCATATGATCTGTTTGATTCATTTGATTCCAATCTTGATCATATTGTTTTTTGCTCTTACAGGTTGTGGTTTCAACAAACATCGCTGAAACGTCCCTGACCATCGATGGCGTGGTGTTTGTAATTGATCCTGGCTTTGCCAAGCAAAAGGTTAGTCTTCCCTTTCTCTGGCTCACTTGTCTAATCTCGCCCCATCATCTGTTTCTCTTGCCTCTGAAATCCCCAGATAAACCCAGTGGCGGGGCTCTGACAGCGACTCGAGATGGAAAAGCTAGTTATTTATTCTGCTGACATTTCCCTAGCCCAGCTGCTGCTGTCATACATGTAGTCCAGTCAGAGATGAAGGATGGCTTCGCTTTGGCATATTGCTGTGGTGCAATGGTGTGCATTTATTATTCACACAGCTCTTTCCTTTTTGTCGCGCAGGTGTATAACCCTCGCATTCGAGTCGAGTCGCTGCTTGTGACTGCTATTAGCAAGGCTTCGGCCCAGCAGAGAGCAGGTCGTGCCGGACGTACGCGCCCGGGAAAGTGCTTCCGGCTCTACACTGAGAAGGCCTACAAGACGGAAATGCAGGTTCGTGAAAGACATCATAACTTCTAGGGCTGCACAATATATAGTTTCAGCATTGATACCGTTATGCGTTTATCTGCAATAGTCGTATCACAGGATCTGCAATGCCATGTTGGGATTAATAAAACTTGGCCTAATCTAATGGTATGAAAGACTTATCATAGACTAATTATATATTATATATTATAGACTAATATATATAGTATTTCCTCTAGGATTTTTTCCAGCTGTGGCGGCAGGCCTTTTGATCTACCTACTACCTATGGCGTTCATTCAATGACAAATGTCGTGACGCAGTACTACAAGTCGAGATCGGATTTGTGTAATACAAGCATGCAGATCTTTTTGCTTGCGCTAGGATTTCCTCTGTTCGTGCACAAAACTTCTTGCACGCCAAATATACGCTGCTCAAGTGTAATTTAGCGCGTTTATGTAGTGAATATGTCTCCAACATTTATTAGATTGGCTAGGAATATTTATGAACGTCTCCAAAAGACCTACAGAGCGGCAATAATGCATCCTGTGGTAAAGTGAAACGGCTATAAACTCCAGCAAGATAAAGTCTTTGTTTGTTGTTTGCAGAGCCATAGACCTTTATCTATAAATAAAGTATAATTATGGAAACTGTGTTTATCCTAATTGAAAGCTATACGTCGTGTTTGCTGGCCTCATGCACCTGTCAGTCAGTCAGCATGTCACCTTAAAGGGTTAAACAAATAACGCACAGCACTACTACGGTTACAGAAAAGCTCCGCTGTTATAATTTACTTACCTTTTAATACGTTTTGGTGCGATTATAACCCGCTATTTAAACAAAACAACAACAAAAAAACAATGTTTTGAATGAGAAGCTGTAATGTAGCCGTGGAGGGATGAATTTTGGTGTGGTGTCCCGCCATGGTAGAATGAATGTAGCGGAAACATTGCATTTATATATATATTATATATATATATATATATATATATATATATATATATATATATATATATATATATATATATATATATATATATATATATATATATATATATATATATATATATATATAGATAGATAGATAGATAGATAGATAGATAGATAGATAGATAGATAGATAGATAGATAGATAGATAGATAGATAGATAGATAGATAGATGGTAGAATGAATGTAGCGGAAACATTGCATTTATATATATATATATATATATATATATATATATATATATATATATATATATATAGATAGATAGATAGATAGATAGATAGATAGATAGATAGATAGATAGATAGATAGATAGATAGATAGATAGATAGAGAGAGAGAGAGAGAGGAGAGAGAGAGAGAGAGATATATATATATATATATATATATATATATATATATATATATATATATATATATATATATATATATATATATATATATATATATATATATGAAGAGTTCAGATGCAAAACCCTCTAAAAGATGCAAAAGACCTCTTTTTTTTGTAAATAAGCGATTTCTATCAGGCTGATTAGGTTCAGAAGTTCAATTCATCTTTATTTGTATAGCGCTTATACAATGTAGATTGTGTCAAAGCAGCTTCACATGGAATATTATAGTGAATTGAAACCGTGTCAGTTCAGTTTTCAGAGATTAAGTTCAGTTCAGTTTAGCTCAGTTCAGAGTGGGTTAATAATCACTACTGAGAGTCCAAACACTGAAGAGCAAATCCATCGATGCGCAGCTCTACAGATCCCGAACCATGCAAGCCAGTGGCGACAGTGGCGAGAAGTTTCATTGTATATGTAATGATAAGGTTATTAGCTAGTAAATAAAATAGCTTTTTTTTTTTTTTTTTTTAAATGTCACTTTAGACAATTCTTTGGTTTTTAACAAGTTAGTTTTTCTTTTGCGTCAAAATTAGCTAAATCCACTTCTGCTTTTTATGCAAAACCCTCTAAATCCACCTATTGAGACAAGACAGTGTAATTAGTTGAAAATCACTAAAGATGCAATTAGAAATTATTTGACCAAAAATAAAACACATTAAACAAACCACCTGAAATTTAAAATATATAAATCTGTCAAGTAAGTAGCAGTTCATCCCGCTGTGGTAAACCAGGGAAAAAGGAAAATGAATGAATGAAATCTGTCAAGTGCGAGCATTAATCAATAACAATAAAACTGACATTAATTAAATCTTAACAATCTGTTGTCATTTCTGATATTTGGAATTTAGATTTAATGTAAGTAGAGCAATGTAAACATTGTAAAATAAGCTTGGTAGATGGAAGTAATGTAGTGTAAAAACATTGTAAAACGTCAATATCCGTGCATTGTCCATTAATATAAAAGCTTATCAGACGTATATGAAGTAATACAAATAATGTATAGTTTTATATATTATATTTATCTTTTAAAAAATAGCTTAAATTAGCAAATAAAACACAAGGTAGGCCTACTGGATAAAAAGGGGATGCCTCTCAGACAATTTTAGAAGCTGTCATTCATTCATTCTAACCATACTTGAGGTCTTGGTCTCGTTTATCCTCATAGCATCCACATGGGATAAAAGAACGGCATCTTAACTGTCTTTTGTGAAACAGAGTTGCCGTTTAATGTACAGTAAATCGGACTCATTCAAAGTAGCGTCACTGTGCAATAAATCTTTATGAATGCATGCTACACTTCTGACTGTACATTGTGTTCTTATAATGCACAGAGTTTTGAGGTAAGGGACGTTTTCACTTGCCATTCACTGACGGTCGGCCAGGCTCATGCAGTTCATCAAACTCCGTCTTTTATAATCGAAATCAGAATAAAACGCTCTCCTCATAAAAGCTGGCATATCAGCGCACCGCTACATTGAAAACATATGATTCGATTCTCGCCTTCTGATTGGTTCTTGGGATATAGCGGCTTTTGGTGTCAAAGGCAAGTGGCGTTTAGCAGCTTTTGCCAACAAACTGTTATTTCTGAATGCGCTGATGATTCGATTTGGATGATTAGAAGCAAATCTATTTGTTGAACATGTACTGCGTGCCCAAAGCATTCACTCAATGTCATCATCTCATTTTTGGCGGAAGTGGCGTTTAGCGGCTTTTGCATCTGAACCTCTCATATATATTGCATGGATAGATGTTCACTGTTACATTTACTTTAAGCACTTTAAATCAATAGAAAAGCAACAATTTGTCAATGCAGTGACAAGTCTGTTAGTTTAATATTGTTTTTTGTTTTTTTTGTATAATAACTGCAGTACTATATTTGTTTATAAGTTTAGCTTTTTTTTAAATTGCCGTCAAACCTGGCATCTGTTTTCCATAATGAATGTTACGTTTTAATCATTTTACATAAGCTTTTATTTAAAGTGTCGTACAGATGAGGACAATAGAAGTAATCAAAGCAATTTAAGAATATAAAATGTAAATTGCAATGCTAATTCACTGTATATGTTGAGAGAGTGTTGTTAAACGATTTCATTAATATAACTAAAACACTTTAAAAAAGTTATATCTGCAATATTAAAATCAATATGTAATCAGTGGCATAAAATGACAACAATAATGTATATCCCAATTATTTCAGGTGTAATGACATGCATACATATATACAGTTATCTTGACAGGCCTGTGTAGGCATCTGAGAAGCAAACTATCGTTTTTTTTTGCCTTTTTAATAATTCCTTCTGTATTAAAGGGATAGTTCACCCAAAAATAAAAATTCTCACACCATTTATTCAAACTCAAGTGGCTCTTAAAGTTTATGAAATTCTTTCTTTTGAACAGAAAACAATGTATAGTTGCAATCAGAATTATTCAACCCCCTGATTTATTAGCCCCCCTGTTTATTTTTTTTCCTCAATTTCTGTTTAACGGAGAGAAAGTTTTTTCAACACATTTCTAAACATAATAATTTTAATAACTCATCTCTAATAACTTATTTATTTTATCTTTGTCATGATGACAGTAAATAATATTTGACTAGATATTTTTCAAAACACTTCTATACAGCTTAGTGACATTTAAAGGCTCAACTAGGTTAATTAGGTTAACTAGGCAGGTTAGGGTAATTAGGCAAGTTATTGTATAACCATGGTTTGTTCTGTAGACTATTGAAAAAATATATAGCTAATAATTTTGACCTTAAAATGGGTTTTAAAAAATTAAAAACTGCTTTTATTCTAGCCGAAATAAAACAAATAAGACTTTCTCCAGAAGAAAAAATATTATCAGACATACTGTGAAAATTTCCTTGTTCTGTTAAACATCATTTGGGAAATATTTAAAAAATAAAAAAAAATTCAAAGGGGGTTTAATAATTCTGATCGCAACTGTATATTGATGAATGTTGGAAAAAAAGCAGCCACTGAAATTCATAGTAGGAACACAAATACATCAGTATATCTTCCTTTGTGTTTAACCGAAGAAACTGAAACGGGTTTGGAACAAGTGGAGGATGAGTAAATAATGGCAGAATTAAAATTTGTGGGTGAACTGTCCCTTTTAGGCCAATTTAGTTTAGTGTCCTGGCCTTAATAGATGTCAGCAGGCACAGATATTAGGCTAACACTGATCTGACAAAATGCAGACTGTTTGGATCTATCTTGGACTGAATTGTCCTTTTGACACCAGTCAAATTGGTCGAACACTTATTGGTCAATCCACAGATGAACGTATAGTCTTTAGTAGTTCTGTCACAAGGGGACTGCATTTGTAAACAACACTGCAAGTGTTCTTGTCAACTCAAGTTTGAATATTTCCTCTCGCAGCAGCTTAAGGGTATTACCAGAGAACATCAGCTAATTCCTTTTCCTTTCTCCTGTCAGGATAACACCTACCCTGAGATTCTCAGGTCGAATCTGGGCTCTGTGGTGCTACAGCTCAAGAAGCTCGGTATCGATGACCTTGTGCACTTTGACTTCATGGATCCACCAGGTATAGAAATGAGAGTTTTCTGAATTATTCCTCAGAGTTGTGTTCTGTGCTACAAGGTGGCAGATTTCTCTCCTTAGCAGACCAGTAGACTTTCTTTGATCATGTAATTGCTTTAATGCGATATGAAGTCTGATGCAGACGTTCATTAAAACTGCATGATGGCCATACTAGTAATCGTTAACGACTGGAACGTTTCCATGTGATTGGCTCATCGGGTTTTCTGAAAGGTTCACAACCTTAAAGATCTCAAAATTCGCCCTAAATATTCTCTCTTGTTAATTTTTTATTTTTTTTACATGCTTGAAGCATTTGACTACTAAACTAGATTCATGCCTGTGTAATATTAAAGAGGCTCCTAACACCTTACAATAAGGATCTGTTAGTTAATGTGTTTACTAACATGAACAATGCATCTCTGTTAATGTTAGTTAATGAAAATGCACTACCTGATAAAAGTGTTGTTGCCTAACCAAGTTTTAGGAACAAATAATAATAACTTCTAATTGATCATTTGGTATCAGAAGTGGCTTATATAAAAGGCAAAGGCCTCTAGATTACGCTTATTTGACCAAAATAAAATATGGTCATGCTTTGTATTTTTTTGTATTTTTTTTTTTTTATGATTTCATTAGGACAATAAGGTCTGACTTTGCTTAGACAAAAGTCTGGTCTCTTAACCTTCAATAATGTCCAGTATATAATATAAAGTCATGCTGCAGTGGAAACAGAATGAATATTGTGTCTGACTCCATCATGAGCTTGGAGGACTGCATCCATCTCTGAATGACTCAAATCACTGATTAATAAAGTCATCTGGAATGGCAAAGAAAGCCTTCTTGCAGGACTCCCAGAGCTCATCAAGATTCTTTGGATTCCTCTTCAATGCCTCCTCCATCTTACACCAGACATGCTTAATAATTTTCATGTCTGGTGATTGGGCTGGCCAATCCTGGAGCAGCTTGACCTTCTTTGCTTTCAGGAACTTTGATGTGGAGGCTGAAGTATGAGAAGGAGCGCTATCCTGCTGGAGAGTTTGCCCTCTCCTGTGGTTTGTAATGTGATGGGCAGCACAAATGTCTTGATACCTCAGGCTGTTGATGTTGATCATCCACGCTGCAGATCTCTCTCACGTCCTCATACTTGATGTAACCCAAACCATGATGTTTCCTTGACTAAACTTGACGGATTTCTATAAGAATCTTGGGTCCATGCGGGTTCCAATAGTCCTCTGCAGTATTTGTGATGATTGGGATGCAGTTCAACAGATGATTCATGCGAAAAATCGACCTTCTGCCACATTTTCAAATAATCAACTAGAAGTCAAGTTATTATTTGCTGCTCTTACAACTGGGATCAACGAGAAGGTAGTGTAGTTAATTAGTAGTTCTTGTTAACTCACAATGCATTAACTAATGTTAACAACTACAACTTTGGATTTTAATAATGCATTAGTAAATGTTAGTAAATTAGAAAAAGGCCCAAACAAAATCTTTTTTTTTTTTTTACCTACTATTGCATCTGTTTATTTACTTGCGTAAATGTGTGTGATTATGTATTTACTTTTTATATTTCAGTAATATCGTTAACTATTATACAAATGTTTATATGATTTATTTACGATACAGTTTGTACAGTAATGTTTTCTATCTTATTTAGTAGATATATTATATGAGAGACTTGCTTTGTGGATCTAATTGAATGCTTTTTATTATTTTTTAACAACATTTTGCATGGAAATAGCAAAACGTATCTGCAGATTCTGTCTGGCCTTGTCTATAATTCATAAATCCTATGAGTATAGTTTATTCTTATTTCTTGTTAGTAAATACATTAGCGTTAACTAATGAAACCGTGCTGTAAAGAAACCAAGAGTTTTTAATTTTATTTATTTATTTTTATAAACACTCTTAGTTTTATCCAATTTTTACTAAACAGGTGGAAATAACCTTGCATACATTGTTATAGACGAGAATAGCAACCAAATTATTTTTTTTTTATACCCCACCCACCTAGGCGAAAAACGATAAATAATTAAGCAAATAAAAGGAAACTAATTACTAAAATATATACATTTACCTCTGCATTTAACTTCTTACAAGAACACTTATAACAAATGTAGATACATTGGACTTTCACACATAAACACTATATTTTTTTTGAAGTATTTTAAATCTACCTGGGAACTGCAAACGTTTTGATGATGCAAATGAATGTTATGAGTAATGTTTGACAAATCTAGTTTTCCATTGCCAGAGAAGCTTAGCTTATGGCCTGTCCATGTGTTGACCTGTGTTCAGTAAGCATGCGTTCAGCCAGAAACACAAGAAGCCAAATGGAAAAACAGCAGGCATCTGTAAGCCGATGGAAACGATTTGCCTGTTGACATTTGCCAAATGCTCACTTCTACTTTCCTTGCTTTAATGTACCTTTAGCTTTTGCCCTCATTGATTTTGCCTTCAGTTAACACATCAACACGTTCCCTTCTGTGCTTTATTCCTGATGTGGTGTCCGTTGTGTGTAAATTACTTTTGTTCCAGACCGGTTCACGGCGGTGCACCTATACTTAATTTTGACTTGCTTTAGCTTGAGTAAAGCTGGATCCCTTCAAAACAAATGGAAAAAGTATGTCTGATATACGAGATCAATACTCGTTCATAATAAGAAACTGACCGCTGCACTTTTCTTTTTTTTATTTAAATGAAGTTTTCCAGACTCATTGATGAAGACGGCTGCAGTCTTTCATCCTATTCAGCAAACTCCTCCAAACCTTAGGCAATGCTAATTTTCAGTTAACATGCAACTGGTCATTAGAGCCAAACTCTCTAGAGCCAAAGGTCAGTAATTGAATTTGTTGGTGTGTGACCAGTGTTGATGCATTAAGTAGAGGTTCCTCCCTGTAATTGAATTAGTGGCGCTGCTGTTTGGAACTGCTTGCATGTCAGATGAAAAATTAGCCGCCTTTGTCTTGAATTAAAAGTTTGTTGTGCAAAGGACTCTCATTCTCTGTGAGCAAATGCTTTTCATTTGCTGCTTTTGTGCATGGTTTTTTATACCATGATAACTAAAGCAAAAGCACAGGGTTAGGGATTTGTAAAAACTAAACAAAAATATGTATCCAGCTTATAGCTAGAGTGCCATATATTATCTCTGATAATGTTAGAATTGTTTTTAATGGTGTGCAAGCTGACTTTAGTGAATGTCAAACGAAGATGAAGTCTAAAGTCACCCAGTCTGAAGTATCAAAGTCCCTTTTAAAGGCAAGTCATTTCACTCGGCGGCCATCTTTGAAACGCCTCTCGGGCAGTATGCTCGGGCATTCTGTTTGAATGGGGAAACATTAAAATCTCTAAAACTACTTGCCAAGCTTACGATTACATTTCACATTACAAATAACCAATAAAATTAAACAACTGTCTATTTAGTTTCATTTCTAAATGTTCGTATCACACAAAATCTGCTGAAACTCACGTCTCGTCCGAGCCCCTCCCGCAGTGAATTGTCATTCTATAGCGATCGCTGATTGGCTTCTGTACTAGAAGGTGGGCTTTATTCATCATACAGTGATCGCTGATTGGCTCCTGTACTAGAAGGCGGGGCTTCATTCGCCATATTGACAGTTACACTGTTCCCTATTCAAAAGTATACGAGTGACATGTCTTGTGTATTCTATAGTCTTTGAAAGTATTCACTGAGTGATTAGGCTATAAGGATGGAGTTAGAATTACAATATCATTAAAGCTATGCAAGTAAAAAGCCTTTAGCGGTCCCATTGTAGGAAAAACAAATACTATGGATGTCAATGGTTACAGTTTTTCAGCTTTCTTCAAAATAGCTTCTTTAGTGTTCAACAGAATAAAGAAACTTATAGAAATAAAGGGGACCTATTATGCCCCTTTTTAACAAGATATAAAATAAGCCTCTGATGTCCCGTGTCAAATTAAATCACTTTTATTGTCACATCATCAGCAGCACGTGTGCTATGATGAGTGAAAAGCTTAGGTGCTGGCTCCAGACAGTGCAAAATACAGATAGTGCAAATACAACGACAGTGCAAAATACAGACAGTGCAATATACAAAAACGTAGTCACAAAAAAACAAGACAATGTAAAATTGACAATGTTGACAGCGATACGTATGATGGATAGGTGTACACATAGTTGTAGGCAGTATTGTTTTAAGTATGGATTTGTTAAAGTGCAGTGCATGCTACATCTTGATGGTGTGCAGTGTGGGGTATGGAAGAGTTTGTGTGGGGTGTGTTAAGTGTTCATCAGCCTGATAGTCTGAGGGAAGAAACTTTCCTTCAGTCGGCTTGTGCGTGACCGGATGCTGCGGAACCGTCTGCCGAGGGTAGCAGAGAGAAAAGTCTATGGCTTGGGTGGCTGGAGTTGCTGATGATTATCTTGGCTTTCCTCATGCACCTCCTGGTATAGATGTCCTGGAGGGAGGGAAGCTCACCTCCTACTATGCGTCCAGCAGTTCGCACAATCCTATGTAGACCTTTGCGATTGGTGCTGTTTCCGTACCAGGTGGTGATGCAGCCAGTCAGGATGCTCTCTACAGTGCAGGTGTAGAACGAGCAGAGGATGTGGGGGCTCATTCCAAACCTCCTGAGACGCCTGAGGAAGAAGAGGCGTTGTTGTGCCTTCCTCAGCACTGTGTCTGTGTGAGCAGTCCATGTCAGATCCTCAGCGATGTGTACTCCAAGAAACTTGAAAGTGCTGACTCTCTCTACTGGTGTCCCGTTGATGGTGATGGGAGTGTGTTCTTTCTTCTCTCTCCTGAAATCCACCACCAGCTCCTTGGTTTTGCTGATGTTGAGTGAGAGGTGGTTTTCCTGACACCACTGCGTCAGAGCGTGCACCTCCTCTCTGTAGGCCGTCTCATCATTATCGGTGATTAGGCCCACCACCGTTGTGTCATCAGCAAATTTAACAATGACATGTGTAACCTTTGATTTGGCCCACCATCCCATCTGGGAGGAGAGTGAGAATGATGGAGAAAGTTGGGGCAAATGCCTTTAACACACAGATTGTAATTTCTAATTTGACGTAACCATTTTTGTCTGTCTTATTGCAGAGCTACAAAAAAGCAAACTGAAATTAAATGTTTTATATAAATCAGATTTTAGAGGTTGTAAATGCAGTCATTTGACTGATAGAAGACTATGCAGAAGACATCAGCAAGCAAATCAAGGCAAAAACTAGTGTAGTTCTGTTGTTATAAATGAGATTACCCCACCGGGGGTAATTACGTCATACGCTAATTTGCATATTACTGACGTCATCGCGTTCTACCATTTCTGTTTGTTTAACAGCCTATGGTAAATAAATGGGGTATTTTATATTCGCACTACGCTTTATGTAAGCTTGTCAATTTAACTAAATGTATTGCTGTTTGAATACAGTATATCATTATAGATGAGTAGTGAATTTGCAGTAATCTCTCAGACGTAATATACTCAGAAAAGTTCTGAAACTCACACTTAAAACATCTGATTGTGCAACAAGAATAAACGGTCAAAATAAATTGTTAAAATAAAGGAGAAGCAGATCGGGTTGACTGTACAAGGGAGATACCTTCAAACTGCCACCTGTTCTAAATCATTTGCCGTCGGTACGCAGAGAGGTGCTCTGCTCTCAGGCTGCAGGAGAGGCTCGTTGAGAAGAGTAGGGACGGTACAGTAATGGACAAACGACAGTCTATAAAAATCGCCAGTAACACACAAAAAAAAGCTAGATTTGTCGCTAGTCGCTTTTTTGAAAATTTGTCGCTAAGTTAACAACACTAGCGCAAACTGAAGAGCGGGAGGAGTGAGAGGTTTAGGGAGATGGGGGCGCGCAAACTGTAGCGCGCGACCGTCACCGGAAGAGCACAAGCGCCAAGTTTCAGCCCGGACTGTACCAAAATGCTGAGGAGCTGGGGGCGGGGGAATTCTGGGAGTTTACCGGAAGACAGACCAATACGGGAGACGGGTCTGAAATACGGGAGACTCCCGGGAAAAACGGGAGTGTTGGCAGGTATGCCTCAGACTGTTTTTATCAATCTGATTATAAAAAATTTAATTAATACATTATTACTATTAGAAGCTGGTTATATCCACAAGCAGTTGGTGAACAACTGTGTTTAAACCCCTTATAAAAGTGATGTTTGCTTAATAGGTGCCCAATTTAATAGGTAAAAAAATTTTGTAGTACATTTTTAGCATTAGATTCCTTCGCTTAAATCTATATAATATAAAATTGTATGTGTATATTTAATTTTTTCTCTCTCCGTCCAGCTCCTGAGACCCTGATGCGAGCCCTGGAGCTGTTGAATTATCTTGCGGCGCTGAATGATGACGGTGACCTGACAGAGCTGGGCTCCATGATGGCCGAATTCCCTCTCGACCCCCAACTGGCCAAGATGGTCATCGCCAGCTGCGATTTCAACTGCTCAAATGAAATCCTCTCCATCACCGCTATGCTATCAGGTAGTATATGCTCATGTGCACACGTGAACCCTGCATACGATCTAAGAATTATTAGAGCATTATTTGATCTGATAATGCATTAGTTATTTCTATTATAGATCGTTTTCAGTTAACAGTTTGCTCCGTATGCTCAGGCCTAAAGTGTTAGTCTTCTGTTTTTAAGGATAGTTCACCCATTATATTCTCATTTACTCACTTGTTCCAAACCTGTTTGAGTTTCTTCTGTTGAACACTAAAGAAGATATTTTGAATAAAGCTGGCAACCTGTAACCATTGACTTCCATATTATTTATTATTATAATTTTTACTATGGAAATCAATGGTTAAGGTATTCAGCATTCTTCGAAATATCTTCTTTTGTGTTTAACAGAAGAAACTCATAAACGTTTGGAACTACTTGAGGGTGAGTAAATAATGAGTATATGTTAAATTTAGGTGAACTATCCCTTTAAGTGTCTGCGTATACACTTTTAGGTTAATTATAATGGTTGCATAAACAGTCTGCTTATATATTTATCTGCTTAGTTGAAGCCATTATGTAGAACGACTCTCAGAGGAAGTGCTTTACAAACAGTCTCTTAATGTGTCACGCTGCAAGTCTGCCAGGTCAGGATGGCGCTTGAGCCGTATAATGTCCGTGATGCAAAGGGGTGGGGGAGAGCAGACATATAGGATATGATTGCTTACTTTCGCTTAGACATTCATTGTCCATCAGACCTGAAACGACCTGACTTAACCTGAAAGTCAATTCCTGGAAAACCTGAACATTTAAACCTCAAGTTCTTCATATTGAAAAAGATAGACTAAATAAACTAAGCCCCAAAAAAGCCTACATTTTAGATTTATGTATTTGATTTGCTTGAGAATTGTCCATCAATTTGAATTATGCAGTTATTAAAAAAAGATGTCATGTCATAGGTAAGAGAGATGCCTTTATTCATCCCGCAATAGAGATATTTCTGTTACAGCATCAATAAAGAATGTCTAAATATAATATAAAATTCAAACCAAAACCAAACAAAACTAGATGAGATATGCAAGAAAATAACCCTACACCATTGTTCGAGGAAAATAATGACAAATGTCTTGAAATACAACATCTGAACAGTGTCTTTAGCTGTAGTAGACCCAGAATAATCCTCTTCGGTAATCCATTGTCCTAGGGTGCTTTCACACCTAGACTTTTGTTTTAGAACCTGGCGCCTTTCCCCAGTTAGCGTGGTTCGTTTGGCACATGTGAATCCAGCAAACGCGCGCGAATCCGTGCCATACAATCACTCCGAGATCGCCTAAATGAAGTAGTTACGGCTCGATTGAAATGAATTCTGGAGCGAATCGATTGTAGTGAGAAAGCAATACGATCTGAACCAGGCTATATCACAGCGTATTATAAATATGGAATAGGCATATATACGACTATATGAAGAGAGAATTATGAGTAGGGCGGGATGTCATTCCTACCGTACGTTTAATGTCAAATATGAAAGTGAAAGCATGCTGAACTATTAACGAGAGCTGTTTATCTGGAAAATTGACTGAACAATTATTTCTCAATAACCTAAAGCCTATAATGCATAAGCCAACTGCTATGTATGAGAAAGTCTTACCTCTGATTTATATGTGGTGACGATGTCTGTGGGTATCACCATTCAAAATGAAAGCGCAGCTTTTCGCTTATGTCTTATTGCTCATCGTCATAAATTAAAATAAGGACGCGGGACTCCTGACAAATGTAAGGAGAGTTTACTCGCACATGACTTGTTTTAGCTGTTTTGGTCTGTTTAGAAACTTTGCCGTGTGAAAATGAACCGCACCAAGAACAAAGAGCAACATTGTAACAATGTGAATCCCTGTTTCGGAATAAAAGAATCGATACACAGGTGTGAAAGCAGCCTTAGCTGTGCATTATTTTCTAGTAATTTAACAGCTCATCATAAAATATTGTGGAATTTTTTAACACTAAAACTGCAGAGGCAGACATTCTGACCATTTTCAATTCTTGTAATTTAAAACTTTGTTAAACTAAAACAGACATACCTAATAAAATGACTGCATGCTTCACTGCGGCCTAGAAATGTCCTGCTAACATAAATTTTCAGATAGCAAAAATGTAACTTTACTTTAGACATGTCTTTCAAAACAGCATTCAGTGCCGTGAAATTCTCCCCTTGTGAAAATGAAAGTGAGCCGTGGATCTAGTTGCCTACTACATTTATAGGCTGTATTACCAAAAAGATTGTATTTTTAAGGTAATGACTTCATTAATATGGCGAAAGACATTCAGGCTTAATTTTAATATCTCAATAGAAGCTTTGAATGCACATATTACGTGACAATATGAGAACAGTCACTTTTGATTTAAGTATATTGGTTACCTTTTAATTAGTTTGGCTAAAACTGTAGTCCAATTTAGGGTTGTCGCGATACTGGAATTCGGTACCAATCGGCACTGAAGTTTTAAAAACGCCCATTTCTCGCTAACATTTAAGCGCTGTTGAGGGCGTTCTTAAACAGTGCTGATTTGCCTTGTTCACGTGCTCAACAGAAATGACTGTGATTGGCCGTGAAGGTCATCATTTCACCGATCTCACCGCAGTTTACTGAGTGTAACTACAGATACAGGGACACTGGAGTGTTTCAAAGTCATGTTGATCAGCTGGTTTGTCTATAAGCTGACATACAAGCGATCCGCTGATGAATCACTGCTTTAAAACGCTCCAGTTTCCCTGTATCTGTCGTTACACTCAGTAAGCAGTGGTGAGTTTGGTGAACTGATGACCTTCACAGCCAATCACAGTCATTTCTGTTGAGCATGTGAACACAATTGTGAATCAGCGCCGTTTAAGTATGTGCTCAGTAGCGCTCAAATGTCAGTGGGAAATGGACATTTTTGAAACTTCAGTTTCGATTTGTACTGAATTCCAGTATCGTGACAACCCTAGTCCAAATAAATGGCCTTATGTACATTTCAAATAATTAATTGTAATTATGTATAGCTTGCATGGGTTTTATACAAACACAAATATCATCATTAAAGCACGACTAACTCAAGTGACCTCATCCTCCACTGGAAGATTACCAAACCGCAGATTTAGCGTCATTTCCACAGCCGCCATCTCTTTCTTGCAGAAAGGCAAATGAAAGGCAGAGCAGCATCTCTCCCCCCCCCGCCCCGTGCGTTTGGTGTAGCGTACCCTGTGCCGTGCTCTAGCCTCAGAACTAGGCCTTGTGTCCTGTCTGGGTGAACGCTTGACTCATCCCTATGGGCGGCTATGTTGGGGCCCATACCAACCTTGTTTAGTCCCACAGTGCTTTGTGCGTCCCACCGAAGCTAAGAAGGCTGCTGATGAGTCCAAAATGAGGTTCGCCCACATCGACGGGGACCACCTGACCTTGCTCAACGTCTACCACGCCTTCAAGCAGAGTATGTTGCACACACACATTTGCTTTCTGTAAATTGTGGGGACAGTCACTGTCCTCATAATTCACCATCTAACTGTAATACCCATGTCATTATACAAATTTGTGTCCAGATGTAACAAAAACATGCGCACGCACACACACACACACACACACACACACACACACACACACACACACACTTGCAGCTTGAGCCCATGTGACATGATTTCTTCCCCCCATTTTTAATTAGCCTAATTGCCTACATATATTACAACTAATTTCAGTTTGTTTTGTAGGTGACCAAAATCGTAATTTATTTAATCAAATTGAGTGCCTGCGAGGCAGTGCACTAGTAAAACTGTTCAGAAAGACTGGAGTGTGGCTCATCCCTCAGTTCAGCATCCATATTTTCTCTCAAAATCCCATGGGGTTTCTTCATTTCACTTAGTCTTTTACAGTAGCCATTGCTTGGACAAAGCAAGATAACAGGCATTGGAGTTTCTTGATGTTGACGTGAAGCTGCAAATTTCATTTTAATTTGTCAGTACAGTAATAAATTTAAGCATCAGAATGATTTTAATTGACAATGTTACAGATAATTAATCTTCCAATGCTGCAGTAGAACAAAGTTTATCCATTCAACAATCCATCCATCCATATCCCTATCCCCATCCATCCCCATCTCAATCCCTATCCATCCATCAATTCATCCCCATCTCTATCCCTATCCATCCATCCATCCATCATCCATCTATTCATATTCCTATCCCTATCCGTCCATCTATTCATTCCCATCTCTATCCCTATCCATCCATCTTTATTTCTATCTATCCCTATCCACCCATCCCTATCTCTATCCCTATCCATCTATCCATCCATTTATCCATCCATCCCTCTCTGTCCATCCCTATCTCTATCCTCATCCATCCCTTTCTTTATTCTTTTCCATCCATCTTTATTTCCATCCCTGTCCATCTATCCATTCATCCATCCCTCCCTATCTCTATCCCTATCCATCCATCCATCCCTATATCTATCCACCCATCCCTATCTCTATCCTCATCCATCCATCCATCCCTTTCTTTATCCTTTTCCATCCATCTTTATTTCTATCCATATCCATCCCTCCATTCATCTATCCCTCTCTGTCTATCTCTATCCATCCATCCCTTTCTCTATTCCTATCCCTATTCATCCTTGCCTATCTATCATCCATCTATCCATATCTGTCTCTATCCATCCATATTGCCAACCCTATCCATCCATCCATCCATCCCTATCTATCCATCCCTCCACCCCTATCTCTATCCCTATCTATCCATTCCTATCTCTATCCATCTGTCCATATCTCTATCCCTATCCATCCATCCATTCATCTGTCTCTATCCATCCATCCATCATCTCTCTCTATCCATCCCTATCCATCTATCCATCCCTATCCATCCATCCCTACCTATCCATCCATCCCTATCTCTATCCACCCATCCCTATCTCTATCCCTATCCATCCATCCCTTTCTTTATCCTTTTCCATCCATCTTTATTTCTATCCCTATCCATCCATTCATCTATCCATTCATCCATCCTTCCCTATCTATCTATCATCCATCCATCCCTTTCTCTATCTCTATCCATCCATATCTCCAACCCTATCCATCCATCACTCTATTCATCCCTCCATCCCTATCTATCCATTCCTATTTCTATCCATCCGTCCATATCTCTATCCCTATCCATCCATCTCTATCTCTATCCATCCATTCATCTGTCTCTATCCATCCATCTCTATCCATCTATCCATCCCTATCCATCCATCCCTACCCATCCATCCCTATCTCGATCCATCCATCCCTATCTATCCACTTATCCATCCCTCTCTATCCATCATCCATCCCTATCTCTATCCCTTTACCTATCCATCCATCTATCCATTTATCCCTATCTCTATCCCCATGCGTCCATCCATCCCTTTTTCTATCCCTATCCACCCATCTCTATCTCTATCCATCTGTCTCTCTATCAATATCTATATTTTAGCCACACCCATTACTTCAGACAGACATAATCTGAGAATTTAACTGAAAACAAATAGAATGTGCATTTTCAGATTTCAATTAAGGATTACAAGGGCAAACTACTGTTTTTTTCTTAATGACATGCACAGATGAATTATTCACCACAAAACTAGCAATGTGAGCAAACAAAATCAGTGTGGTTAGTTTTGATTTCATTTGTACTTAAAGCTGCACACTTTGAAGATGATTTTGCATTGCTGATCTGCATTAAATGTTGCTCTCATAACCTGTTTCTAATGTGTAAACCATTCTGTTTTAAGACCACGAGTCGGTGCAGTGGTGCTACGATAACTTCATCAACTACCGCTCACTGATGTCCGCTGATAATGTGCGGCAGCAGCTTTCTCGGATCATGGACCGGTTCAACTTACCCCGACGCAGCACAGAGTTCACCAGCCGAGACTATTACATCAACATCCGCCGCGCTCTGGTCACCGGCTTCTTCATGCAGGTCTGTAAATATGCCAGAAATTAATGATATAGTTGCAGGTTGCTTTGTATTGTTTTTTTCAGTGTGCAATGCATCAGTTTGTGGATGCAGATCAGCCCATAAACAAAGTTTAAAGTCTCCCGTCAGAGATTTATTTGGTTTTATTTTTTATATTAAGTGAAAAGTACATACATGATTGAAATGGCAGATTACAAAAAGACTTTTCGCATTTTCTTTTAAACTTTTGCACCAAAAACAAAAGAAAAAAAACGTAAAAATAATGCAGTGGCTATTATAAACTTTAATAATAATATTAACAATAATAATAAAATATATAAAAAACACAACAAAATATAATAATAATAATAATGCAAGTAATTTAAATAATAATAATCATAAAAGTAATATATAACAAACACAACTAAATAAAATGCAAATAATTTAAAAAAATCATAGTAAAAAAATAATCATCATGATCATCATAAAAGTTATATATAAAAAAATAACAAAAATATAATAATAATAACAATAATCATCATAAGTAATATATAAAAAAACGAAAATATAATAATAATGCAAATAATTTTAATAATAATAAAAGTAATATAAAAAAGCACAACAAAAATATAATAATAATAATTTTGCAAATAATTTATTAATAATTATAATAATAACAATCATCAAAAATATAATAATAATAATGCAAATAATTTTTATAATAATAAAAGTAATATAAAAAAGCACAACAAAAATGTAATAATTTTGCAAATAATTTATTAATAATAATAATAACAATAACAATCATCAAAAATATAATAATAGTAATGAGGCAAATCATTTAAATAATAATGCAAATAACATAAATAATAATCATCATCATCATCATCATAAAAGTAATATATATAAAAAAAAAATATATATAATAATAATAATGCAAATTTTTTAAATAATCATCATAAGTAATATATAAAAACCGAAAATATAATAATAATAATAATAATAATGCAAATAATTTATTAATAATAATAACAATAATCAAAAATATAATAATAATAATAATAATAATAATAGTAATAAGGCAAATAATTTAAATAATAATGGAAATAACAAATAATCATCAACATCATCATAAAAGTAATATATATATATATATATATATATATATATATATATATATATATATATATATATATATATATATATATATATATATATATATATATATATAAACAACAAAAATATAATAATAATAATAATAATAATGCAAATTTTTAAAATAATCAACATAAAAGTAATATATAAAAATAACAAATATAATAAAAAGTAATGCAATAATTCAAATAATAATAACAATAATAATAGTCTTAAGTAATATATAAAAACAACAAAATATAATGATAATAATAACAAAAGTAATAATAACAAAACTAATATAAAAACACAACAAAAATATAATAATAATAATAATAGTTAAATGCATATGAAAAACTGTTGTTGTGTAAACTGAAATATAAAATTTTTCATATTGGAAAAATATGCGATTTATTTTTGAGTATTCCGATAATGATATTTCTTACGGTGTAACATTTCCCAACAAAAATTCTATTTTTATTAGATGCTTTCAAAATCATTTATGTATGTAATAATATTAAAATAAACAGTTTGAAGATATTTTTTGAGATTAATTTTAATTCAGAATAAAAAATGGTGTCAAAGTGCAAACATTTAGTCTTTAAAACACCTCTGATTAGCTGTTGTAGTTTACCTCTCTCGTCTCGACTCTGCCCATTAGTGTTTATTTTCAGCTCTGGGTTCACCTTTGGGCCACTCCAGCCAATAGCAGAACAGCAACTACTGGGGAGGCGGGGATGGGGCCCAATATGATCGGTCAAATTTAGATAACCAATGCTTAAAACAAATGGGAGTTATAACACGTCTGCGATGCGTATATTGCATATGCATTTACCACGATAACGATAATTTTCACACCAATTTATTGTGCAGCCCTAGTAACAACGTAATCAAATCTACAGTTAGGTATTGGACTGAACTGAAGGTAAGATAATAGAATAAAAGTCATTATAGCCATGCATTGAGTTGATCCTGTTGCTTAAAAGCTTAAAAGTCAGTGTAGTTTTTAATTGCAACCTACAGTACATCTAGTTTTAACCTTGATTTCTGCCTTCTGTCTGAATTAAAATCCATGTCTGTTGGCAATCCAGAATCACTCAAGCTTGATAATGTAATGCAAGGCTTTCTGTCAAAGTGTGACCATTTAATCCCATACAAGAAATCAAGGCAATTTTCATCCCACGCTTGTCGAAAAATAAACGACGCTTTTATCGAAGGCCTGAAACAAGCGACCTGACTAGTTGAATTACTCCTTTAATATTGAAATATTTGTCAACATTAACCTTTGCCGCTGAGACAAATTTGCACCTTGGTTGTAGGAATTACCCAGCGTTCTGTTGTCGTCGTCTCTGTTTGAGTGGGCCGTTTATTGAGACTGATTGCATGGGTTAATCTCGACATCCTCACACCGCCTGAAGTAACACCTGAGTTTGGTTGATTTATTTGTTCATTTGCGTGTCTTGTGTTATCAGGTTGCTCACCTGGAGCGCACCGGCCACTATCTTACAGTGAAGGACAACCAGGTGGTCCAGTTGCACCCGTCCACCGTTCTGGACCACAAGCCCGAGTGGGTGCTTTACAACGAGTTTGTGCTGACCACCAAGAACTACATCCGCACCTGCACTGATATAAAGCCCGAATGGTGAGCTGAAACACATGCAAATGTGTTGATTTATGCATTGTTTTTCCAACGGGCTGTTTACACCTGGTCATGCGTTTTGAAAAAAAAAAAGGATAAATGCCCTCAGAAATGCATTTGCGATATACAGTTAAAGTCTGAATTATTAGCCCTCCTATATATTTTTCTTTTTCCCCAATTTCTGTTTAACAGAAAGATTTTCAACACATTGATAAACATGATAGTTTTAACTAGAAGCTAAAGTTCGTTGACACACTTTGATGTTGGCTTGGTGAAGAGCCAATGGAGGGCCAGGGGTGGTGTTGGTAAAGATAAAAAAAAATTGATCCCATGTTCAGTGAATGTTTTTTTTTTTTTTTTTGAATGGGACTTTCTTCAGCATTGTACAGGGTTCATACGGTCATGGAAAACCTGGAAAATTCATGGAATTTTGACATGGCATTTTCCAGGCCTGGAAAAGTTTTGGAAAAACCCACAGAGTTTTGGAAAAGTCATGGAAATTGGTTTATCAAATATCTGTATACTTGAGTTTCAATAGTCATGTCAAAGCAGTTACTAAATCAGCATACTATCATCTCAAAAACTTTGCAAGAATCAGATGCTTTGTTTCCAGTGAGGACTTAGAGAAACTTGTTCATGCTTTGATCAGCAGCAGGGTGGATTACTGTAACGGCCTCCTCACGGGCCTTCCCAAAAAGACAGTTGCAGCTCATCCAGAACGCTGCGGCCAGGATTCTGTCCAGAACCAGAAAATCAGAGCACATCACACCTGTCCTCAGGTCTTTACACTGGCTCAAAGTTACATTCAGAATAGATTTTAAAGTAATTTTACTTGTCTATAAATCACTAAATGGCCTAGGACCTCAATACATTACAGACGTGCTCACTGAATACAAACCTAGAAGAACACTCAGATCTCTAGGATCTTATAAACTAGAAATTCCAAGAGTTCAGTCAAAGCAGGGTGAATCGGCTTTCAGCTACTAACAGCGCCCCCTGCTGCTGGAATCAGCTTCCAGAAATGATCAGATGTGCTCCAACATTAGGCACATTCAAATCCAGACTGAAAACACATCTGTTTAGCTGTGCCTTTACTGAATGAGCACTGTGCTACGTTCGACAGATCGCACTATTATGTTTTTCTCTTCTTTTTCATTCTTTTACAACCTGTTTTAACATTTTTATCTGTTTTTTATTATCTGTTTTTATTTTCTCTTACACTTGTCTTTTTTATTCCTGTTTATGTAAAGCACTTTGAATTGCCACTGTGTATGAAATGTGCTATATAAATAAACTTGCCTTGCCTTGAATTAGGGTTGCGTGATATTGGAAAAATCTGACATTACGGTATTGTGTATTTGTGTGATATATATTGCGATGTGAACACAATTTCACCAGATGATTTAACAGGTTTATTTGGATCGATTGGGGAATTTTGTAGAGGAGTAAATCTCGAATAATATATAACAAATAAATTACAAACATAGATAAATAAAATATTGTAAAGATAAAAGTGAATGATAATTTTCAGGTATTCACTATTCAGGTCCAGATATTGAAAATCAACACGGCCTAGTCTTCATTGTGTAATATTTAATCTTTATTAAAGTTACAAAACATTTCTTGTGGCCGGATGTTTTAAACTCTGAAATATTAAAATGTTCACACAGTCACAGGCTTTAAAGGCACAGCTTACTCAAAGATTAAAATGTACTCACTATTTACTCTCACTTCACTTGTTTCAATACTATAGGAGTTATTAAATTAAATTCTTTTGTGCTCATTTAAAAAAAAAAAAATAGTTTAATTTTTGGGTGAACTATCTCTTTAAAAATGCATGCAGATGATAAACTTTTACTCCATTATGATTAAACTCTATATTAAACTATAATCGCAACATTGCATATCCTGCGATGTGACTATTGTGGATGCACACATTGCAATATCGATTCTGAAACGATATATTGTGCAGCCCTAACTTGAATATAGGTTAGTTGTCTTTACTTCTTTTCTGTCCTTGGCCAATACTTGAGTTTGCTGCCGGAAGTGGTGTTAATGAGATCAGCAGGGGGCGCTCAACCTGCGCTCTGTGTAGGTCCTAATGCCCCAGTATAGTGATGGGGACTCCATACTGCTCAGTGAGCGCCATCTTTTGGATTAGACGTTAAACCGAGGTCCCGACTCTCTGTGGTCGTTAAAAATCCCAGGATGTCCTTCGAAAAAGAGTAAGGGTTTAACCCCGACATCCTGGCCAAATCTGCCCACTGGCCTCTGCCTATCATGGCCTCCTAACCATCCCCATATCATAATTGGCTTCATCACTCTGTCTCCTCTCCACCAATCAGCTGGTGTGTGGTGTGCGGTCTGGCACAATATGGCTGCCGTCACGTCATCCAGGTGGATGTTGCACACTGGTGGTGGATGAGGAGATTCCCCTCAATGTGTAAAGCGTTTTGAGTGTCCAGTAAAGCGCTATGTAAATGTAAGGAATTATTATTATAATTATTAATAATTATTTACCATGTGGTCTCCCATTCAGGTACTGACCGGGCGCAGCCTGCTTAGTTTCAGTGGGCGACTATGTGACAGTTGCAGAGAGCTAGCTGCTGGCTAGCTTTAGAAATAATCATTAGTGTTTAGCCCTGTATAAGTCTAAAATTGAATTCATAATGGTCTTAAAAGGGTCTTAAAAAGTCTTAAATTTGACTTGATTAAACCTGCAGAAACCCTGATGAAACAAATAAGACTGCAGAAGAAAAAATATTGTAGGAAATACTGTGAGAAATTCCTTGCTCTGTTACACATCATTAGGGAAATACTTAAGAAAATAAATCATAGTAAGGCTAATCATTTTGACTTACACTGTAAAGCTAGTTTTACGGACATATTTAAGTGGCTAAATGTAAAACAATTGTTTTCACAAATCAGACATCACCGAAAATGTATAAAGTTGACCAGGTGTGAACAGCATTACAAATATAGATAGTAAACTAAACATTTTGCGTATCTTCTCATCCTGCAGGCTGGTGAAAGTCGCTCCACAATACTACGAGATGAGCAACTTCCCTCAATGCGAGGCTAAGAGGCAACTGGAGCGTATCGTGGCTAAACTTCAAACCAAGGAGTACTCTCAATACTGAACCGGTGTAAGGACTGTATGTTTTGATTTCAATATGCGCTGTGCAATGCTTCTGAAGTTGTCACACATCGTCATTAGGTTTGTTTTCGTTTTCTTTTGATTCGTCGTCAAGATATAATTATTTTTTTATAACTCTTCGCTCTCAAGCTCCGCCGCGCGATGAAGGCATATTTGTGAATTGGTCACTACAGGCACAAAGTAAACGTTTGGGAGCAAATGCTTAACAGGGATACCACCATCAACTGTTTTTTGCATGAGCATTCATGTGGATGTTGACATTCCTTATTGACATTGAGAACTTCCTGCTATGTTATTGAGTAGAAAAGTCCCTGTTTATTCTGTAACGGAGCTTTTACTTCAATAATAAAAACAAACCTTGATATCAGTTGTGCTTAAGTTATGTTCATGTGTGCTGTTTTTTTTTTTTGTGGTGGTGGTGAGAAGACCCTCTTATATGCTGCAAAAGTTCTTACCTAGAATTATAGTCCAGATATGTCAAAATTCTTAAATCAAGGAGCATTTTCTAGACGAGCAGAACATATTGTCTTGTATCAAGGACTAATATGCCAGAATTAAGTGAGTTTTTCCTTAAAGCGATGCCTAATGTAGTAAGCAAAATAATCTTGTTTTTTCTTTTGACATGAGGTTTTCTTGCTTACCTCATTGGCAGATTATTTAGCTTGTTTTAAGGAAAAACTCAACTAATTTTGGCATATTTTTAAAAATAAGACAATTATTTAACTGGTCCAAAAATGCTTCTTGATTTAAGAGTTTTTAGATATTTTACTAGAAACTAAGTAAGAAAAGCTTACTTTGGGTATATGGTGGTAAATGTGCTGTATTAACATACATTCCTAAAGATTACATACATTAGGACTTAAACTGTGCAAGTCTACTCATGCCTTTGCAGTAAAGCTATATAATCTATTTTGTTAGTTAACTGGACTTTACCCAGGGTTCATACGGTCATGGAAAACCTGGAAAAGTCATGGAATTTTGACATGACAATTTTCAGGGCTGGAAAAGTTTTGGAAAAACAGTAAAACCCATGAAGTTTTGGAAAAGACATGGAAATTTGTTTATGAAATATCTGTATACTTGAATATAGGTTAGTTGTCTTCTCTGTCATTGGCTAATCCCGTGGTCTCACATTATTAGTGCTGTGTAAGCATTATCGAAATAGTTTTTACATAGATGTAAATTTAAACTAAAGTAGTTAGCGGTTCATTCCGCTGTGGTGAACCCTGATAAATCAGGAACTAAGCCTAAAGAATGAATGACTGAATGAATGATTGCTGCGTGTTTTACGATATGCTGTAATTTGAATGTGCATTGTTTTTCTTTTATATATTTACCACATATATGTAGACATTATATAAAATGTTAGGTCATAAAAAGTTACTTGAAAGTCTTGAAAAAGTCATGGAATTTTAGTAATAAAATGTGTATGGGCCCTGTTTACCAGTTTTTTTCCATTTGGCCGATCTCTGGGTCTGGCGGGAGCACTTTCAGCTTAGCTTAGCATAGATCATTGAATCAAATTAGACCATTAGCATCTCGCTTATAATAATTCTCCTATTTACCACTTAACTGTTCTGTAGTTACTAAGACTGACTAAAAAAGAAAAGTTGCTATATTCCACACTCAGAAATAAAGGTACGTGAGCTGTCACTGGGGTGGTACCTTTTCAAAAGGGATACGTTTGTACTTAAAGGGTCCATATTGGTACCTTAAAAGTATATGTTAGTACCTTAAAATTTTAGGAGGAACACTTTTGTAGTTTTTAGGTACTAATATGTACTCTTGAGGTATTAATATGGACCTTAAAGGTACGAATTTGTAAAAAAGGTACCACCCCACTGACAGCTCACGTACCTTTATTTCTGAGAGTGTAGGTTGATATAGCTAGAAACTATTCTCTCATTCTGGCGTAATAATCAAGGAACTTTGCTGCTGTATTACACAGTGCCTGTAAATGGCCTATTTTCTTGCACAGAGCTTTCCTTTAACCAAGGAGAGAGAGATTCAGAACATGTTTACTTTGTTGCAGATTCCGAACTGCATTTGTTTAAACTTTAATACACGTACAATCATTGCCCCTCCCGCAGCCATGCTATGACAGCAAAATTCCTTAATTATTAAACTTTCCATATTATTTTATGGAAAGCTCCTTCTCTTCAAGTCAGATTTATGACAGAATCTGAAATATAAAAAGGCAAAAATGAAACATTTGTGTCATCAAACTACATTTAATGAAGTATATAATAAATGCTAAAACATGTCAATTAAAAGGGAACTAAAAATAAACATTCAAAATATTTACTATTATAGTTGCAGTGGTTTATATCAACATCTAAATGGTCATTTACAATAAAAGAGTAAATGCTTTTCATTCCCTTTAACTAAGGAGATATTTGTGAGACTATTCAGAACATGTTTACTTTGGTTCAGATTCTAAATTGCATTTGTTTGAACTTTAATGCATGTAACATCATTGCGCCTCTTGCAGCCATGGTACGACAACAACATTTGATAAAATCCAAATAAAAACTTAGCATAAAGTAGAAAATAGCAACTTTCCATTTCTCCTCAGTTTAAGCATGTGATGTAATTTAAAGGAAATTCAAGCTTTAAATAAGAGAATTATCAAAACTCTTTGGTCATTCTTGAGCGAGATGCTAATGGTCTAATCCGATTCAATGATTTATGCTAAGCTAAGCTATTAGTGCTTCCGCCAGACCCGGAGATCGGCTGAATAGACTCAAAAATGGTAAAACTCAACAGTTTAACACTATTTTCAAACGGAAAGTGGAGTGTTTCTTTATAGCTTGGATTAAATGTAGAAATCGGAAACTTTGCTATATAGATCTAGCTGTGTTAATTGAAATGAGGTTTAAATAAAATGTAAAAATGCACAAATGAAACGTTTCTTTGTCATCAAACTACATTTAATGAAGTGTAAAAATAAATGCTAAAACATGTCAGTTAAAATTAAACTAAACTTATTAAACTATAAACATTCAAAATATTTACGATTTTCTCTAGCTTGCAAATTATGTATTTAATTGTGTTTTGTTACTGCCCGTACTGGATCTGGTTAACTCTATATTTTCATATCGCGTCTAAAGACTGGTTTATACTTCTGCGTCAAGTGATCGGCGTGACCCACAGCGCAAGCCTCCCGCGTAGCCGTGCATTTATACTTCTGCGCGCTGTTTCTGTTTCTCTGCAATACACTTCCGAAACGCTATATGGCAGTAGGTGTTTGTTTCTCTATGTCGAGTTTCTTCGCTGGTGTTTTGTTATTTCTGAGCACTTCCTTAATGTACAAGTGGCTCAAATTTGCTCATTTTGAGGCGGGAACCAGCGGACGTGCAATAACTTTAATCATAACGTAAACACAAAACAACAGTCTCCATTCGGAGCTCCTTCACGGGACTCCATGCTTGTAAACACTCGCTACATCGGGCGCGCGGCTCTCACCTCAGCCCACACTCGTCAGCGCTACCAAGCCGACCAATCACAGAGCTTGCGCTACGCGTACGTGTTACATTTTTTGAGAGGTGCGCGTCAACGTCACCGACGGCCACGGCATGGGGCTGTGCCGTAGCGTACGCGTGCGTTTGACGCAGAAGTATAAATCGGCCTTAAAGCCATGTTAAAAAACGTGACGCTTTAAGGATTTAAATGCGTTTGTGAGCTCGCGATCCTCTGCCGTTTGTCGTTGCTATGGCCACCATCAGCTGTTCCTACACACGTGCGGCGGTCAAGTTTCAAAATAGTTCAGCTTTTGCCACTGTGGATTAATACTGAATGTGTGTCATGTTTAAGATTAGAGCAATATGCTGGTGTCTAACTGCACTGCTTTAATGCACTCCTGCATTAGGCTCACACATACACTCTGCACTCTGGCCCCGTTTACACAAATGCGTTTTCGTTTTAAAACGGCGAGTTAGATCAAAAACGATCCACGTCCACACTAGCGTTTCTAAACATATCTCCGTCCACACCACTCCACCAAAAACGTATATCACGTGACCATTCGCGCACTCTGGGCATGCGAGTTCAAGTATAAACAGGAAGCATGTGTCTCGCTTGGCATTTGGTTATTGTTAGTCAACAAAACGCTGGTTGAACGATGAACGCGAGCGATTAGCGAGTGCTCGAACAATAGCTTGCCTCTTGCGAATATATGCAGCTGCTGTAGTAAAAAAGGCAGAGTTTAACTGCACAATGGCGCCTAAAACGGACAATAGTGCAAACAACGCTCCCATTTCTGTGTCCATGTTGTTGTTTACAGTGAAGGCTGGTCTGCCGTCTTCCGGTAGCGTTATAGTCATGTGATAGTGGCTTGACAAATAAGGGAAAGGATACGCAATGACCCAAAAGCCCCAATCAGGTAGCGAATCTCAGCAGCCACGCCTCCGTTTTCAGATGTCTCCGTTTTCCCCCATCCATACTGAGACGGAGCAGCAGCGTTTCAGAGCGTTTTCAAAACGCTCCGTTTTCGGGGCTCGAAAACTCCGGCGTAGTGTGGACGGATGGCGTAACTGTAGCAAAACTTATGCATTTTAAAACGAAAACGCATTAGTGTAAACGGGGCCTCTGACTACTTCAACAATGTTGATAAGCCGTGGTGGGCGTATCTCTTTGTCTCACGCTGAACGCAGTCGACCAATCACAACAGACTGGGTCATCGGACCAATCAGCGCAGATTAGCATCGCACCAAGGAGGGGTTTGGGAACAAATGAATCGCTGAATAAATCATATGGGAGTCGCTGGGACAATTAGGTAAAAATAAATGCATATTATAAGACAATGAAAGTGTTTTTTGACCTTGCACGCATATCAGCCTGTTGTTAGAGACTTTTAAAACCAAAATATGACCCTTTTTTTCTAATACATAATAGGGGCTCTTTAAAATGAGTTTAAATAACACAATTCTAAACCATTTTTTGGGGAAATAACTTAATCGATTTTGCAAATTTAAGTGGACATAAAACAATTAAGTTAACTTAATCGATTTGTTTTGGGACAGCATGAAGAGATTGTGTGGAACCCATAATTTTTTACAGTGTATGGAAGGCTCTGTCTCTTACAAGTCGAAATCTGAAATAAAACTCAAGAGGACTACATGTAAGGGCTTAGCTCTTGCATTTGGAATGCAGATCAATCAATAATTAAGAAATGGAAAAACATGGCTGCAAATGTACCCGATAATGGATTTGGCCATGCAAGAAGGACACTGAAGACCAATGAAGGAAGCTCAAGCTTGAGTGGTTACGATTTGCAGAAAGTGTAGAAACAACAACTGCTGTCTGGGAGCTTCACCAGTCACAGCTTTATGGAAGAGTGACAGAAAGAAAGCACTGTTGAAAATGTCATATGACATCTCGGCCACGGTTTGCCAGAAGGCAAGAGGATGAGTCTGAAGCCAGATGGAAGAAGAAGAGTCTCCAAAATTGAGCTTTCGGCCATCAAAATAGATTGTGTTCGCCAGTCGATGTGCATGATCAGAAACGCACCATCTCGAGCGTGAAGTGTGGCGAAGTCAATGCAGCAAATCATTGGTGAATCCTGGAGGAAAACCCAGTGCGCTTTGTGACACCTGCGACTCGGGAGATGATTTATTTTCCAGGACAGTGACCCAAGTGTGGAGATGGAAGCTGCACCATGTTGAGGTCCAGGAGTGGGCACGCTGAGATCTCAATCCAATTGAGAATTTGAGGGTAAAAAAATTCTGCTCACAATCTCTATGAAGCCAGTTAAAGTCAAATTTATTAGCAATCCTGTGAATTTATTTTCTTTTTCCAAAAGATGTGTTGTTCAAACGAACCACCCCCCACGGCCAAAAGGTCCAGAACTTTAATTATTAAATTTTTATTATTTTATGTAATTGAATATTATATAATATATTTATTATATAATTAATATAATATATTTATGTTTAATATATATTGTAATAAAGTGTCATTTTAAATAACTATGGCCAGTAATTCGAGTCCCATGGAGCCTCAGTCACAATAAGAGCGAGTCACGGACATAACCCACTGAGTGGTAACATTTGAATCTTTGATGCGACATCCTGAGTAACGCTATGGGTGGAAAAGAGCAAGAGTGGCAGATAAGGCGGGCAGCGGCGTCATTATCGCAAAATATTGAACATATGTTCAAAAAGACTGCCAAACAGGGTAAGCCTAAAGTTACTTACTTCCTAACAGATGAAAATCTGTCCCTATCCATGAGGTTCTAGGTTAACTGGCCTCATTAGCCGAGACGTCCTGTACATTTATTGACTTGTCCATGACCTCCCTTTCCCTATTTTTGACATTATTTTTTTTTTAAATAACTGTCCAACAAAGTCTTTAATGGCAAGCGGAGTCCTCAGCCGTCAGATGTCACGTCACAGCAAAAGGCGCTAACAGTTAACCCCGTCACGCCTGTGTTTTTGAGGCTGTTGGATCACTTCTGTCGTTTTATTCTGATCGGATATAAATCCGATTGTTCAAACCACTTCGGAAGGTGATCTGGGATGCATTCCAGATGAAACTGGAAAGGTCTAATAATTTTTAGACAAAATTGATATAAATAAAATTAATTATGACCTGGAGAAAATCTGACCTGTGCCTGAAACACCTGTAGGTGCGCTTTTACAGCCAAAATTCTATTAAAAACATGTTTACTATGAGCATAAAACTTCTAACTTTTCAGGCAAGGGGTGGTTCAGAAGACCCACCCCTCACTGACAAAGGTCCAGAATTTGTCCCATACATGAGCTCATTTGTCCTATTTTGACTGCTATGCCATCATAAATAGTGAAAATAATCCATCGAAAAAGGCTTTAAGACCAAAGGAATCCTCTGTCGGCTGTTGCTTCGGTGGGACTATAATCTGATGTAAGAGAAGTCTTCTTTATCTACTGTATTGTTTTTAAACAGAGAAAACATTTTACAGTTAACTTAAACTCTAAATCTGGCACCTTATTTCTGAAATAAAAAAATGAGGAATAAAAAGGTGTGAAGCACCAGAAGCGGACCAAATTAAATTAATTTGAAAATATTTTGGCTATTGTTGATATCAAGGAATTTTCAAATGTACTTTTTTTTTTACCAAAAATTCTGAAGAATTAATTATTATTGATTAATTATTATGATTATGATTATTATTATGTTTTAATTATTATTTTGTTATTGAAATGGCCAAATTGTGACAGTTGAATGTGCTGGCCAGTTTGTTTTTTGTCTAATAAGGCTACAGTTTTTTTTCTTAAACTTTAACAGGTTCCTATTTTTCCCAATGATATATGATGTAACAAATTTGTATTTTAAAAATTAGTCTTCTTTTAATTTTTTTTTTATTGCAAAATTTTAGGAAATATTTTTAAAGTACACCAAAAAGTGTGGTTATGATGACATCTGACTAGCTAATCCAGCAAAAAAAAAAGTACTGCTTAAAATGTCACTACAATGCAGTATTTAAATCTCATAAACAGAAACTGAGGCGTATGACTGCAAAAAAGGTCCACTTTTAGAGAAAAAAGAACCACCCCTTTCACCAGGCTGGCTACGGGCCTGTATCCTATAATATTTTTTATTTGAATAATTCAGGAGGGCTTGTAAATCTGACTTCAACTGTATGCGTCGTTCAGAATAGAACTGAAAATGGCTTTTAAAGTTGCCATGAGATCAAAATTGATTTCTTTTTCTACAAATATATATTAGCTATTGTTAAAAACAATATATCTGTCCACTTCATAATTTAGTAAAAATTAATTTGCCCTCGAACTTTGTTTGAATACCATAACCTTCCCTCCCCCTCAAAATGACTTTTCTTCACTTCTTGTCACATGGAATTCCTATAGGGCGGGGCTATCACTCATTTTGGGGTGGAGTTATCAGTGCTTTAGGGCAAGGCAATCATCCTTTAGGCCAGAGCTATCAGTCCTTTAGGGCTGGGCTATCCTTTAGGGTAGAACTATCAGTCCCTTAGGGCGGAGCTATCAGTCTTTTAGGGCGGGACTATTAGTTCTTTAGGGTGGTGCTATCAGTCCTTTAGGGCAGGGCTATCATTCTTTAGGCCGGAGCTATCAGTCCCTTAGGGTGGAGCTATCAGTCTTTTAGGGCGGGACTATTAGTTCTTTAGGGTGGTGCTATCAGTCCTTTAGGGCAGGGCTATCACTCTTTAGGGAAGAAATATTAGTCTTTTAGGGCGAGGCTATAAGTCCTTTAGGGTGGAGCTATCAGTCTTTTTGGGTAGTGCTATCAGTCTTGTAGGGCAGGGCTATCAGTCCTTTAGCGTGGAGCTATCAGTCTTTTTGGCTAGTGTTATCAGTCTTGTAGGGCAGGGCTTTTAGTCCTTTAGGGCGTGACTATTAATTATTTAGGGCAGGGCTATCAATCCTTTAGGGCGGCGCTATCTGTCTTTTAGGTCGGGACTATCAGTCTTTTAGGATGGGGCTATCAGTCCTTTAGGGCGGGACTATCAGTCATTTAGGATGGGGCTATCAGTCCTTTAGGGCGGGACTATCAGTTATTTAGGATGGGGCTATCAGTCCTTTAGGGCGGGACTATCAGTCATTTAGGGCGAAGCTATCAGTCCTTTAGGGTGGGGATATCAATCCTTTAGGGCTGGGCTATCCTTTAGGGAAGAACTATTAGTCCCTTAGGGTGGAGCTATCAGTCTTTTAGGGCGAGACTATTAGTCTTTTAGGGTGGTGCTATCAGTCCTTTAGGGCAGGGCTACCATTCTTTAAGAAATATCAGTCTTTTAGGGCGAGGCTATAAGTCCTTTAGGGTGGAGCTATCAGTCTTTTTGGCTAGTGTTATCAGTCTTGTAGGGCAGGGCTTTTAGTCCTTTAGGGCGTGACTATTAATTATTTAGGGCGGGGCTATCAATCCTTTAGGGCGGGGCTATCTGTCTTTTAGGTCAGGACTATCAGTCTTTTGGGATGGGGCTATCAGTCCTTTAGGGCGGGACTATTAGTCATTTAGGGCGAAGCTATCAGTCCTTTAGGGCGGGGATATCAATCCTTTAGGGCTGGGCTATCCTTTAGGGAAGAACTATTAGTCGCTTAGGGTGGAGCTATCAGTCTTTTAGGGCGAGACTATTAGTCTTTTAGGGTGGAGCTATCAGTCCTTAAGGGCGGGACTATCAGTACTTTAGGGTGGTGCTATCAGTCTTTTAGGGCAGGGCTATCATTCTTTAGGGAAGAAATATCAGTCTTTTAGGGCGAGGCTATAAGTCCTTTAGGGTGGAGCTATCAGTCTTTTTGGGTAGTGCTATCAGTCTTGTAGGGCAGGGCTTTTAGTCCTTTAGGGCGTGACTATTAATTATTTAGGGCAGGGCTATCAATCCTTTAGGGCGGCGCTATCTGTCTTTTAGGTCGGGACTATCAGTCTTTTAGGATGGGGCTATCAGTCCTTTAGGGCGGGACTATCAGTCATTTAGGATGGGGCTATCAGTCCTTTAGGGCGGGACTATCAGTCATTTAGGATGGGGCTATCAGTCCTTTAGGGCGGGACTATCAGTCATTTAGGGCGAAGCTATCAGTCCTTTAGGGTGGGGATATCAATCCTTTAGGGCTGGGCTATCCTTTAGGGAAGAACTATTAGTCCCTTAGGGTGGAGCTATCAGTCTTTTAGGGCGAGACTATTAGTCTTTTAGGGTGGTGCTATCAGTCCTTTAGGGCAGGGCTATCATTCTTTAAGAAATATCAGTCTTTTAGGGCGAGGCTATAAGTCCTTTAGGGTGGAGCTATCAGTCTTTTGGCTAGTGTTATCAGTCTTGTAGGGCAGGGCTTTTAGTCCTTTAGGGCGTGACTATTAATTATTTAGGGCGGGGCTATCAATCCTTTAGGGCGGGGCTATCTGTCTTTTAGGTCAGGACTATCAGTCTTTTGGGATGGGGCTATCAGTCCTTTAGGGCGGGACTATTAGTCATTTAGGGCGAAGCTATCAGTCCTTTAGGGCGGGGATATCAATCCTTTAGGGCTGGGCTATCCTTTAGGGAAGAACTATTAGTCGCTTAGGGTGGAGCTATCAGTCTTTTAGGGCGAGACTATTAGTCTTTTAGGGCGAGACTATTAGTCTTTTAGGGTGGAGCTATCAGTCCTTAAGGGCGGGACTATCAGTACTTTAGGGTGGTGCTATCAGTCTTTTAGGGCAGGGCTATCATTCTTTAGGGAAGAAATATCAGTCTTTTAGGGCGAGGCTATAAGTCCTTTAGGGTGGAGCTATCAGTCTTTTTGGGTAGTGTTATCAGTCTTGTAGGGCAGGGCTATCAGTCCTTTAGGGTGTGACTACTAATTATTTAGGACGGGGCTATCAATCCTTTAGGGTGGGGTTATCAGTCCTTTAGGGGCGGGACTATCTGTCATTTAGGGCAGGGCTATCAGTCCTTTAGGGGGTGGGACTATCAGTCCTTTAGGGCAGGGCTATCAGTCCTTTAGGGGATGGGACTATGTCATTTTGGGCAGGGTTATCAGTTCTTTAGGAGGGTCTTTTAGCGCAAAGCTATCAGTATTTTAGGGTGGGGCTAGCATTTATTTAGGGCGGGGGTAACACTAAGAGCGATGCTATCAGTGTCACGTTTTTGCTCTGAATTTATCCATTAGTCAATCTTTCTTCATGTTGTTAGCAACGCCCATCTTTCAATAATCCCATTGTTTCCCAAAGAGCAAAATTATGCACTTCTCTATATATTTTTTCTCATTACAGGACAACTTCAAGTGGATGCACATCATGATAGAGCACCTCAGCATGCTTTATTTCTCAAATACCTCAATGATTTGTCGCTAGTTATTCATTGCTCTATTTTATATTATAAGCATTGCGAATCACTTTTCCAACTTTCATTCAATAGTCTAGTAGTTCCTCAACTGTCGGCTTGCTGAAGTGTGAAAATAACAAACATGTGTAGAGCTGAGCTTAACATCTTAGCCCTAAAAGTCTTCCTGTAGGCGGAGGTCAGCTAAGGTACTCGCCGGTGGTCAAACTTTCCCTGTTATCCCTTCATCATTGCATTCTAGTAGAGATTTCATTAAACCAAACCATCACCACCAGCTGAAACGCTCCTGACAGACCAAAGAATGATCTCAATAATGGGCAGATTCTCATTTCAAGTGTCTTCTGAAAGAGCACGGGTATTTGTTTCACTTTTTTCTTCTTCTTCTTCGTACACAAGGCAGTGTCTTATTAATCCACGGCAATGCCTTTCCCCTTGGCCCTGAGACTTGAAAGTTTCATTGTTGTGTTTTGCTGCACTTTCGATAAGAGCGAACACGGCACCCAGGGGGTCTTTTTGTTCTATTTCCATATTAATCCATTAGTCGTAGATGAAGACCAAATCCATTTTTTTCCACCTATGGCATTATACAGCACGGTTCTGTGGAGGAGACGAAGGGGATGAGCCATTTTCGCAAGGTGACACGTGAGGGGAGATGCGAAAAAACTTCAAAAGCGACCTTAAGTTAGCATTTGCCCTCAATTGAAGTTTTTCAAAGGAACATGGGCGGAGAGGAGGGGTAAGATGAGAGTTTCACATCAAGGCTACCACGTGTGCAAAAATATGCAAATGACGGAGATTAGCATGTTTATTTTGATCTTTTCCAACTGAGGGGGAAAAAAAATGGTTCAGCCCCAAGTTTTTAAATAGATGGCTTTCTACTCGCGAGCGCACATGTAGCCGTGAAATTGTGCCAGAGATTAGCGTGGTTCGCTGAAGCCAATAGAAAACACATTAGTTTGAGCTGATCTAGAAATTATGTGCAATTGATCTAGAGGGGAAGGGGTTTTTGTCATACTGAGTGTTTCCAATTGATCCTTCCCAGCATAATTACCCCAGAAAAAAAATCATTACTTTCCCTTCCAAGTAGTCTCTTATTAGACTGGACACTGGAAGAAAAACCTGAATTTTTTGGCTTTCTCTTCTTATTTCGATAAAATTGTTTTCTTGTAGTTGTGCATTTAATGTATTGTGATGCGGTGGAATTGTATTATATAGTGGGTATGAAAAGTATTCAGACCCCCTTAAATTTTTTACTCATTGTTATATTGCAGCCATGTGCTAAAATCATTTATGCTCATTTTTTTCTCTCATTAATGTCCACTCAACACCCCATATTGACAGAAAAACACAGAATTGTTGAAATTTATGCAGATTTATTAAAAAAGAAAAACTGAAATTTATCATTATGGTCCTAAGCAGTGGTTCTCAACCGGTGGGGCGAGCCCCCACACTCTAGTGAGGGGACGCGAGTAGGCTACAGGATGGGGGAAAAAAAAACTGGAAATTATTTTAATTTTTTTTGCAAATTTGTGATCTTTGTTCGGATTTATCAGCATACCTGTGACAGTTTTTCCCGGGATTCTCCCGTATTTTACAGTTCTATCCCGCTATCATCCTGTAAAGGTATTTTCCCGTATTTCTCCCGTATTTTCAGTCTTTCTCTGCTGGGTGGCAATAAACATTAAAGAGCAGAGCCTCCCTATACGCAACCCATACCGCCAAACCACCAGGGGCCGCCCTTTGCTCTTTAATGTGAGTCTGTTCTGTGCTTTCGCTTTGTTTAGGCATGAAAACACTTTGAAATCAATATAAAAACGGCGCAATTCCCTTTCCTTTCATTACAGGTGCCGTCTCCCCTTCATATGCGATCCTCAAACAGTCATATAGCGGTGCGTGACTGTCAGCTGACGAGCTCCATAGTGATAAATAGAGGCTGTTTCCCAAACAGATTCTGTACACGTGATCTGAAGCGAAGTCTGGGTTTTGGGTGCGTGTTAAACAGACATATACACATAATTAATAATAATAATATCTAAAGATGTCGATCTTGGTGGGGGTTTTTTTCAAACACAACTAATTTCGTCCTAAATGAGCATAAAAAGTTAGGAAAGCAATTGAATGCTTTTATTATAATGTTAGATGGTTGCATTTTTAAAGTGACGCCTGTTATTTAATGTAATCAAACGAAAAAAATCTAAATAAATAAGAGATTCATTTGTCGCTCTTTAATCAGAATGTGTCAGTTATACAGTGAAGAAACGGCTAATGAGATTTGATAGCTTGATTTTATTTCATTATAATAGCTATTAATTTTAATAAGCTGAACTGTTTGCTAATTTATTTGCTGCTAATGTACACTATTTATTTTTTCTTTTGTAAATAATAATAATAATAAACCATATTACTGACCATTTAACTGTTTATTTACAATGAAACAGCTCCAAATCAACATATTTAGTCATTTGGGGATTTTTTAATGGGGGGGGGGGGCAGGGGAATCCCTTATTATGGTCGGCATATCCCTTATTTTCACATCCCAATGTTTACAGGTATGTTCATCGGATCTATTTTCGCCAAACGGATCTATTTTTGCATTAAAATAGACCAAAACAGTCATTATTTCATCAAAAATATAAGTGACTTAATATTATTAACTTGTTTGTTGAACTGTCATACGAAATCAGTGTCACATTTTCAATCGTGAGGTGATGGTAATTTAACTGTGCACTAATTTAAACCAGCTTTGGGGGGAGCCCAGCTTGCAAAAGGTCCAAAGCATTCACACTCTTTGCTCAGTATTTAGTAGAAGCACCCTTTTGATCTAATCATAGACTGTAAAAGATATGGACGTAGTATCCGTCACCTATAGGTTCTGAAGAGTGCAAAGGAAGCTACAAGTAGGCGTGGCCAACCGTCGCCATTTTGTTCATGCATCCTCACACCAACTGGGGGATACTAAAAATGGGCAAAGAGGCGGAGCATGAGTGGAGCTACAGAAGCATTTTGTTTAGACGAGCTTTTCTATTGGGAGAAACGCTTAATACTTCATTACCTGCGACTCGTTTGTGCTCTAACCACATGTACTATACCCCCCCCCCCCCTCACAGTTGTCATGAAGGGTAATATTAGCTATATAAACTGAAATTGTTCTTTGTACCAGGCTGTAAACACCTTATTTTCTGCTGTAAAGTTGGCCATTTTAACATTGGGCTCAATAGAAATGTGCTTTATTATGGAGCCAGGACTAGCAGAATTTCGATGATTTGCAGTTTCAGTTACTTCCTTATTATCTTCACAAGGGAGAGCGGGAGGTTGCCGCTTGGATCTAATACAGCCATGAGTCTTTTTGGGAAAGATGCGACATTTTTTGGGTGAACTAAACCTTTAATACCAGTCAAAAATGAGACTGGTTACAATGGCCAAATATTGCGAAAGGCTGATGCACAGGACCCGCAGCATTCGGAAGGTTTCTATGCAAAGATTTATAAATGAGACCCCTAAAGATAAGGTCTCAGGGGATTGGATCAACATGAGGCTGAGTAATTTATATCACATTTTTCATTTTTGAGTGAACTAACCCTTTAATACCAGGTCAGAATGAAGCTGTTTGGTTACAGTGGCCCAATATTACGAAAGGCTGACGTACAAGACCACCCGCAGCATTAGGAAGAAGATGAATGAAGATCTTGGGATTGGATTGAAATAAGGGTGAGTAATTAACACATTTTTCATTTTTGTGTGAACTAACCCTTTAATAGCAGGTGGAAACGAGACTATTTGGTTACAATAGCCAAAAATTAAAAAAGGTTGATGCACAGGACCACCCGCAGCATTCAGAAGGTTTCTACCCCGTTTTACAAATGAGACCCCTAAAGATAAGATCTCAGGTTATTGGATCAACATTAGGCAGAGTAATTAATGACACATTTTTCATTTTTGTGTGAACTAACCCCTTTAATAGCAGGTCAAAACGAGGCTATTTGGTTACAGTGGCCAAAAATTAGGAAGGGTTGATTCACAGGACCACCAGCAGCATTAAGATGAACGAAGGTCCAGGGATTGGATTGACATAAGGGTAAGTAACACATTTTTACTTTTTTGGGTGAACTAACCCTTTAATACCAGTCAAAAATGAGACTGGTTACAATGGCCAAATGCCGGGTGCCCCCGTGTCAATAAGCTTGGCCCCCCCAAATTTCAATAATATCACGCGTATTTTTGTGTCAAAACGCCACGGAGAAGCAAGTTCAGCCATCGGTGGCAGACTGCGGAGATATGACTGAGGCCAGTGTTGCCAGATGTAGCTGACTGACTCCAGCCCAAAAACTATCCAAAACCCGCCGAAATGCACATACATGCATGCAATCGAAGTCAAAACCGCCCAGTTGGGTGGGAAACCGCCCAATCTGGCAACACTGACTGAGGCCTCTCTACGCTCTCGGTGTCGTGCGCACTTGCTCTCTCTGTCAGTGACGGTGCTGCGTGCATCAGTTCCCTGCATTCGTCAAAAGTTAACCTCCAAATTGACACAGGTAATAAAAAGATTCAGTCATGTTGTAACGTTTCCTTTACTCACTTTATAATGCTGGGGTGCCAGACAGTATCACACTGTCAAATAAGTCAAACAAAAAAAAAAATTACAATATAAGCAGGAAACCTTACAAAGGCCTGTTAAACTTCTGTTCATACACAGACCCACAAGTTGTGATCATTGAGGGGGAAAAAAAAACACTCAAAATACTCTTTCATCACCATTAATCATGTTTGAAAATTAAATCAGGAATCAAACAAAGAAACACATAGTTGCAACCATCAAACAAATACACACTCATATAACTTTTCAAAAAGGGATCAATTTAAAACAAACTCAAATTTGAAAAGTGGTCAAGCAACAAAAGTACTCTCAGTCTGGTCATCAACACCAAAAATAGTTCAATTATTCATCAGTTCAAAAGTCCTTGAAAGAGAAGAGAGAAAAGAACTCAAAGTGCAAGTCAGAGTCACAGTCATTAGCGTGTTTACTCACGCATCCTTGTAGAAAGTAGGGGTTTTGCGGTTGTCATGTTGTGAAACACTATCAAAATGTCCACTGTTGATTATATTAGACTGCTGTTTTCAATAGCGATTTTAACACTTTTAATAGAGGAAGTCCTCGGCTATGCAGAGGCTATAATTAATCAGAAATTGCATACATAGTTTTACGTTAAGAAATGCAGTCTTGAATTTACAAACAGTCGGCAAATACCGGAGAAAAGATGTAACACAATGATTAAATTTAGTTTTCAGTCACGCTCATGTAAAAGGAATATTCAACTCGTTTAGTTTTGCCTTCATTCATTTTTGTTTTCAGTTGTGACATCAAGCACGAGTCTTCAACACAGGATTATTTACAACATGTTTTTAAACGATAGTTTAATTTCTAATAACTACTTTTTTTTATCTTTGCCAAGGTGACAGTCAGTGCAGAATGTTTTAGTTATTTTGCAAGTTGTATTCAGACAAAGTCCCTTTAAGTATTCTGTAGTTTTTAATTCAGATTAAAGTGTAATTTAAAGACTTGTTAATTAGGAAAGTTAGAATAATTAGTCATATTTCTTAAGGCGGCTAATAATACTGACCTTAAAATTGTTTTTAAAAAAATTTAAAACTGCTTTTATTCAAGAAATAAACTAAAGAAATCAGACTTATTATGACTCCAGAATTTTTGTTGTTGTTGTTGTTTTATAGGGAATACTGTCAAAATCTCCTTGGTTTGTTAAAGATCACCTGGAAAACATTATTTTAAGTTAACGGGAGGGCAAAAAAGACTTCAAATGCGTCTGTTAACCTCTTAAGGCCCAAGGTGTTTTTTTTACATGCATTTTTATTTCTCTTTGCTATTTGGGCTTATTGGAACCTAATTAGAATAAAAATCTAAGTATCATCTTTTGATATGATGTACTTTTAGAGAAAAATGATGTCCATACTGTATATGTGGACTCGTGGTCCGAATTTACATTAGTTTTTCCCGAATTTTCTTTTATGCATATTTAACATCAAAGCAAGTTAAAAAAAAAATTCTATCAGAGAGTTAAAACAACATTTTTTTTCCCATTTTGGGTTTAGGACATTTCATATGCTGCACAACAGTTGCAGGATGACACTGTATGTCTGTAACAAAATATAAAACAAAGTATTTTAAATAGCCACTTAAGAGCTAAAAATGTGCTGTCCATGTATGTGGACACTCGGGCCCTAGGAGGTTATAGTTTACAGGTGCAAAAATGTGCCTTGGTGTACTTGAATGTTAGAAATGTCTTATCCTGCTACAATACAAAGTTACTTGTCAAAAGAATTAACATGGAAGATTATCTTGAGTTTAAGTTATTTAATTAGCTTGTTTATGAAGACTGCAGAGTGATACATGAAAACAATGACTTCGAATAATTGTTTAAGTATTTTGTGATGTATGTTAGCCTAAAGTGTGCCCCCTAAAAGTACAAGTGGCCCCTGCCCGGCCCCCCCAGTTACTCTGGTCTAGAACCGCCACTGATTGACATAAGGGTATATTTAACACATTTTACATTTTTGGGTGAACTGACCCTTTAATACCAGGTCAAAACGAGGCTATTTGGTTACAGTGGCCCAACAATACGAAAAGTTGACGCTCAGGACCACCCGCAGATGTTTCCTCAAGGTGCAATTGCTTGTTCGTGGACCCCTCCGCATTTCCCAGCCTCCCCTTTCCATGTTGTCCTCCACCTGTTGTCCTGAACGGAGCAGAGACAGGTGTCTTATCTTCATCGCGCAGTGTTAGCGAAGCCAATCTCGGAGGAAGATGTCGACTGGAATGTGACAAATCCATCTGTCCTGGTTTGAATTTGTATGCTAATTTGAAGTAATGGCCCCTCTGGTGACGGAGCGATGGAACAATTCAATCATGCCATCTCTGACAGGAGCTCAGCTACACTCTAAAAAAAAAAGGTTCATTGAGGTTCTATATAGAACCCTGGGGTTCTATACTTGGCAAATAGAACCTTTTACCCTAAAAATAGTTCTATTTAGAACCCTTTGAGTGTAAAGAACCTTTTTGATTAAAATGGTTCTATAATTTTTGATTTATTAGATAATTATTAAAGATTATAAAATAATTATAAGCTATAACACAGAGAGACAATGATTTTTGAGTCCAAACCTAATAAAATGATTGCTGTGGTCAAAAACCTAATCAAAGTACAGTATGATGGAATTTTTTTTCATGCAGGTTTGTACATTAGTATTTTATATATACTTAATATTTAACATTTTTGACAAATTATTTTGTGAAATAAATAAAATAACTAGTTTATTTAGACTGTGCAGTACCACGTTGTTATGGTTTAATAATTTATTTAAAACTAATAATCATAAAAAAGCCCTCTGGTGTCGTCATTCCTATTGGTGGACTGGTGGTGAAGAGCCTCGAGTCGAGAGTGACGGTTAATTTTTGAAAAGGAGAAGTCCAATATTTCAGCTTCATCATTCAGGTACGTTATTAATTTTAAAATATTATAATAATTAAATATTTCGATTATGAGGTAACGTTAATGTTTCTATTTGATAGAAAATCCCTTGTTATATGGTGATACAGACTGAATATGGGGGTTGGGAGTAACGTTTATATGGATAAATACTGTGCTTTACTGATGACCTGGATCGTCACCCTTGGGTTCAGAAATCTGCGTAAGTTGAATTTGCTCTGCTTTGTATTAGAAATAAGTTACAATCTCGCTTTATTTGTTTGTCAATATTAATTAAACTACTAATAACAATAACACAGCCGTGTTATTTGAAGGCGAGCTTCGAGAGGGAGCGTGAATAAGCGCGTGCACATTGTTTTAACGGAAATTTGATATGAGCCGATTTCCGCTTTTTTCCCCGCAAGTTTTTGCTTCACCACTGAACAAACGCTCACTTCTAGCTTGTTCGTGTGTGTTTTATCAGGGTTTGAGCTAAACTGTGCAAAGTAGTGGACACCACTGCCCACTGTTGAGACATTCGGGCTAGTCTGCATTAAAACCAATGACTGTATGATTAAAACCCGCAAGGGCAGTGCAGCGCTCGTAACCGCACCGTGCACGCGCTGAATTCGTGACGATTCAATTCAGATCAATTCATCTTTATTTCTATAGCGCTTTTACAATGTAGATTGATGTGAATGATGTGCAATATATTGCTAATATATTATTGAATTATTGAAACCTTTTAAAGCCAAAACATATTTTAATAATCCATAGATGAAAGATCAGGTGTTATTTATGAAGGGCATAAAAATGCAGGCTAAATGTATTTTGAAATCTTGAACCTTGTTAAATATATATATATTTGAAAATCATATTTTAATCTATATCTTATTTGTCTTCAAACAGCTTGGAAACTGAACTGCATCATAAATCTTGTGCTGGGTATGTATCATTGTTTTAAAATCCAAACAAACTGTATTGTGGTAACTAAAATTAAATGAATATTATAAAAGACATTAACATTGTATTCATGATTACAGAAAAGAGTCATGGAACCCATATTAAGTTCCCAACCTTGGCCTGCAGGACACAAGTAGCTTTAAAGAGGAAGGATCCCAGCTTAAAGAAGGACTCATGCCCCATCCATAATTTGACATCAACAAGCACACCTGGTAAATTATTGTATTTTATAACATGCATATTTCAGACTTGGTTCTTGGGTGCTGAAATAATATATGTATCACAAAAATATTCTATTACTTATTGGTGCAGTTTTAATACAGTGAGAATATTAAGCTCATTGCTTATTAAAAAGTCTTGCAGAGAAAAATTTGTTTTGAAAGAAAGTGTAAATTTGCCTACAGGATACCTTGTTGGAATGTCTTCAAAACAAATTTAGAAATGAAAGGATTTCAGTGGTGAGCTCATCAATTATCTTGCAAATGAAGCAAAAGTATGGGATCAAAAGGAAGTGAACTAGACTGAGGAACTTAACACAAGGCAAGTTCAGTTCAATAAATTTTATTTTATGTCAAAGGTCGATTAATTCTGTGATTTAAATTCATATTTACACACTCTACAATGCTGTCTTCCTACCTCAGATTGTGATGGACCTGGAATGTGACACCAGTTACTCTTAAGTCAAGAACCGAAAGAAATACACTCTATTCCAGAGTACATATTATGGAGGAATTTGCAGAACTAATGGAGCAGTTTCTTCTTCTTGGAGTGCCACTGCTTGTGAGTATACACTGTTACGTTGTGTGCCAAATAGATATGAAAAATCAGTGTATGTTACATTCTTATAGCTCATTTGGTAAAGCAATGCATTAGCAATGCCAAAGGTGTTCCAGGGCTCACATACTAATAAATGTATAGATTAAAGACAATCTAAGTCCTTTGGATAAAAGTATCTGCCAAATATGATGTATGTTATTTGATATAGAGTTACTTTGTTTTGTTCCTATTCTAATTTTACTGTTTTATTTAATGTACCTACTGAATTCAGGTCACTCAGAAATGTACATTTCATGAAATTTTGTAACAAATGAATTGCAGATTGAATAGAAAATATATTACAGCTGTCTACACTGTATTTCTGATCAACTTTGTGCGCATCATGTTTCTTATTGAGCATTCGGTCTTGAAAATGCATCACTGTATGGTATACAATTGAAACCTTGAGTTCAGGATGACTTTAAGGATCATGTATTGCTGAAAATGTGTCATTTGGAAACTTACACATGAAGTTAACAAAATATTTTGCATTTAGGATGCTGCATAGAAAGACTTGGTGAATAACACAGAAAATCTTTAAAAGAAATTTCCCAAAAGAAGGGAAGGAAAGAAGGAAGTGCTACGTCAGCCTCACTGGACCAGCAGAAGAAACCACAGAAGGTAACTACACCCTATATCCCCCCCAAACACACACACACACACACACACACACACACACACACACACTTTAATTATATTAATTATAACTGTAATTGTATTTGATGACTTATGGTTATTGGTTAAAAGTACTGAACATTAAAATATTGTTTTACAGAAAATCCAAAGGTCCTACACCAACCAGGATTCAACAGCTCTCCTGATTCTGTCAAGGCTTGAAGTGTAAGCATTACAATGGACAACACTCACTCGCTATCCTTCAGCTCAATCATTTATCAGAGGCACCACAGTGGAATGAATCACCAGTTACTTTGCCTTTCCAGCCGCAACCCAGCACTGGGAAACACCCATATACTCTCTCTTACACCTACACACATTCACTCACTATGGCGAGGTCACATATACTGTGTGCATGCCTTTGGACTGCAGGGCAAACCAAAGCACCCAGAGGAAACCCACACGACCACTGGGAGTACTTGCAAACTCCACACAGAAATGCCAGCTGGCCCAGTCGGGACTCGAAACAGTGACCTTGCTGTGAGGTGACAGTTTTACCCAGTGAGCCACTGTGCCACCCATGGACAAAACTATTTACATTATAAGAGAGACCGACAGACATGGACATGCTACAGGTTGTGGAATGGCTGTTCGCAGTGTTTTGTCTAATCATTTTGCAATGTTTTGTGTGCCATTAAACACTTTCTTTAATGACTTTCATTAAACATTATGTATTAAAATGGTTGTCGCCATGACCAATACATACATGTACCGTCAACTTGTTGAAATTGTAGTGTTATTTAATATATGTTTTAATTATTTGTGTATTGTTTCTACTGTATATGCATTGTGATATATTTTTCTTCATTTTAGAGATGTTTGAAAGTTAAGTACTGTAATTGTTTAAACAGTAAACAAGCTTATGAAAGTTTATCAAAAAGTGAAATTAGTAGAATTAGATTGTTGAATGCCATCAAGCTGTTAATGATGTTTACTAATTAAATAATAAAATGTAAAATGTTTAGAGGTAGATCTGCCATCTTATACAAAGTATATGCAGAGGTGCAATTTTAAATATTATTAAAAAAATATTTGTATAAATGAATTGAATAAATTTAAACAATTTGAATTTTCTGGATTGGTTTTATTTTTTTATTCAATAATAAATAACATTAATTCAATAATAAATAAAAAGAACCCTTAATTGGTTCTAAATAGAACCATCTAGCTTAAATTCAAAGAACCATTTGGGGTTCTATTTAATGAACCCCTAAAATGGTTCTATATAGAACCTTTTTGGGGTTCCATATATGAAGCGCTTGATAGAACCATTTTTGGTTCTATATAGAACCGTTTCTTTTAAGAGTGTAGACTATACCTGTGATGGGTTCCCGTGAAGTCGCCGCTGATATATTAGTCCTACGGGGAGGAGAGGAGGTTTCCTGCGTGCTGGAAATCAACTGCAAATGGTGAATGGTTGAGGAATTAATCTCGCCTCAGTTAAAAGACAGTTGTGGGAGATTTGCTGCCGTATGCATTGCTGAATAGGTGAGAAATGAAAGCTTGAAAGCCCAAAGCGGAATATTCTGGCGTCATTTACTCCTCACTTTCTGCTGTTGAACACAATGTAGGTTATTTTGAAAAATGTTAGACACCTGTAACCATTGACTTCCATAGTATTTGCTTTTCTTACTATAGAAGTCTATGGCTACAGGTTTCTAACATTTTTCAAATGAACTTTTTGTGTTCACAACTTCTTTTATTTATTTTATGCCACAAATCATTCGTATTTTAAGGTGCTGAGAGTTTTATTTCAGTATGTTGATTGACTTCTGAACTCAAACTGAATATCGAGTAGGGGCGGGGCTTTTTTTTTTGGATAGTTCACCCAAAACTGAAAACTCCGTTGTCATTTACTCCTTCACTTGTTTCCGACCTGTTTGACTTTCTTCTGTTGAACACAAAAGAAGATATTTTGAAAAATGTTAAACACCTGTAACCACTGACTTCCACAGTATTTGCTTTTCCTACTATGGAACTCAATGGTTACAGGTTTCTACCATTTTTCAAAGTAAGTGCGCTTCAGCATGGTTCAAGGCAACTGTACCTAGTGTACCTAAGTTAATTTATTAATTTTTACTAATTTAAGTGGATTGAAAATTAACATAAACGCTAAAGATTTGTCTAACAGCATGGTTGGGCCACTGAAAAAGATTTTAACTTGCATCAACGAAACCATTTTAATTTAGTTAGTCACAACATGCAAAATCCAGTTAAAATATTTGCAAAACTATAATAAACTAAATGTATATACAAAAAGACAGAGAACTTTTAAACAAACGTTATTGTAAGAATGATAGTTACACCATATTGGTAAATAGAGTTAAATCTTTAACTTTTGTTAAGTTTTATTAAGATGGATTATTGGTGATGGGTCGGCTCGATTGGGTACTTTACATAGAGGAAAATTAAGGCTTGTTTAAAATGATTTAAGACCTACAACACAAAATGTCAGTAAATTTAAGACCTTTTAAGGCCAAATATTTTGTACCTTATTAAGCTGTCGCAAAAAAAAAAACTAAGAATTATTTTGATTCAATTGGTAGGTTTACTAAGATTCTGATTTACCAAAAAAGGTGTTGAACCTATGATATTTGTATCTGAACACAGCCTATAATGTCACACAAGTATATTTTTGTTGGGAATAGCCAAAAATACATGATAGTTTGGAAACAATAAAAACTATTTGCAAACCCCCCCCCCCCCCCCCCCCCCCCCCCCCCCCCCCCCCAAAAAAAAAAGAAAAGAAAATATTTATAAAAATATATAAAGAAAAAGATTTTTTTCATGCCATAAATCATTAGAATGTTGATGCACTTCTGAACTCAAATTGAATATTGAGTAGGGGGCGGGCCTTTTTTTTTTGCGCATCATTTCCTCATAGCAAACTAACAGTAAAAGGGGTGTGGTTAAGAATATTGTGGCTGAAAAAGAATAATAATGTGCGCTAGCAAAATATGCACTGTAAATTTTAATTTCACACGGACTTTAAGATCATGTTCCATGAAAATATTTAGTCAATCTTCTACTGTAAATGTATCAAAACTTGTTGCATTGCTAGGAACTTAATTCGGACATCTTCAAAGGTGATTTTCTTAATATTTTCTCTTTTTTTTTTTGCGTCCTCAGATTTCAGATTTTCAAAATGATTGAGTCTCTGCCAAATATTGGCCAATAGCGAAGTACACATCAATGGAAACATTATTCATTTATCTGTCAGAAGATGTATAAATCTTAACAAATACGTAATTAAAATTGATTTAAAGGGCACCTACTATGCAAAAATCACTTTAATAAGGGGTTTTAACACAGTTGTGTATGAATATAACCAGCTACTAATGGTAAAAATCTATTAGTTTTATTTTTTATAATCTCACTTGATAAAAACTGCGAAAACATTTTAATTGACATTCCCCCTTTGTACGTGTCATCAGAGGGGGAAAGCTCCGCCCACTAGTGACCCTCTGTCCCTCATTAGCATAGTGTTGTTTTTGAATCGGCCTCTATGCTGACACACAGGCATTCATAGCTCCGCCCTCTTCTGAAAAGAGCACACTCTCATTTGCATTCAAAGCAACAGTTACCAAAATGGCATCAAAGCCTAAAAGGGTCAGTTTCAAAGAGTTATAAAACATTTTCTGTGTGGTATTTTGGGCTGAAGCTTCACATACACACTCTTGGAACAACCGAGACTTATTTTACATCTTGTAAAAAGAGGCATAATCCCCTTTAATAAAAACTGGTTTAGTCTTCCAGGGTCACACATGATCAACAAACTAATGTTTATATGACTTGTATCTCATTTCTCCACCATTTCAGGACCAGAGTGAGGCGTTAGTGATAATTCTGAAATGTTTTATCGGCCGCAGATTTATTCAGTCTCTGTATATCTACATTCGTTCACAAAGCCAACTAAAATATTGCATGAAAGAGCTCCCTAAGAATCCCTCAAATCAAAGTCAGTCGATAACCATCTGTAAAAATTTCAGAAGCACTTCCCCAATGCTGCGCCTGTAAGATAAAAAATACATCTGTTAAAACACCGGATCAATGTATCTGTTCTGTTTGATATGTAGAGCAGGCTATGTAGAGCTGTTATCAGGCCATTCAGAAACAGGACTTTAAAACACGACTGTGAAGAATAACTGCAACTTATTATCCTGTTAACTCAACAAATTAATTAAGAATTGATCTGCATTGATCCTAATAGAAGCACTTTGGTAACACTTTATTTAGACTGTCCCAATCAAAACTAATGATTACTAAATTATTTTGTGTTTTAAGTTTATTTATGGTTGTGAATTGCATTATGGGATGTTGATCTCTGCTCCTTCGACTTTTAAAGTTGAACATTCAACTCTACAGTTTAACAAAGTGACTTTTATTGACATTTTAGTAACTTGAAATAATATAATGTATAAGAAATAATACCTAGAGAAATAAGTCTAGCAGAAAATGCACTGGCAGTTTATTACGAACAACAACCCAGACAATATATCACTGCAAACTATTAAAAATGACAATAAAGTCTGACCTGCAGGCTGATATAACTGAGGAAGAGTGGCAAGAAGCTTGTCTAAAAGCCCAAACTCAGACAACAAGCACTTATTTTAGATTGCTTCAATATAAATGGCTGAGTAGACAGTATGTAACTCCAGTTAAGTTGCATCATTTTAACCCAAATATCCCTGATACATGCTATAAATGTAAACAAGAGAAAGGAACTTTATTTCATTGTATGTGGGAATGTTCTAAAGTCAGTTGTTTTGGGGTTAAAATACTAAACATTGTAAATCAAATCATTGGTAAAGTAATTCCTCTTGATCCCAGCTTGTGTATATTGCATATTTGTCCATTGAACTTTGATGTGACCAAACCTGAAAGAGTGCTGTTGATTTTATGTTTGCTGGAAGCTAAACATGTAATTGCGTGTACTTGGAAAAAAGAAGACAGTCCTGGTGTATCTCAGTGGATAAAGGGGATGACCTCTTGCCTTGCCTTGGAAAAATTAACATATTTTTTGAAAAACAAAATCGAACTATTTTGGTCTATTTGGAAAATATTCTCTGTTTTTTGAAGAATCTAGATGGTGACTCTTTTCTTGAACTGACAGACATTGAAAGTATATAGATTAGACAAATATGTTATTGCTTTATTTAACATTAATATTGTTGTTTATTTATTTGTTTACTTTTTCTTTCAAAGTGTGTTAAGTTATTTTGAACTGACATTATTCGTGCTGTATTTTTGTTTTTGTATTATTATTATTTTTTTTATATATATATTTAATTTATTCATTATTTAGATTTTTGCTAAACTGAAAAACTACACCTTTGTCAAGCTGTATGACAATGTTTAAAATAAAAATTGTTGTTCAAAAAAAAAAAAAAAAGACAATAAAAGTAACGTTTTCCATCTTTTCAAGGTTGAAAGTTGTTGGAAGAAAGATCAAAGTCCCATAATGCAGATCAAAAGCAAATAAACAGGAGAAAAATAAAAACATGTATCACAATTTACAGAAAACTGCTAATTTACAGATATTTTTTTTTACAGTGTAACTATACTGAAGAGTCAAGCTTAAAACATACCTGTCAACATTGGGATGTGAAAATAAAGGATATGCCCACCATTATAAGGGATCCCCCCTTAAAAATCCCCAAATTACTAAATATGTTGATTTGGAGCTGTTTCATTGTAAATAAACAGTTAAATGGTCAGTAATATGTTTTATTATTATTATTTACACAAGAAAAAATAAATAGTATACATTAGCAAACAGTTCAGCTTATTAACATTAATAGCTATTATAATTAAATAAAATCAAGCTATCAAATCTCATTAGCCGTTTCTTCACTGTATAACTTACACATTCTGATTAAAGAGCAGCGAATGAATCTCTTATTTATTTAGATTTTTTTCGTTTGATTACATTAAATAACAGGTGTCACTAAAAATGCACACATCTAACGTTATAAAGAAAGCATTCGATTGCTTTCCTAACTTTTTATGCTTATTTAGGACAAAATTAGTTGTGTTTGAAAAAAACTCCACTAAGATCGACGTCTTTAGATGTTATTTTTATTAATTATGTGTATATATCTGTTTAACACGCACCCAAAACCCAGACTTTCGCTACGTTTCAAATCGCGTGTCCAGACTCCGTTTGGGAAACAGCGTCTATTTATCACTATGGAGCGCGTCAGCTGACAGTCACGCACCGCTATATGACTGTTTTGAGGATTGCATATGAAGGAGAGACGGCACCTGTAATAAAAGGAAAGGGAATCCCGCCATTTTTATATTTATTTCAAAGTGTTTTCATGCCTAAACAAAGCGAAAGCACAGAATTGACTCACATTTAAGAGCAAAGGGCGGCCCCTGGTAGTTTGGCGGTATGGGTTGCGTATAGGAAGGCTCTGCTCTCTAATGTTTATAGCCACCCTTCAGAGAAAGACTGAAAATACAGGAGAAATACGGGAAAATACCTTTACGGGATGATAGAGGGATAGAACTGTGAAATACGGGAGAATCCCGGGAAAAACGGGAGGGTTGACAGGTATGTTAAAATAGGAAAATCATCTAAACACTTTGGTGATTTTTGAGCGAGATGCTAATGGTCTAATCTGATTCAATGATCTATGCTAAGCTAAGCGAAGCATGCTCCTGTCAGACCCAGGAATTTTCTGAAATAATTCAAAAGGGGAGTTGTAAAATGAGCCTAAAATAAACCTTTAAAAAGTGTTTCTTTCAACACAGGCTCATTCTGAAGACGTAGCCCTATATACATTTCTGGAGATCGCGAATTATGTAGCCAGAAATACTGTAGAAACCAATGCTACGTGGTGATATGACGCTGTTCCTTTTCGCGCTTACTAGCTGACCGCTTATCTCCATATGGGCGACTTTTCTGCTGTTACCAGTTTATCCAGAAACAGAAGCCAAAAAATAAAATAAACAAGTAAATAACAGAGTGAGAATGTGGTAAAATCTGAAAACGTGGTAAAAATCAGGCGAGGGCTTTTCTTTTTCTGGATTGCCTTTTTAAAACACTGTCGGTTGGGTTTAGGGAAGTGGGTGGTGGGCGCTGGTCAATCGGTGCTTTTGAAAACACTTTAGTTTGGGTTTAGGTAAGGAGGGCGAGTCAGTCAATTGAGCAGTCAGTCGACAGTGACCTCTGGTGGATTTACGCGGCGTGAATGGCACTCGCGAGAGAAATTTGAGATCTCAAAAAAGCATACACAGCGGCCTCTGGTGGATTCGCGAAAACAAAAACTGCAAAAAAAAAAAACATACCTCCTGGGACGTATTTGGCGCTCTCCAGAAATGTATATAGGGGTATGTTTTCAGAGTGATCCTGGGTGGGTTTCTTTAAAACCTGATACACTGCTTATGATCAGGTCATTAAAAAGTCTGGAAAAAATGCCTAGCTATATATCCTATTAGTCTATTAATACTATACTAATTCTATATTGAGAGTTACTTGACACAAATGTCCAAAAGGGGCCATCAAAACATAGTGTAACTTGCATTTTCGTAGTTTGACATCTGCTATTAACATGCATTAATAAGTAGATATTCTTCTGTTTAAACCTTCATTTCAATGGAAAGCGCACGTCTTACACTTCTTACCTCCAAGGTTGTGTTGATAGAACTTTTCTTGTGTTAACCAACTCTCAAAAAAACATTTGCAGATAATCCACCATGCTTTACATCCTTTTGACAGATAAAAACTAGGCTATCCAGTCTACTGCCTTTCCCTACTTCAACACATTCTCACAGTAAAGAATGCTATTAGGGATTAGAAGATAAGGGGGGAAATAACGTTTTAAATTGCTTGCAATAAAACGGACCAGGAAAGTGATGTGAGGGAGGATTTGAGGAGAGAAACAACTGTTTTCATCATAGTTTAGGCAGTTGAATATAATTAAAGCGTGTTAAATGAATCAGAGTGCCTGCTGTCTTTGATACAAGACCAAATGATTTCTTTACTTATTAAAGGTAGGGCATCTTTTTCTAAAAATAAATAAATAAATAAAATGAAAATATAATAACACAGTACTTATAATATCGGCAGAATAAAGGTGAAACAGGATCACAGTGACATGAAGGGGAGGAAATGAGTTCCAAGTAATATGAAAAGTTTACCTATGAAATAAACCAATCATTCATTCATTTAACTTCGGTTTAGTCCCTTTATTTATCAGGGGTTGCCACAGCGGAATGAACCGCCAACTATTCCAGTATATATTTTACGCAGCGGATGCCCATCCAGCTGCAACCCAGTACTGAGAAACATCCATACACACTCATTCACACTCATACACTAAGGCCAATTTAGTTAATTCAATTCACCTATAACGCATGTCTTTGGACTGTAGGGGAAACATGGGGAGAACATGCAAACTCCACACAGAAATGCCAACTGACCCAGCCTGAACTCGAACCAGCATCCTTCTTGCTGTGAGGCGACAGCACTACCTACACTGTAAAAAAAACCCCTAATTTTACAGAAAATATCTCTAAATTTTTTACAGTAATTTTTTGTCATTTCAAATTATATTCAAAACTTAGTAAAATGACAAACAATCTCTCTAAATTAACAGTTTGACTTTCATTTTAGGTACTTTATCATTAAAGACAAATTACTGACATTTTTGTTTTTTATACAGGGAAAATACACTATTATTTATACAGTATTTTTTCTGTTATTTTAAATTATATTCAAAAGTCCGTAAAAATTACAAACAATATCTGTAAATTAACAGCTTGACTGTTATTTTATGTACTATACAATTAATGACAAATTACAGCAATTTGTCTGTTTTATACAATTAAATTGCCGTATTATTTACACACTGTTTTTTCCTGTTTTTTTGAAGTACATTTAAAATTACGTAAAATTAAAGTAATAAATTGTAATTGTAAAAAAAAAAAATCGTAAAAAAAAGGTAAATGACTGGCAGCTACGGCTGCCAAACAAAAACCATAAAATTACGGTAAAATTTCTTTTGTTGAAATAAAGTGCAAAAATAATAAATCTACAGATATTTTCATTAAAATGTTTACAGAAAAACACTGTTATTTTACAAACTTCTCCTAGATTATTATGATCAAATACGTTCAATAAAGTTACAAAATAAGAGTTTTACAGAGAAACACTGTTATTTTACAGACTTTTCCTAGATTATTATTATCAAATCCATTTAATAAAGTTACACAATAAGAGTTTTCCAGAGAAACACTGTTATTTTACAAACTTTTCCTAAATTATTACGATCAAATCTGTTTAATAAAGTTACACAATAAGAGTTTTACAAAGAAACACTGTTATTTTACAAACTTTTCCTAGATTATTATTATCAAATCCATTTAATAAAGTTACACAATAAAAGTTTTACAAAGAAACACTGTTATTTTACAGACTTTTCATAGATTATTATTATCAAATCCATTTAATAAAGTTACACAATAAAAGTTTTACAGAGAAACACTGTTATTTTACAAACTTTTCCTAAATTATTACGATCAAATCTGTTTAATAAAGTTACACAATAAAAGTTTTACAAAGAAACACTGTTATTTTACAGACTTTTCCTAGATTATTATGATCAAATCCATTTAATAAAGTTACACAATAAGAGTTTTACAGAGAAACACTGTTATTTTACAGACTTTTCCTAGATTATTATGATCAAATCCATGTAATAAAGTTACACAATAAGAGGTTTACAGAGAAACACTGTTATTTTACAAACTTTTCATAGATTATTATTATCAAATCCATTTAATAAAGTTACACAATAAGAGTTTTACAGAGAAACACTGTTATTTTACAGACTTTTCATAGATTATTATTATCAAATCCATTTGATAAAGTTACACAATAAGAGTTTTACAGAGAAACACTGTTATTTTACAGACTTTTCCCAGATTATTATTATCGAACACCATCAATAAAGTGACTGCACTAAAAGTTTAAGAGAATATTTAAAAGAATTTTCCCTAAATCATTACGATTAAACACCTTTAATAAAATGCCAAGACATGCTCAAGGTCATAATTTAACAGTTTTATTTTCGATCAAAAAAGTCTGGAAAAAACAAGATACAACTCGACTTTTATCGCTCTGAATTGTGAGAATTGTATCTGTCAGCGGGATTTTTTAATTGTTTCTTAAGATAGTTTTGGTAGAGCTGGGCCAGTAAACGATATTATATCGAATTGCAATAAGATTAGTCAATAACAATGTTGAGCTCTGGACTTTTTTTACTCTGTATTGATCTAAGAGCCAGGCATACAGCAGAAATGTGCAACAATGGGAATCTAAATGTGTGTTGATAGAGATGCACCGAATTTTCAGCCGTTTAAAATATGTTATGCCATTTATGGCGCCTTTAATTTTTGTGGCTTTTACTCATTGTTGGGGTATTCTTTTATATCTGGAAGCGTTAACAATTTATATCGAAATATACATCGTCATTGTTCAGTATGGAAAATAATTATCGAGATTGCATTTTTGTCATATCTCCCAGCCCTAAGTTTTGGTGTCTCTTGTTGGGACCCAGCAGGCACAGGACGTCAACTTGACGTCAGATTGACGTTATACCCCAACATCGTGGGATGTTGCATTTTGTTAGAAACGAAAATCGGGTTGACTTCAATGTCAAATATTGGACAGACCTTGCATTTTGGTTACTTACCAATACAACTTAAAAACAACACAATATCAACGTCTAATGATGTTACGTTACCACTATGATGTCTATCAGATGTTGGATTTTGGTTGCCATACCTGACGAATAAATGTCAGTATTTGACGTCAATATGACGTTAGTTTAAGATGTTGGCTCGACGTTGGATTTTGGTCACTTTCTAACAACCTAAAATCAACCAGATATCAACGTCATTTTGTGTTGCTATTCGATGTCAAAATAACATTATCCTTAGACTCTGACTAGACATTGAATTTTGGTCACCTGAGGTCACAACCTAAATCTAACCTAATATTATTGTCTTATGACGTTGTGTGTTTGCTGGGGATATTCTATCCATGGTGTGTTTTGGATACCCTTGTCTTTATAAAGTTGCTGAAACTTTTTGTCCTGTCAAGTTGAAAATAATGACAGCACTTTCGACTTTATTTTTAGTTCAGTAGTTATGCTAAGGACTTATAATTTAAGATCAGTGGTCTTAATTAAATGTTATGAAGATGTCTAGAGGCTGAACAGGTAGTTGCTGCAGACTTTTATTTGCAGTGTGTTGATGTATTTCCAACTGAAGCTAAATATTGAGTTGGGGCGAGGCATGATTTTTTTGCACCTCTTTTATATGGAGCCAGATCAGCCTCAAAAATAATACATTTACAAAATATAATTCATACACCATTCACATTTGCAAAATTGAATTTGTAAATTCAAAACAAATTATAAAAACACAATTTGTAAATTCAAAACACAATTCGTAATTACACATATCCACTTTGTAAATTCAAAACACAATTCAGAAATTCAGAACAATTCATAAATACGCAAATCCAATTCGTAGATTCAAAAAACAATTCAGAAATTCAGAACACAATTCATAAATACACAAATACAATTCGTAATTTTTCAAAACACAGCTCATAAATACGCAAATACAAATCGTAATTTAAAACACAATTCATAAGTTCAAAAAACAATTCATAAATATGCAAATCGAATTCGTAAATACACAAATCCAGTTTGTAAAATTCAAAACACAATTCATAAATTCAGAACACAATTCACAAGTACACAAATCCAATTCATTCATTCATTCATTTTCTTGTCGGCTTTGTCCCTTGCGGGGTCGCCACAGCGGAATGAACCGCCAACTTATCCAGCACGATTTTACGTAGCGGATGCCCTTCCAGCCGCAACCCATCTCTGGGAACTTCCACACACACATTCACACTCATACACTATGGACAATTTAGCTTACCCAATTCACCTGTACTGCATGTCTTTGGACTGTGGGGGAAACCGGAGCACCCGGAGGAAACCCACGCGAACCCAGGGAGAACATGCAAACTCCACACAGAAACGCCAACTGACCCAGCCCAGCCGAGGTTCGAACCTGCGACCCAGCGACGTTCTTGCTGTGAGGCAACAGCACTACCTACTGCGCCACTGGGTTGCCCCAAATCCAATTCATAAATACACAAATCTAATTTGTAAATTGAAAACACAATTCATAAATCCACAAATCCAATTCTTAAATTTAAAACACAATTCATAAATCCACAAATCCAATTCTTAAATTTAAAACACAATTCATAAATCCACAAATCCAATTCTTAAATTTAAAACACAATTCATAAATCCACAAATCCAATTTGTAAATTTAGAACATAATTCATAAATATGCAAATCCAATTAGTAATTTAAAACACAATTCGTATATTCAAAACACCATTTATAAATATGCAAATCGAATTTGTAAACACAAAACACAATTCATAAATTCGCAAATCAAATTTGGAAATTCAAAACACAATTCACAAGTACACAAATCCAATTTATAAATACACAAATCTTATTCATAAATTCAAAATACAATTCATAAATTTAAAACACAGTTCATAAATAAGCAAATCCAATTCGTAAATTCAGAACACACTTCATAAATTCGCAAATGCAATTCCTAAATGAAAAACACAATTCGTAAATTTAAAACACAATTCATGACTGCACACATCCAATTCATTTGGGGAAATATTTATGACTTTTACTTGTAAATTGTGTTTTGAATTTACAAATTAAATTAGTATCTCTATGAATTGTGTTGTAAATTTACAAATTGCATTTTGCAAATACGAATTGTGCTGTGCATGCAAGAGTTTTATTGTTGCAAATGTATTATTTTTGAGACTGATCTGCCTCCATACTCTTATCTTTCACTTGGAGCAATCTAGCGGTTGGACGGGCCTGACTAAGCATATTTCGACTAAGCCGTTAAACTGACATCATCAGAGAAAGACTGACATGTTAGAGCGGACGCAAATAGTCAGATTTTGGTTAAAGATTACCAAAACAAACAGCCAACCAATAGGTCATTATGGCCAACAGCATGTTTTTGTTGAACTTCAATTTAAGTTACACGAGATTGATGAAGTAGGTTAAAATTAAGTTATTTTGACTCGACTTAAAAATATAAGATCACAAATATAAATAAATATATATTTTTAACAGAATATATGCTGTAATAAAATGGGAACATTCCACAATATGCATCCATTTACATGAAGTTGTTGATATACAGATAAAAAACTGCTTTATTTACAAAAACATTACTTTTTTAGCATAAAATAAAGATCCTTCATATCTTATTTGACCCAGAATGTGAAATCTGTATACAGATATTGAATGCATCCTGAGGGCTAATATATCTCTCATCATCAGAAGCAGCAGAAATATGCCCGGGGTGACCACAGTGTGTGTGTGTGTGTGTGTGTGTGTGTGTGTGTGTGTGTGTGTGTGTGTGCTGGACCTGCTTTTATCATTCTGACTGATCCAGTTCACTTTTAGTCTAACGTCAATTCACAACACGGACGCCTCAGATGAGGGTATCTGGAGATCAAACCCCATATCCTTGATATCAATAATGAACACAATTGCCAGAATAGGAAAATCCACAACAGCAGCAATCACATTAAAAAAATAAAAGCATAGAGCTTCACCGTCCCGTTTTTGAAGCCATTCAAAGCAAAATGTGATTTCACCACAGATCTACCGAGATGTGAGGTATGGATCCGTGTGTCAGACTCGCTTTGACATCGCTACTCTGGAGATATTTGAAATGAAATTGCCTTTGACACATCTCAGTTGAGACATGTTTAAATGATGTATGAGTGTGTTGGCTGGAAAAGGCACCTGACATACAGGACTATTGGATTGTGCAATTTTTATAGTGCACGCGTCTTACTTAAGATAACTTATTCTGGAGTGTAGTGGACGACGTGTGAAGGCATTCATCTGGTGTTTGAGCATTTTAGGCACTCGGGGAAATAAGATACTCGGCTGAATGCTGTGAAGTGGTTAGTTTACCGAAAGGGGGCTTAGTTTACTAACTATTTGTTTACCCTCAACACCTTGAGTTTTTTTATTCTGATAAATATGGAGCCAAATCAGTCTCAAAAATAATACATTTACAAAATAAAATTCATACACAGTTCTAGGCATGGGCCGGTATAAGATTCTGACGGTATAATAATCTTGGATAAAAATATCACGGTTTCACAGTATCACGGTATTGTGATTACTGCTCTAAAATATATTCTTTTTAAATGTCTGGGTAAAAAACTAAAAGTTTTTTCCCCTTTGAACACAATATATTTTATTTTGAGAAACATTTGTAATATTTTGGAGCAGTAAACGTGCCAGGCTAAATAATGAAAATGAATCATTGACTTCTGCTGTCTTCATTAGTTTCAAAAACACAGATTTATTTACAATTTAAAATGGCATCTTTGGAGATCTTTTCTGCTGGAGATGCTGTTGTTAAAAAAAATTTAAATAAAAAAATCTTACACATACCTTAGGAACGGTATTAGAGAAAATGTTGGCGGTATGATAACCTTGACTTTTCCAAACCGCGGTATACCTTGAAAACGGTTATTGTCCCATGCCTACACTGTTCACATTTACAAAAATTAATTCGTATTCAAAACACAGTTCTTGAATACACAAATACAATTCGGAAATTTAAATCGCAGTTTGTAAATACACAAATACAATTCATACATTTAAAACAGTTCGTAAATAAACAAATACAATTCGGAAATTTAAAACACAGTTCGTAAATTCACAAATACAATTCATAAATTTAAAACACAGTCCGTAAATACACAAATAAAATTCATAAAATTTTTAAACAGTTCGTAAATACATAAATATAATTCATAAATTTAAAATGCAGTTCGTAAATGCACAAATACAATTCAGAAATTTAAAACGCAGTTTGTGAATACACAAATACAATTCGGAAATTTAAAACGCAGTTTGTAAATACACAAATACAATTCATACATTTAAAACAGTTCGTAAATACACAAATACAATTCATACATTTAAAACAGTTCGTAAATAAACAAATACAATTCGGAAATTTAAAACACAGTTCGTAAATTCACAAATACAATTCATAAATTTAAAACACAGTCCGTAAATACACAAATAAAATTCATAAAATTTTTAAACAGTTCGTAAATACATAAATATAATTCATAAATTTAAAATGCAGTTCGTAAATGCACAAATACAATTCAGAAATTTAAAACGCAGTTTGTGAATACACAAATACAATTCGGAAATTTAAAACGCAGTTTGTAAATACACAAATACAATTCATACATTTAAAACAGTTCGTAAATACACAAATACAATTCATACATTTAAAACAGTTCGTAAATAAACAAATACAATTCGGAAATTTAAAACACAGTTCGTAAATTCACAAATACAATTCATAAATTTAAAACACAGTCCGTAAATACACAAATAAAATTCATTAAATTTTAAACAGTTCGTAAATACATAAATATAATTCATAAATTTAAAATGCAGTTCGTAAATGCACAAATACAATTCAGAAATTTAAAACGCAGTTTGTGAATACACAAATACAATTCGGAAATTTAAAACGCAGTTTGTAAATACACAAATACAATTCATACATTTAAAACAGTTCGTAAATACACAAATAAAATTCATACATTTAAAACACAGTTCGTAAATACACAAATACAATTCATACATTTAAAACAGTTCGTAAATACACAAATACAATTCATAAATTTAAAACACAGTTCGTAAATAAACAAATACAATTCGGAAATTTAAAACACAGTTCGTAAATACACAAATACAATTCATAAATTTAAAACACAGTTCGTAAATACACAAATACAATTCATAAATTTAAAACACAGTTCGTAAATACACAAATAAAATTCATAAAATTTTTAAACAGTTCGTAAATACATAAATATAATTCATAAATTTAAAATGCAGTTCGTAAATACACAAATACAATTCAGAAATTTAAAACACAGTTCATGAATACACAAATACAATTCGTAAGTTCAAAACACAGTTTGTAAATTTACAAATACAATTTGGAATTTTAAACACAGTTCGAAAATACATAAATAAAATTTGTAAATTTAAAACGCAGTTCGTAAATACACAAATACAATTCGTAAATTCTAAACATAATTCGGAAATACACAAAACACAATTTGTAAATTCATTCATTCATTCATTTTCTTTTCGGCTTAGTCCTTTTATTAATCCGGGGTCACCACAGCGGAATGAACTGCCAACTTATCCAGCACATGTTTTACGCAGCAGATGGCCTTCCAGCTGCAACCCATCTCTGGGAGACATCCATACACACTCATTCACACTCATACACTACGGACAATTTAGCCTACCCAATTCACCCATACCACTGTGAGGGGAAACCGGAGCACCCGGAGGAAACCCACGTGAATGCTGGGAGAACATGCAAACTCCACACAAAAATGCCAACTGACCCAGTCGAGGCTCGAACCAGCGAACTTCTTACTGCGTCGCCCAATTTGAAAATTCAAAACACAATTTATAATCCAACAGGCCCCGAATTATCGAATATTCATCATATTTCATCGATACAGTGAAATAAATTGATACATTGACGTAAATTTGGTCCTTCAGTATAAATATATATATATAGTACATACTAAATTATAAACACAAACTTTTAGTTGCGAATATTCGTTAAGCAGCACTACTTCATGCATATGCAGTAGGGCTGTTATAAACAACCACTGCCAGTACGCCAATCTGAAAGTTTTTGAAAGGCTCACTAAAACTTCATATAATCAATAATTAGAGATTTTTTTTAAGTGCTTATGATAACGATATCATGTATGCCGATATATTTTATCATTGAACATTGTCACATGTCTTCTCTGCAAAAAATGACTCTCGGTGAATGGAGGAACGTCTTGTTTTGCCACATGAAACCTACAACATTTTTGGCTAAATTGTGAAAAACGTGGGTAATAACTGCGTAGTTTGCTCTCAACAGCTTTCTAGCGATTGTATTTATGCAAATGAATCTGGAAGCACTAATAGGCAGTGCTTTGAATCAAACTGCTAATGTGCAAAAAAATAATCATGTCGTATGATTGCGCCATCAATAACCCCCAAAGGATTCATCGTTTAATTGGTGTTCAGCCCTAAATTTAGCAAGGTAATTAAAAGCCAGAGATGCTCCTCATTTCCCGAACTTCCCGAGCCGATTACTCCGCTAATGCACTGAGCTCCTCCAGTCTTCATGTTCACTGAAAGCCTCCCCCCAAAAAAAGACTTTTTTTTTGTCCTGAAAAGAAGTGGACGAGCTAAAGAAGGAGAAATTGTGAGAGAGTGTGCTTCTGGCTTGTCTCGGATGGCCTGGAGAAATAAATAAATAAAAATAAGTACAATGTTGACACACTGTGTCCTTGTGGCCAGATTATCCACTCATGCCTGAGCGGCGGCTGAAGCCTCTGCATTATTCAGTCACTGGGAGAAAAGCCGCTCCAAGACTTCTAGCTAAACTTTGTGTCAGTTAGGCATGAGATGATAACCAGGTTCAAGGTTTACCACGGTTTGGAAAAGTCAAGGTTTTAAAACCGCTAGAATGTTCTGTTATACTGTTCCTATGGTATATGTAGGTGTATTTTTTACGACTATTTTATAGGGCAACAGAAAAAGAGCATCCATATCAAGAGCTACTAGTCAGCCCACGATTCAGAAAACCAATATAGTCTCATTCTGAAAACATAGCCCTATATACATTTCTGGAGATTGCGAATTATGCAGCCAGAGGTATGTATGGCTGCATTTCATCTTTAAAACAAACGCTCGGGGCGGTATGATGTCATTACTTTTCACACCAGCTGACCGCTTACCTCCATGTGGACGGCTTTCCTGCTGTTACCAGTTTGTCCAGTGGCTCGCCATGTACGTCGGTGGACTTGAGATGCAGAGTAGAGTTGACCATGATGTCGGGGTTCAAGTTCAGCAAATATCAGTTCCAGAAAGCGGGTAAGGCAAAAACAGAAGACAAAAAATAAAATAAACAAGTAAATAACAGGGTGATAATGTGGTAAAATCTGAAAACGTGGTAAAAGTCAGGCGAGGGCTTTTCTTTTTCTGGATTGTTTTTTTTTAAACTGTTGGGTTGGGATTAGGGAAGGAGGAGGGTGTGTCAGTCGATTGCTCAGTCAGTCAGTTGACAGCGGCCTCTGGTGGATTTAAGTGAGAACAGCAGGCGCGAATGGAACTCGAGAGAGAAATTTGAGATCTCAAAAAGCGTACATAGCGGCCTCTGGTGGATTCGCGAAAACAAAAACTGCAAAAAACATAGCTCCTGAGACCTATTTGGTGCTCTCCAGAAATGTATACAGGGGTACATAATCAGAATGAGCCTGGGTTGTCTGAAAAACAAATCTCTTATACACTATAGATGAACAGGGCAGTGGCTTACTTTATATTCAAAGAAAAGAAAGATTTGGAAAGATACCTTTTCAAGACGTAAAGAAATCTGTGTTTTTGAAACTAATGAAGACAGCAGAAGTCAATGATTTATTTTAATTATTTAGCCAGACATCTTTACTGTTACAAAATATTTTGAGTTATAAAATATATTGTGTCCAATGGGGAAAAATTTGTTGTTTTTACTCAGACATTTAAAAAGAACATGTTTTAGAGCAGTGGTCATGATACCATGATATTTTTATCCAAGTTTATCACACCGTCAGAATCTTATATACCAGCCCAGTGCTTTAACTCTCAAACTGTATTTATTTCCTGTTTACTAAATCTAATTTTAGGGTCTACGTGTATATGACCCTAAACAACTTAAAGAGTAATTGTACAAGTTAAATATTACCATACAAATTATATAGCAAAATAAAAAATAAATGAAATTATATAAATAAATGATAAATGAAGTAAAAAAAATAAATAAATTAAAAGAGACTTGAATATGCCTATTAATGTCACGTTTGCAATTTACAGTAGCTTAATGTAAAACTACAGCACAATTGTAATTATTTATTTACATCGTGTCTGGCGACCAAAATTGGCAGTAAGTTATTGTTAATTTTACAGTAATATTTTTACAGTGTGGGAGATGCTGAATGGATAAAAATAACTAAAAGAGAAGTAAAAGACAAAATAAATTAATTTATATAAATAAATTATAAATTATATAATAAATAAATAAATAAAAGAGACTTAAATTAGCCCATTAATGGCACATTTGCAATTTACAGTAACTATCAATATTGGTTGCCAGTAACACTGTAAAATTACGAGCACGGAGAAAATTAATAATCACAATTTACTGTAAGATTTAGTGTAATAATCAATTTTGGTTGCCAGTAGACTGTAAACTAATAATTACAAGTGTAATGTAAAACTACAGCACAATTGTAATTATTTATTTACAGTGTGTCTGGCAACCAAAATTGGCAGTAAGGTACTGTAAATTTTACAGTAACATTTTTACAGTGTGGGAGATGCTGAATGTGTCGTGGGCAGGGCCAGACGGAATCTGCGGACGTTTTTTGCTATTTCTGCGGAGAATTTTGGTAAAAATCTGCGGATTTCTGCGGAATTATTTTGGGAGTATCATAACTAAAACCTTAATATGTTAAATAAAAAATAATATCTTTTTAACTTGTATTTAATGTTTAAAATGCAAATCCAATTATATTAACTGTAAATAGTTAACTTTAAGTAAATAAACAGAATTAATGATGGGCTAAAAATCTGCGGAAATCTGAAGAAAATCTGCGGAATTCTGCGCACGCAGATTCCGTGTGGACCTATGGGCCAGGTTAGATTTTATTAATTATCTTTTTCTCCCCTCTCAGCTGTAGATCCTTTCTGTTTGCAATCATTGCTTTGGCACCTGCCCTCACCCGTAGCTGATTAGCGTCTCTATAACTACTTCGGTGTTCTCTGTCTCAGTGCCAGATTATTACTCTCTGTGTTCAGTGATTACGTTATAGTTGCCACCGTGCTTCTATCACTGATAAACTCTTTTGTAGTTTGTCTAGTCTGGTTGAGTCCTGTCTTGTGTGCTTGTTATTTGTTCTCGGAGCTCACCTGTACTCTGCTCTGCCTGACAACTACCAGCTCTCAAGTGTTGTCAGCTCACACCAGCTCACCTGATCTGCCACCTGGCTAGCCTTCACTGCAGGCATCCATCTCTCTCTCCGAGCCTTCGGAATCCTCTCCAGTGCTGCGCACCGGCCATCGTCCAGCGTGCGGCAGCCTGCCTTTATTGACTTTAATCCTAATAAACCGTCTGTATTTTGCCCGCACCACTAGTGGGTTGTTTGTCCTTTACAGAATGGATAGAAATAAAAGAAAAAATAAATGAAATGACATAAATTAAATAAATTAGAGACTCGAAAAAGCACATGCAGTAAAGGTGTAAACATGTGCTCTGATGTGCGTTTCCTCAGACAGTTTTCTTCTTTTTATAGTTGTGCTGGAGATGGTTTCGTTTCTGAAGTGCTGCTTTTTGTGGAGAAGCTCAGGTTGTTAGAGAGTAAAGCTGTGCAAAGTGTTTTTCCAGGCCGCTGTCCAGGGTGCTGAAATTTTCAGCAGTTGTAGTTGAACTGAACAGCTCCTTTTACGTACAAGTGCAGTCAAAATTATTCGCCCTCCTGTTAATTTTTTTCTGTTTTCTAAATATTTCCCAAATGATGATTAACAGATTCAGGAATTTTTCACAGTATTTCCTTTAATATTTTTTTCTTCTGGAGAAAGTCTTATTTGTTTTATTTTGGCTACAACAAAAGCAGGTTTTAATAAAAAAAGCATTTTAAGGTCAATATTATTAGCCCCCTTAGGCAATATTTTTTCCATTGTCTACAGAACAAACCACTGTTATACAATGACTTGGCTAATTAGCCTAACTTAACCTAGTTAAGCCTTTAAATGTCGCTGAATACTAGTATCTTGGAAATATATGAAAACAATGGTCCTCAACCACCAAGCCGTGGGACTGGTCCATGGATCAGTTGGTACCGGGCCGCACAAGAAATCATTAATTATTTCTGTTTTATTTATTATCTGAGTCTGATCTTTTATTGTGAAAATTCTTTTATTTTGAAAAATGACTATTCTCTCGTCTACATCTCGGTCACTTGAGTGCCCAAATTTAACCCACAAGCAGCACAATTTGTAAGAAACTTCTACGGAAAGTTTCTTTGCTAAGGGGAAAAGGCCCAGCGAAGGACCCGCAAACTGCCAATAAATTAATCCGCAACAAATCAGGTGAATCCACCATGCATGTGCAAGCAGATCTACTGCTGGAGATCGCAAATGATGGCAGAGGGCTGTTCGCATATCACTTTGCTGTGCTGCTTTTTGTGGAGAAGCTCAGGTTGTTAGAGAGTAAAGCTGTGCAAAGTGTTTTTCCAGGCCGCTGTCCATGGTGCTGAAATTTTCAGCAGTTGTAGTTGAACTGAACAGCTTCTTTTACGTACAAGTGCAGTCAAAATTATTCGCCCTCCTGTTAATTTTGTTCTGTTTTTCAAATATTTCCCAAATGATGATTAACAGATTCAGGAATTTTTCACAGTATTTCCTATAATATTTTTTCTTCTGGAGAAAGTCTTATTTGTTTTATTTTGGCTACAACAAAAGCAGGTTTTAATTAAAAAAAAAACATTTTAAGGTCAATATTATTAGCCCCCTTAGGCAATATTTTTTCCATTGTCTACAGAACAAACCACTGTTATACAATGACTTGGCTAATTAGCCTAACTTAACCTAGTTAAGCCTTTAAATATCGCTGAATACTAGTATCTTGGAAATATAGTAAAACAATGGTCCTCAACCACCAAGCCGTGGTACTGGTCCATGGATCAATTGGTACCGGGCCGCACAAGAAATCATTAATTATTTCTGTTTTATTTATTATCTGAGTCTGATCTTTTATTGTGAAAATTCTTTTATTTTGAAAAATGACTATTCTCTCGTCTACATCTCGGTCACATGAGTGCCCAAATTTAACCCACAAGCAGCACAATTTGTAAGAAACTTCTACGGAAAGTTTCTTTGCTAAGGGGAAAAGGCCCAGCGAAGGACCCACAAACTGCCAATAAATTTATCCGCAACAAATCAGGTGAATCCACCATGCATGTGCAAGCAGATCTACTGCTGGAGATCGCAAATGATGGCAGAGGGCTGTTTGCATATCACTTCTCTAGAGTTTGCGCAAGTTTGTTAATTTAAATGGAGGTGGATGGTTATTTCCAATCATGGTCCGCGGTAAAATTGTCAAGCGTTGACTGGTCTGTCATGATAAAAATGTTGGGGACCACCAGTGGTGGTCCAAACCACTCTTATTCAATAATTTGCCTTTAAATGCCTTTAAATGTCACTTTCAGCTGAATACTAGTATCTTGAAAAATAGTACAATATTATGTGATGCCCTCATGGCAAAGATAAAAGAAATCAGTTATTAGAAACTATTAAAACTATTAGTTTTTATAAATTTGTTGAAAAAAAATTTTTTTCAAGCTTTTAATTAAGCTAATTAAGTTGCACTTTAAGCTGAATACTGGAAAAAATCTTGAAAATATCTAGTCAAATATTATGTGCTGTCATCATGGCAAAGATAAAAGAAATCAGTTATTAGAAATGAGTAATTAATTTTCGTTCCATTAAACAGAAATTGGGGGAGAAAATACAAGAGGGCTGATAATTCTGACATCAACTGTATATGTGTTTGCTTTGTCCACACGGATCAAACAATCGGCCTTCATGTGGCTTAAGGAAAGACTTTGAACAAGTGGAAACAATGGCAGGCCTTCTCAATGCATTGATTAGTCCTCTTCCTAGTGATTATGTCTGTCTTTGTGTTTATTTTATCCATCCAGCCATCAATCCCATCTGTCCATACTTTTTCAACAACAGAGGCTCATTCTGAAAACGTAGCCCTGTAAACATTTCTGGAAATCGTGAATAATGTAGCCAAAAGTACGTATGGCGTACAACGAACACTACGGGTTGGTATGACGGCGTTCCTTTTCGCTCTAACAGCTGACTGCTTATCTCCATATGGACGGCTTTCCTGCTGTTACTTGTTTGTCCAGTGGCTCACTGTGAACGGACTTTGAGACGTATTTGGCGCTCTCCAGAACAGTATATAGGGGTACGTTTTCAAAATGAGCCTGGGTTGTTTTTTAATCTATCCATACTTTTCAAACAGTTTCAAACTAAACAAATTACTTCCAACAGGCTTTCTCAAGCCACCATGAAGTTTGTCTTCAATCTTGAGTATCTAGTTTTTCATGTAATTTCATGCTTGATTATAACAGAATACTTTAGCTGAAGTCTCCATTAGGGTTGTGATGATGAGGAAATTTCCCCACCGGTTAATCGACATGTGACAACACCGGTAATACCGGTATCACCGTGGGGGTGGGCGTTTCCTCTTTTCCTCTTTTTTTCTGCTTTTAAATAGCTTATAAATGCGTGCGTATTATACTTTCACTTTCAGTTTTCGGGAATTGGCAATTCGGCGTCAAACTACAAAAAATCACTGTTATTAAACACAGAACTTTTATTAACATAATGAAAAAAACAACAACAATGCTACAGGCTGAAAAAAAAACTGAAAATTGGAACCAAACAAATAACAACCATAGAACGTTTATTACTTATGTTAGAATATTTTTAAAACGAATAAGAAAATAAAATAAAAAGATAAGTGATTAAATAGCACAAAGTTTAAATAAGATTAAAGGAATGAACAAGAAACAAATATAAAAAAACTTCCAAATGACATTAGGCTACAAAAATGACAGGTCGGCAGTCTTTAAAAAAAATAAAATAAACAAAAACACTGCATTTTTTTTATTAACAGTGCAGTCTACATGGTCTTTGCCAGGAAACCCATGTTGACCATCTCTGATGGGATCTTGAGGCACACTATGTTCCCCATCGTGTTGAACACTCTCTCGGGTGCGCAGCTTGTTGCGCACACGCAAAGATACTTTTTGGTTACCTTTGCCAACAGGGGGAACCTACTTTAGTTGTCTTTTGCTGTCCTAGCTGACTTCAATGTCTTATGTATTATTTAGCCTAATGTATTATATATTAATAGCTTAGTCCTTATAAACAATCCGTTTATAAAATACATTATTAACGAATCTATAGGTTACTGAAGAATAGACCGAATATGAAATATGATCCTTGCATAATGATCACAGCTAAACAAGCTAGCACTCAATTTATATATAAACTATGAATAAAAAAAATGAAAGAAATGTTAAGTAATGGAACATTATGTAAAAAATCTACTACAGTCTAAATAAAAGTGCCTCATCAGAGCTGAACATCACTGTGCGGTCACCGCGCGCGTGTCTCCCTCAGAGATATTGGAGTTCAATAACGTGGTGCGCAGTAGCTATGACTTTTGGCCAACACCTCCCTGTAAGTTTACAGATAGACTATAGATAGCTCTGGTGGGGTGTGTTATGAATTGCGTGTTTTAAATGACAGCGACACATGCTACATTTAGTTTTTATTGTAAAATATACATTATAACTCAGTACACAGTAAAATATTTTTTTTCAATGGCTTGCCTATTGGTAGTGTATATAACCACGCTTAAATAGGCTAAGCATATTTTCATTAATATTAAAACACATGAATACAAACTAGCCATCCTTTGATTTTTTTCGTTTTCGTATATTTTTTATCAAACGACAAATGCCATGAATTGTTTATTTTGGTTTACATTTTATTAAAATTAATATAATTATTAGGCGACTTGACTTGTGTGTTGTCTATCATGGATGACAGCAAGAGAGAGAGATGAGATCACACCTCAGTTTCGATGTGTGGCCGCACGTCACATTTACTTTACTGCAAGTTTTTAATTTAGGCTCATCTAAATTAACTTTTCATTCGATTAAAAGCCGAAATATTGCCAGACAGACAAAGCAACTTTCGGTTTTGGGAGAGAGAGACTTCAGTGAAGACGCGCGCACACACACAGGATACACTCTTGTCGGCCTTTTCATTATTGATTTTTTTAACATTAAACTCATAATAATCAAGTGCACAAAAGAACAGATGAACTTCGGAAAAAGTGATCACTGCGGTTGCCGCGAGGTTTCTTTGTTTCTCTGCAGTTAGCTTGTCAGTGGCGCGGCAATCACTTTCAGTTTAATAAAAAATAAGATTATTTATCACTAAACACTGTGAGATGATGGTCGCGGGATTTTTTAAATGAGGCGCTTTTGCTTTGCGTTTTGACACTAAATCCTCCGCCATTCTCTTTCTGTAAATTCGACTCATCTTGTTCTTCTCACATGATAAATGAAATATGAAGCAATGTAGCTATGTTCAGATTTTAACTACAGCCTACTGCATGCTATCGTCTTAAGTAAATTATTTGGAATTATATTTTCCATTTAATTTAAATAAATATTAAATTAAAAAAAGGAATACTTAAAAAAATGTGGGCACGGTGTCACGGTGAAAAAGTGATGTCACCGGTGTTGCGTCTTAAAACCGGTAACACCGTCAACACCGTCTATCGTGGCAAGCCTAGTCTCCATATTTTAGTTCTTCTGTGTCTCTGATGTCCCTAGAGTGTATTTGTGTGGTTTCAGCTCAAAAATGATGTTTTATAACTCTCTGAAACGGATCTTTTCAGGCTTTGATCCTAATTGTGCCGTTTTGGTGACTGTCGCTTTAAATGCAAATGAGATTGTGCTCTTTTCAAAAAAAGGCGGAGCTACTAATGTCTGTGTGTCAGCATAGTGGCAGATTCAAAAACAAGACTAACTTCCTATGCTAATGAGGGAGAGATGGTCACTAGTGGGCGGGGCTTTCCCCCTCTGATGACACGCACAACGGGGGAATATCAATCAAAGTGTTTCTGCAGACCTTTTTTAATAAGCGTGATTATAAACACTAGAATTAATATATTTTTACCATTAGAAGCTGGTTATATCCACACACTGCTGCCACACAACTGTTATAATGGGTGTATAATAGCTCCCCTTTAGTACTCCAGTATTTGCTGTATTGTGTTGTTCATTATCAGGCCTCTGCTGATGTTGAATCGGGGGTCCGCAGGTGTCAGTGTGTCTTTTCTTTGTGCCATATTGCGCCGTGTCATGCATGAAAGCTCATCTAATCAGAGCTGCTGCATGTTCACTGCTGACCTGTTAAACATCTCTCTTTCTCTCTCTGTCGGTCTGTTTGTTTGCTGCGTGCTGCATGACAATGTGAACAACACACTGCAAATCATCTGCAGAAAGAAAAACAGCAGACTGATGAATTATTCTCTTTCACTCAAACAGCAAGTGCATGGAGAAATGAGGCTAAATAGTGGCTTGCATGTACAAAGGTAATACGCTGTAGGGTTAATTGGAAGATTAAATCTAGATTTACAATTTAATTCAGAAATTATTGAGCTGATCATATTGGTCTAATCATGTAAAATACTATTGAAGTCACAATAATTCGCCCCTCTGTGATTTAAAATATATATATATATATTTCCCAAATGATGTTTAACAGAGCAAAGAAATTTTCACAGTATGTCTGATAATATTTTTTCCTCTGGAGAAAGTCTTATTTGTTTTATTTCGGCTAGAATAAAAGCAGTTTTAAATTTTCTTATAAACATTTTAAGGTCAAAATTATTAGCCCCTTTAAGCAATATTTTTTTTTCGATCAAACCACTGTTATACAATGACTTGCCTAATTACCCTAGTTAAGCCTTTAAATGTCACTTTAAGCTGAATACTAGCATCTTGATACGTGAAGATACTGGTGTGTGTTGGTGTTTGATGAGTGTTTATGTAAAGCTGGTTTATCCCAGTGTACATAAGGAAGATCATCTCAGCAGAGCTTTAAAGGTGCTGTATGTAAGTTTTTAAGTTTTCTAAAGCATAAAAATACCATAATAGGTGTGCAGATATTTAAGAAACATGCCAAGTGAACATTCTTGTTTATCTGAAAAACAAGTCAGATATTCTGCTTTGAAAATGGGCCTTCCGTGCCAGAACGGCTGTCTTTGTTTTGGTTCTTTTAACCCGCCCACTGCCAGTTTAGCCAATGATATTTCAGCACCCCGGGTTGCCTTGGTGGAAAATAGCATATTTCATTAATTCATTCAGAAAGGCTCTCAAAGCATGCGCCCGTGTCCAAAATGCGACCTCAGGTGGACAGTAGCAGTCTCCAAAATGAGATGCAGATTCAGATTTCCACATGAGGTTATTAATTAGCAAATATTATGAATATTACAAACGTAAACATTAAGTAAGCAGGTTAGATTGTAACCCCGTGTCCTAACAACACGCTACGTGATGAGCAGGGCTTAATTTTTACCGGCACCTCTGAAATTTGATCCGGCACCTCATTTTACCGATCCCCCATCCTCACACGCACCCCCGCCCCGCCCTGTTCTTCACTTTCTTCCACGACTCCCAAACCCTCTTCACTTTAGTCCGTGACATCCCCCATCCCCCCCTTCTTCACTTTTGTCCGCGACACCCACTCCCTGCTAATCACTTTCGTCCGCGACACCTCCCACCTGCTGTTCACTTTAGTCTGCGACCCCCCCCTCATTCACTTTCACCCGCGATATCCACCCCCCCAACCCTCTTCACCTTCATCTGCGATATCCCCCATCCTCCCCTCCCGCTCTTCACTTTCGTCCGCGACACTCAACCCCCGCCCGACCCCCTCCCCCCTTAACTTTTGTCTGTGACCCCACCCCCCCCATTCACTTTCGTTCACGACACCTCTCCCTCCTCTGTTTACATGCCGGATCTGTTACCCCGATCTGTTCCGGGACCTTGCAATTTACAAATTAAGCACTGGTGAAGAGATTTGCAGTGATGAGCAATTTGGCTGTTTGCACCAGATGAAACACAACAGAAATGTAAAAACAGCCATTCAGAAGCACAGAATATGCACTCACTCAGGAAACGGTAAGGTTTATAATCTAATGAATACATATGAAACCTCTTTAACATTATTAAATGTAGATGCTGAATCACTGATATGTGTTGGTTTGCACTGAGTCTCAGTTCTGCAGTTCAATTTCAGACGGTTTATTGTATTTTCCAGATCTGAGGTGAACTATCTGCTGCTGCTTTCAGTATATGGCAATAAATGTCAGGTCAAATGGCATTCAAACTCACATTATTAGCATTTAACACTGAATAAAGCACATGAGGTGTACCTGCGGTGATCATTGTTTTCTGTTGTTCAGCTGTGAGAAATAGAAGCCGTTTCTAAAATATAAATTTCAGGTGTTGGTTATAATATGGAAAATATTCCTTCTATCGCACGCCGTTGCTTTTATATAGAAGACGATTTAAATCAGCCTTTAGGCTCGATCGTCAGACTGTAGGGTTGGGCCAATAGATGATGCCATCGTCCATCGCCGATGGCCGATAAACTTCACAATGCTGAGCCGGCATCGCGATCCATCGCCCCGCCCCACATTTATATTGATATATAACTCATTGTTTGCATGTCATCTTAATAGCAACAACGGTCTTTTCATGAGCTGTGTTAAATTTTACATATAGCTGCCGCTTGCACGGCTGACAGCATCATGAGGATTAAATAAAGGATTATACAGCACCTCTCACACTTAAAATGTGTAGATTCAGTGGCAAACGCTGTTACCTGTAAACCCCGTCCCACAGACTTTACAGTGAATGGCTTTAGTTATTTTCATAGCGGACTTGAAGCCACTGGAAGTCTTTTATCCACTCTTGGAAAAGTGTAAATGGTGGATTAACATTCAGCACATGATCACTAATAAGATGTGCCATTATTAGTAACTTTACTAATTTTTCTAAAACTAAATCTGTCAGTGTTATTTTCATTCTCTCATCTTCAGCGCTTCACATTTTCGCGGTTGTAGCTCCTGTCATGTGAAGGCAGAAGGCATTGACTGAGTGATTGACAGCTAATATTAACCAATCCATTTGCGTTCAGTTCTAGAGCAGTGGGCCAATAAGAAGAGCACAAAGGCGGGGCAAGCATTGCGGGATTTTTTTTACTTCGAGTTCACATAACAACTGTTTTAATCTGTTCCTGAGCGCTGCGTTTGGCTTTTTAGATGCACAGATGCATTCTGCATATATGTCTCCTAAATCCGCGCACACGGTGAGGATTTTACAGTGAAAACAGGGCGCACGGCAACAATTTATGCACTCGCAAAATGCTTCCAAATATATTTTTAGGTCGCATAAAATTTCGGGCGCATATGTGACCAAAGCGGTCGAGCCCTAGCATCTTTACTTGTTATTGTTTCCTCATAATAATAATAAAATAAGGAAGTTATTATAAATCACAATACAAATTACAGTAAACTTCAAACAAACTCTCGTCTCCGCCACCAGCTGTGGGAAAAAGCCATTATGACACAGATCACTCTGATTATTCATGCCAGAGTCCTGCAGAAAAAAGTGATTGACAGGTGGTCATTTGTGTGTAACTTTATTTATTTATGGTTTGGTTATGGGTAAAGCAAAGACCATGTGGGTCAGGTAGTGAAAACGGTGGGCTACAATTAATTAATTCATTAACAATTAACTGAAATTTAACAACAACCACCCCCGCCTACGTCGACGATGCCATCGTCCATCGCAATGTTTTACATTAGACATCGTACAATGCCAAATTGATCAACATCGCCCAACTCTATCAGACTCACTCCTTAATTTGGCAACCCGCGCTTGCGTTTGTTTTGATCCAGGAGTGCAATACCTACTTCAACCACTGGGTGTCAAACTTACATACTGCACCTTTAATAGCTTTGCGTATGTTTAGACTAGAGTGTGTTTGTGTGTCGTTTGTGGGATTATACTGTCTCACTGTAGACTACAGTACTGGAGACACATATACACACACACAACACAAATGAACACACGCAGACATGGACACATGGACATAACACAAACGAACAGGCAGGTACAAGGACACACAGATACACACAAAACACAAACACACACAAAGAGAGACAGACACTAACACACACACACACACACACACACACACACACACACACACACACACACACACACACACACACACACACACACACACACACACACACACACATAAACAAATAAGGTACACACACATACACACTTACTCAAACATATGCAAATGTATACACACACACACAAATGCAAGCATAAATAAGGCACACATACACACACAAACATATGCACATACACACACTCTCAGACACACACATGCACACATAAACAAATAAGGCACACACATGCATAAGGCTGTGCAGCTCACACACACACACACACACACACACACACACACACATACACATACACATACATAAACAAACATACACACATACACACACAACATACACATACATAAACAAACATACACACACACACACACACACACACATACACATACACATACATAAACAAACATACACACACAGAGACAGACACTCAAACATCCGCACCTGCACACACTCTCGCACACAAATGCGTGCACTCTCGCTCACATATACACACACATACACATACATGCATACACACCTGCGAGTAAATGTCTTACACACACCTGTCTCCCTCTGCAGTTCCGGCCGTCCCGCTTTGATTTGCATGGATTAGTGTATCAGCTGTAATGACTCTGCAGACTCTTGTTTCAGTGGCAGGCCTGCTCAGCTCGGTCTGTGTTCATTTACAAGGCCAATCTGCAGCTGAGAGATGGAATGATTCTGCTGCTTGCAAGCTTCTTCACCACATAAACACATCGGGTTATGAAGCGGCTGGTTGCAGGTCATTGCTGGAGGTTTGCTGGATGTTTTTCTGCAGGGAATCTTACACTGCCACTGCTTCATCTGCCCTTATGCCCTGATTAAACAGATTTAGGCCTGGAGTTGTGCTGCTACAGCACTTTCTGCTGATTGCCTTTTATTCCTCGCTTCTTTACACTTACAAGAATTCACTTCCTGTTGCTTTTTGAGATGCTCGTCACACACACACACAGACAGACACACACTAACACACTCTTGAAAGCTTCAGAGAACAAAAACACGATCACAGTAGTTGTTGTAGTAGTGGTGGTAGTAGTTATTGTTATTATTGTTCATTATTATTCATTCATTCATTTTCCTTCGGCTTAGTCCTTTATTTATCAGGGATCACCACAGCGGAATGAACCGCCAACTATTCTGGCATATGTTTTACGCAGCAGATGCCATTCCAGCTGCAACCCAGTACTGGGAAACACCCATACACACTCATTCACACACACACACACACACACACACACACACACACACACACACACACACACACACACACACACACACACACACACACACACACCTGCCAACACTCCCGTTTTTCCCGGGAGTCTCCCGTATTTCAGACCCGTCTCCGGTATTGTTCTGTCTCCCGGTAAACTCCCGGAATCCCACCCATCCGCCCCCCGCTCCTCAGCATTTTGGTACAGTCCGGGCTGAAACCTGGTGCTTGTGCGCGTGCTCTTCCGGTCGCGCGCCTCCATCTCCCCAAATCTCTCACCCCTCCCGCTCCCCGCTCTTCAGTTCGCGCCAGTGTTGCCAACTTCGCGACTTTTCAGACCCCCTTAGCGACAATTTTGGAGATTTTTATAGACCGTCGTTTGTCCATTACTGTACCGTCCCTACTCTTCTCAACGAGCTGCGGGTGATGCCGGCGGCCCCTCCCCCGCCTCAGAGCACTGACAGGCGGCCCAGTCAGTCCTGGTACAGCAGCCTCTCCCACCTGCAGCCTGACAGCAGATCACCCCTCTGCGTACCGACGGCAAATGATTTAGCACCGCGAGTGTGAAGGTATCTCCCTTGTACAGTCAAACTGATCTGCTTCTCCTTTATTTTAACAATTTAATTTGACCGTTTATTGTTCACAATCAGAGATGTTTTAAGTGAGAGTTTCAGAACTTGTCTGAGTTTATTACGTCTGAGAGATTACTGCAAATTCACTACACATCTATAATGATATACTGTATTCAAACAGCAATAACTTTAGTTAAATTGACAAGCTTACATAAAGCATAGTGCGAATATATTACCCCATTTATTTACCATAGGCTGTTAAACAAACAGAAAAGGTAGAACGTGATGACGTCAGTAATATGCAAATTAGTGTATGACGTAAACCCCCCCATCTCCCGGAATTTACGAACCAAATGTTGGCAGGTATGACACACACACACACACACACACACACACACACACACACACACACACACACACACACACACACACACACACACACACACACACACACACACACGCACACACACACACACACACACACACCTGACAAAAGTCTTGTCGCCTATCTAAGTTTTATGAACAACATATAATAATTTGACTTCTAGTTGATCATTTGGTATCAGAAGAGGCTTATATGAAAGACAAAGGCCTCTAGATTACTAGGGATGCTCCGATCAGGATTTTTGCCACCGATACCGGGTACCGATTTTTTGTCATGCTGATCGGCCGATACCAATGCCGATTCTGATGCTTCAACATCAGTAAAATATTTGCGCCGTGGCAGTTGATATCATGGTTCAGTGTTTCCTCTAGGATTTTTCCCAGCTGTGGCGGCAGGCTTTTTTTTTACACAGATCTGCCAACTATTTCAAAGACAAATATTACACGCAATATTACAAGTCGAGAACGCATTCATGTAATATGAGCATGCGAATCTCTTTGCTTGCGCAACGATTTCCTCTTCATGCACAAAACTTCTTGCACGCCCTCAAATTTACATGCTCAAGTGCAGATCTTCTCGTGCGCTCTCCAGTAAGCGCTGCTGAAGTGCGATTTAGTGCGTTTTTGTGCGTTTTCCGACATTAACGCGTCCTGAAGTAAAGTGAAACAGCTATAAACTCCAGAAAGATAAGACTTATAGAAACTGTGTTCATCTTAACTGAAAGCTACGCCGTGTTTGCTGGCGCCCCATGCATCACGCACCTGTCAGTCAGTCAGTCAGTCAGCATGTCACCTTAAAGGGTTGAACAAATAGCGCACAGCACTACTACGGTTACAAATGTTTGCTCTGTTATAATTCACTTACCTTTTAATATGTTTTGGTGCGATTATAACCAGCTATAAAAGAAACACGACTAAATGTTTTAAATGAGAAGTTGTAATGTAGCCGTGGCGGGATGAATTTTGGCGTGGCGGCCTGCCGTGGATGAATGAATGTAGCGGAAACCTTGTGGTTCAAGATGTTCAATGAGGCGTTTAAATCCAATGTCTTCTGTGACTGACACAGGCTGGTTGTCAATGCATATAAATTCCATTATCTTCGCGGTTATATCCTTAGCTTTATTGTTGTCTGGTGTGTACAGTTCGTGTTTTTTCAGAATGTCTGTAATGGATGGCTGAGTGAGAGTCGCATTACTAGTTACCGATGCCTTTTTTGCAGTCGACAGTTTTTCATATTCACCATAGGACTCGCGGTGGCTCGTTCTTAAGTGCCGAATCAGGTTCGTTGTATTAAATGTTTTGGATGATGCTCCTCCACGTGAGATTTCTTTGGAACATAAACGACAATTAGCGAATTTTTCATTGTTTCTCAAAACGTCATAATAATTCCACACCGGTGATGAAATGACTGCGGCGCCAAAACATTTACGTCCCCATTCATCGTGTACGTCCTCACGCATTGACGTCATCAATTGTGATCGGTTCGTAAGATCGGCCAAGTTAGCGAGTACCGATCGAGTCATAAAATGTGATTATCGGCCGATACTGATCTTCGGCCGATCGATCAGGGCATCCCTCTAGATTACACTTATTTTACCAAAATAAAATATGATCATGCCTTCATTCGAATGATTTCATTAGGACAGTAAGGTCTGACTTTGCTTAGACAAAAGTCTCATCACTGAACAGAAATAATGTCCAGTATAGAATATAAAGTCATGCTGCAGTGGAAACAGAATGAATATTGTGTCTGACTCCATCATGAGCTTGGAGGACTGCATCCATACATCTCTGCAATGACTCCAATCACTTATTAATAAAGTCATCTGGAATGGCAAAGAAAGCGTTCTTGCAGGACTCCCAGAGCTCATCAAGATTCTTTGGATTCATCTTCAATGTCTCCTCCTCCATCTTACCCCAGACATGCTTAATAATGTTCAGGTCTGGTGACTGGCCTGGCCAATCCTAGAGCACCTTGACCTTCTTTGCTTTCAGGAGCTTTGATATGGAGGCTGAAGTATGAGAAGGAGCGCTATCCTGCTGAAGAATTTGCCCTCTCCTGTGGTTTGTAATGTAATGGGCAGCACAAATGTCTCGATACCTCAGGCTGTTGATGTTACTATCCACTTCGCAGATCTCTCGCACGCCCCCATACTGAATGTGACCCCAAACCATGATTGACTGATTTCTTGGGTCCATGCTGGTTCCAGTAGGTCTTCTGCAGTATTTGTGATGATTGGGATGGATCAACAGATGATTCAGCAGAAAAATCCACCTTCTGCCACTTTTCCAAATGATCAACTAGAAGTCAGGTTATTATTTGTTGCTCCTACAACTGGGATCGATGACAAGACTTTTGTCAGGTAGTGTATATATATACAGTATATATAAAATCAGTCATCTATCACAAATCAATCAATCAAACAATAATTCAGTAAATTCCTCTTTAAATTCCTGTATAAATCAACTGGTGAAATGAAAATAAAGCTGATCCCCGACTGTGTTTTTTTGTTCGGTGAAGCTTTCAAGTGTGTGTGTATGTGTGTGTGAACGAGTGAGAGCGAGAGAGAGTCATAAAGTAAGCAGCAACAGAAGAGTCAGTGACAGAAATATTGAGACAGAAAGGCTGAGAGAGAAACTAAAGATGATCCGTTCAGCATTCAGCTCAGCCGTGCGCACGCGTCCCCAGACTATAACACCAGCTGACAGAAGAGGAATTTCCACAAGAATAACATCCAAACTTGACACACGACGGGGTGAATATTAGATTTAGCCTGTTGTCGGATGTGAGTGTCCTTATGATTTTCCTGCTGTAACAGATAGGTATAAATAATTAAGCACCTTTTTCGCTCAAATCGACTCGGTGGGAAAAAGAAAGAGAGAAAAAGAAAACAATGAGAGGAAGACCTTGAAGCTCCCAGTGTCCATCAATAATGCACAGCACGCCTGAAATTAGCATCACTTTGTAGAGATTTCAATGATTTGTTTTGAATAAAAAATAATAATATATAACAATATAATAATGATAATAATAATAACAATCATGAATAATAAAGAAAGAATAATAAGTAAATAAATAAATAAATAAATAATTCATTCATTTTCTTTTCGGCTTAGTCCCTTTATTAATCTGGGGTTGCCACAGCGAAATGAGCCGCCAACTTATCCAGCATATGTTCTACGCAGCGGATGCCCTTCCAGCTGCAACCCATCACTGTGAAACATCCATACACACTCATTCATACAAATACACTACGGACAATTTACCCTACCCAATTCACAGTACCACATGTCTTTGGACCGAGGCTCAAATCAGCGACCTTCTTGCTGTGAGGCGATCGTGCTACCCACTGCGCCACCGTGATGCCCCTAAATAAATAATAAATAATAATAAATAATAACATGACATAAAAAATAACAAAATAATGACAATAATAATAATTATAATAATAAATTATAATACATAAACAAAAATAACGATGATAATAATAATAAGAATAATAATTATGAATATAATAATAATAAACAAATACATAAATAATATAACAATATTTTAATAATGATTATTATAATAAAAATAATCATACATAAATAATAAATAACAATATAATAATAATAATAAATAATAAATAACACAATTTATTAATAATAATATTAATAATGAAAATAATAAGTATTTATAATAATAATAATGATTATGAATAGTAATAATACATAAATAAATATTATAACAATATAACAAATAATAATTAAAATAATAAAGAATAATAAATACAGAATAATAAATAAATAAATAAATAAATAAGATAATATAATAATAATAATTAATAATAATAATTATTATTATTAAATAAATAACAAAAATGATAATAATAATAAAGAATAATAATTATAATAAATAATTAAAATAATACATAAATAAATATTAAAACAATATTATGATAAATAATAATAATAAATAAATAATAAATAACATAACCATATAAAATATAATAATAATAATAATAATAATAATAATAATAAACAATATATTAAATAATAATAAATTATTAAAATAATAATATCAAAGAATAATAATAATAAGGAATAATAATAAATAAACAATAATGATAATATTAATAAATAATAATACAAAATAATAATAAATACATAATAAATAACATAACAATATAATAATAATAATAATAATAATGATAAAGAACAATAATAAATAATAATAAAAATAATAAGTAAATAATAAATAATATAACAATTTAATAATAATGATAATAATAAAGAAAATTATAATAATACATAATAATAACAATAATAAGGATTAATAATTATGATTAATAATAATAAATACATAAATAATATAACAATATTATAATAATAACAAAAATGATACAAATAATAAAGACTAATAATAAATAAATAAATAAATAGCAACAATAAGAAGAATAATGTTAGCAACTCTATTTGTTTGTCCGAGTTAGTAACTAAGTTAGTAACTAAGGAGGGGGGGTTGGGCATACCTATAGGTCAATTGAAAAGCAAGTGCATTATTCTGATGTCTGGTTGTTTTATGGAGGAATCATCTGATGCTTCTCATTTCTAAGCTATAAAACATGTAATTAATGCTATGCTTGTAGGAGCCGTTTGAGCATTATTTTACAGCCTACATTTGCAGGGTAAAAGGGCAGAAATCAACCTGGAGAATTTTCTTTTGTGTACACGTGCAAGTATAGAATTTCAGATTTGTGTGTTGGTTGATTTGTAAAGCACTTTGGTCAACATCAGTTGTTTTTAAAAGTGCTACATAAATAAAACAAACAAACGAACAAACAATGAAGGGCAGCTGTGGTGGCAGCCGACGTCACTTTATTCTAATGATGCAAATGACCAGGCTCTTGATGAGGCTCCAGGGGCCCAATCAGCACTCTGGATCTCAATGGCTCCCTTGGTGATTGGCTAATAAGAAATGCATGAAAAGGTACAGACGCAGCATGTGGTGAGAGAGAGAGAGAGAGAGGTTGCATATTCGGGACGGTGACACCTGGAGACTGCTGATGAAGGTAACAAACGCACGGAAAAACAGCACGAGCAAACAAAACACTCAAATCTGACTTTCATATTCTTGAGTTGCATAGGAGAAACAGCAGCAGCGGTGTGCACACAGTATACAGTATGACACATTCAAATAAATGAGATTTTGAAGATCTATAACTGCTATAGGGACTCAAATCAAATGAGAAGTCAGAATTAATTATGGGTAACACTTTGGTTTAGGTTACAATTCTCACATTTAATTAGTGTCTGTTTATGCATACTTATAAAGTACATATTATGCATGATCCTAATCTACAGTACATCCCTAATCCTACCTAATACCTTAATTACTTCATTCATTCATTCATTTTCTTTTCAGCTTAGTCCCTTTATTAATCTGGGGTCGCCACAGCGGAATGAACCACCAACTTATCCAGCATATGTTTTACGCCGCGGATGCCCTTCCAGCTGCAACCCATCAATGGGAAACACCCATACACTTCCATTCACATACAATACGGACAATTTAGCTTACCCAATTCACCTGTACCGCATGTCTTTGGACTTGTGGGGGAAACAAGACCACCCGGAGGAAACCCACACGAACACGGGGAGAACATGCAAACTCCACACAGAAATGCCAACTTACCCAGCCGAGGCTCAAACCAGTGACCTTCTTGCTGTGAGGTGAGAGCGCTACCCACTGCGCCACCGTGCTGCCCTAATTTAACTACTTAATAAATAATATTAGTAATAATAAAAAACATAATAAGCAGTTAAACATTAATAGCAGCTAATAAGTAATGAATTAGGAGTTAATTAAGCTATAATAAAATGAAAATAAATAAGGTAAAAGTAAAAGACAATAGGGTATATGCACAGCTAGTGTTTCTTCCCATACTGATAAACTTCCGGTGAATGGTTAATGTGACTTTTTTCCATTTATATGGTTCCTTTTACAGCATCGATGTTGTATTGTAATTATCACTAATCACTTAGTTGCTTAAACGAGACGAAAAGCCATTTACACGCACGCAGAAGCTCTATTAAATATACTGGGGTAAAATTAAATGTTTATATTTTAAAGACATGGCGGGGAAACATGTAATTTAATGCAGTGCTTCTTGTACAATCTGAGACCCGCATTATATCGGATATCATTCAGCCAGTGGAGGTCGCTGATTTTTAAAGAAAACAGACCTTAAATGCGCCTTCACACAGGTAACCTTCACACAGGTTACTGACAAAAGTCCTTCCGCGTACACCCTATTAATCTATAAAATAACTAATAACTAATTAATTTATTTACACCACAGGTCAAACATTTAAGATGTATATATATATATTAGGGCTGTCAATTGATTAAAAAAATTAACTAATTAATCACACTTTTTTTTCTGATTAATCATGATTAATCACGAAAGTAATTAATCATGATTAATCACGAATCAAAAAAAAAAAATCCAAAATACAGGCATTGCAAATATGGAAATTGGAAAATTACAATAATAATAAAGTATTGAATACAAACAATTCATCACCTTAGAATCATAAGGTTCTATCTGACATTTTTGTCAAAATTGAGTTATTGACATATTCTTATTAAATGACAACTTATTTACATTATGGGATGTTTTTTATAAGTTGTTTACATTTTAAGACGTTTTATTAAAAAAAACTAAACAAAAAAAACTAATGTTACACACATACTGTTTGCTATGCAAAAACTTTGAAGCTCAATATCTCAAAAATCAATCAGAACGCAGACAGAACATTATAATTCCAAGGTGACTAATTGTACTCATTGTAAAGTTGTATTGCGACTATTTTGCCTAGTCCTCCTTAACATTTATCCAGTTGCAGTCTATTGACATTATCGGGGGACAACACACACACACACACACACACACACAGAGAGAGAGAGAGAGAGAGAGAACGCGCAGCAGAGCGCACTCCCTTCAGATCATCAACACGCACGATCGCGTTGATCAAACTTTGCTTAAACTAAGCGTTCTTAAAGTATGGCTGTATTTCTCAAGCAAGGATTCTGACACAGCAAAGCAGACGCTTTACAAAAGTTGCGTGTAGGGGGGAAACACGTCAAACTTAATTAAACATTTGAGGGCGCTTGGAGTCAACTTAGAGAGGAATGGGCTGTCTTTGACAGCTTGCGACATCATCTGCCACTTTCACTGAGTACATTTACATGGATCCATATTATCCTTTATCCATATTTCTTTACACATTAAACACACGCAGGGCCGGAGCAAGCTGAACTGGTGCCCTCAACCCGAAAGTGAAATAGAAAGTTACCGGTTTGCGGATGAAAGTGAGAACCGGGAGGGAGCAGGTGGGAGTCGAAATGAGATGAACGTGAGGACAGGGGGGGTTCACTCACTATTCTCCTGCCCAAGGCGGTCGCCTCTATGGAAGCGCTGGCCCTGAACACACGTCGGCCACAACAGGAAATAAAAAAAAACCTGCAACTGCGTTAAATGCGTTAATTTTTTTTAACGCGTTAAATAATTCAAATTAATCACGTGCGTTAACGCGCTAATTTTGACAGCTCTAATATATATATATACACAACAGGTTTTCGAATCTGATTGGTTGATAGCCGTGCAATAGAGATGCGCGGATCAGCTCAAATGTCACCCGAATCCGCTCTTTCATTCTAATCATCCACCCGCCACCCGCCCGCACATATTATTTTATCTGATATATATATATCCGCACCCGATCGCCACTTTAATAATTCTAATTCTTTGTTTTAAGCATGATGATAGGTGTAACTTTCTCCGCAATGTCCGGCGGCAGAGTAACAGCTCGTTAATTCATGCTCGAGCAAATGATGAGACGGACAAAAGTACTCGATGCATGCCCTTCTTTTACTTATTTCAGTGTTTTCAGGTTCACAGTGCAAAACAGCTCCCAGGTGGAATTACTGAAGTAAACATAAAACAAAACCGGATAAAACTTTCTCCCTCTAATTCACCGCACGCACAGCACACAGAGAGAGCTCACATCACACAGCATGCGTGTCGAACTACACTACCCACAATGCCCTTCGCTATGGATGGACTACAACTCCTGTAAAAGCAGTCCTAAAGCGGCCACACTATTTCCCCTCTCCTGCAACTTAGGTCACAGTGGATCGTTCGTTATTAACAGCAGATTCAGCTTTTACATATACAGGAAAAAGAGAACAAAAACGGCGTCCCTTCAGCCTAAACAGCAGCTATGTTGTGTGTACTTGGCCCTTTTCTTAACACTGTGCAAAAACAGAATAGCATCTACTGTGCCTGGATTCGGGCGATTCCGCCTCGCCTCCAAAACACGGCTGGCTGCACTAAATGAGCGTTCGCTCGAACCGCTTGTTGCAGGAATGCACAAGCTTCTTCTTGCAAAGCGCTGCAGTCGTGTAAATAAGCGATCTTGTTTCTCCCAGAATGATAGCAGATTTCCCTCTGATGACTCCTCTAACTGAAGTTAGCACAGTACTCTTGCACTTCATCCATTATTTTGGGCGTCTCTCATCTTCACATTCTGCGAAGTCCACTCTCTGCTTTTTTGCTGGTCAACTGCTATGACCCGCTACATCCACCCGCGACCCACCCGCAATTAATCATAATGTATTTTTTTATTACCCGACCCGGAGATTATCCGCAGCGCCCGCGGATTTAACCGCCATCCGCGCATCACTACCGTGCAATATTCTGCAATGTCAGAACTCCTACAGCCTCCTCACCCTTGTGCATTACTCCGCCCACATAGAGTGACAGCAGATCAATAAACTCAGTACAGTTTGACAAATATTGCAGCTGTTGGACAACATAATGTACTTTTGAGGCTTTTTTTAGGTGAGAATGTAGTTGTTTAGATTATAGCTGTGCAGTTTATTTATAGGGACAGTGCCTATTTTAAATATTTATAATTTCAGAGATATAGCGCGTCGGTGGCCGTCAGCCTGTCATACTGAGCAGAGCAAAGACGGTTGACGTTCCACCACAAGATGGCGACAGAGATCACATAATAAACCCTTAGGGGAGAAAAACTGGGAAATCTCTGTAGACTGATGGCATTTCATGCCGTTCAGCCTTATAATCTTAAAATGTGAGCAAATATCAGCTGTTTTGTCATCACTTTAGACATTACGCCAGAGAATCATTCAAACACTAGCTCTAAAGTGACATTGGTGAAGTAGCATCAGTTTCTGCTGTTCTGACGTCAGCTGCAGATGTGAATGAATGGCGGAAGAAAGTAGTTCCTCTAAAAAAAGATTTTCGAAATTCTCTGTGTGATTTTCTTTTTATAGACATGATTATGCCGTCAAACTGTTGTAGAAACGCAATTTACAACTATATCGCACTGCTCCTCGTGTGATATGGCTTAGGGGTGTCAAAATTAATTGTTTCTTCGGTGCACCGTGATGCAGACGCGGACAATTCGGTATCAGTTCAGTAATAATCATAACCGGTTATTATGTAGTGACGTCATTTATCTCCTATGCGCTATGTCGCGGTAGCTTATTATGGCGAGGAAGGCGAGCGCGAATGTTTACAACACTTCACCTACTTGACGCACAAACTGTGTACAATTTCACTGCGTGTGTGTTTTCTGGACACTCTTTCACTGGCACTTACAGCAGGAGCCCCTATTTCACTGCGATTAAGAGAATGAAAGTAAACTCCATTACTCTCTCTCTCTCTCTCTCTCTCTCTCTCTCTCTCTCTCTCTCTCTCTCTCTCTCTCGCTGTGGCCCATTTGACCTATTGCCGTGACTTTTTCTCTCCTCTCCTCTCGGCTGATACGGCGATACTTCTGGATAGAGGTCTGCATTCCTGCGGCTGTAAGGCGGGAGCCGCTGGGCCAGACCAGATTTCTTGCGGCGCGGTAATAAATTTCCGAATAAAGCGCGGGAGCGGTCGGTAACTCTGGTGTAGGTTGAACGGGAGCGGGTGGTCTAACAATATCGCTCCCGAGCGAGCAAGCACGTCTGTGTGTGTGTGTGTGTTTATGTGTGTTGCTGTCTATGTTTGTGTGTGCGTGTATGTGTGTGAATGAGAGAGGTCGTGATGCTCTGTGTCGCTTGCTTAGTGCTGTGTGTGTGTGTTTATACAGGCCCCACCCCCAAATATAAAACATTGTTTGGGGAAAGCATCGACAATGCACCGTGATGCACCGAGATATCGAATTGAATCGAATCGATGGCATGATAATCGTAACCGAACCGAACCGTGAGACCAGTGTAGGTTCACACCCCTAATATGGCTCATATATTTATAAATTTATATATATATATATATATACTGAATCATTAATATTGGTTATTATTATTACTCATATGGAAAAAAATTCTGGTTCATATTATTTTTATTTTACTTTTCAGGACTTTTGATGAATAGAAAGTAAGAAAGAGTAGTATAGTATTCCTTACACACACACACACACACACACACGCACACGCACGCGCACGCACACGCACACGCACACGCACACGCACACACACACACACACACACACACACACACACACACACACAATTAAGCAGCACAATACTATTGACAACAATAAGAAATGTTTCCTGAGCTCAAATTAGCACCTTTCAGCGCATTCTAAAACATTATAGGACATTGATCTCTGTTCTGTCCACATGTATGTTGAAAATCCAAATCTTCAGTTTAATGAAGTGACTTTAATTGACATATTAGTAGTTTGAAACAATATATTGTATATTAAATAATATACATATGATGTAAAAGAGAAGTAAAGCTTCTACAGTGGCTTTATTGAATTGATATCTATTATTACAGTTTTTCCCAATTGTTTACACACATTTTCTGAAAGCATGTCTCATATTGACAGAACTCTACACACAAATCACAAAACACACACACATTGGGCAAAACCCTTCAATTCTCCTGCAAAATCAAACTTTACATTCAAAACAATCTACTTTCTTCTCAAAATGGTATTTTGTTTTCAAATGACACACACAAACCATCACATGAATAGACATTTATAAGAACCATTTGAACACTGATGTGCTTAATGTAAAACACTGTGACCTCTTCTTCTCCATTCATCATACGTAATGACTTACTGTGAGCCTTTTTTCTTCAGTGTTACACTTACTACAGGCCTACAGAAGTGCATTGTAAAATATTTCAGAATATTATTTTTATACAAAGCACACAAATACTCAGTACCAAATATATTTTTACTGTATTTTTTCCACAAAAACAGTGTACACAGTGTTCATCTTACAGTTTTTTCTGAATGCTTAAACCCTAACCGAGATTCTTAAAGCACAATTTATAAAACGATTCATTCTTATAGCAAAACCACTCACTGAGTTTGCAAAATTAAAAGAACAAACACTGCTTTGCACTAAGTTTGCAATTTTGTAAAACACACTTTGCAAAATTGTAGGTACAATCCACTGCACAGCACTCTTTATGCAGAACTGTAAACACAACTCACTGCTTTACACTGAATTTCCAAATGATCAACACACTCCTAGCAAAGCTATATACATGTCTGGCTATTATTTACACTATTCTGCCAACTGTCTGGCACACTGTTACATGTGAAAACTGATTTAGATAATTTGTTCACTTTGCAATCAGATACTTTCCCTGGTGCCTTGGACTAGAGGACATTGCATGTGATGTAGATGAAATTTTGTGGCCGGACCCAGAGAGACGACACGATGTAGTCAGATTTTTTATTTTTTTTTCTCAGTGAAATTACTATTTTGTGTTTTGATTTGGAAAAACTCTTGTGCTTGTTTTGATGTGTGTAAAAAAACACCAGTACTTGAAGTTTGCATCCCTATATGTTTACAGAACTATGAGAAAGGTATGACCTCAAACTGACATAGCCTAGCTTGTGCTCAGAGAAGGCAAAAGCCAGACGTTTTTCTTTATTTTCTTTATTATTTTTTATATTTGCCTTTCAAAAACACAACAATTTAGGCCAATTCAAATTAGACTCAATTCAAACATAATCTTGCACACACTGACTGAGACATGTCATACAGTGAACCAAATATAAAGCCATAAAATTACACACAAAAACAAAACAAACAAACATACAAACAACAAAAATATGTATAAAATAACTTGACAAAAAAAAAGAACAACATACCGCGCAGACATCAAATAGAAACTCTGTAAGGGATTAAATAAAAGCATATTCTTGAAACAAATCATGTAATTGTTTAGTCTTCTCACTCTTCATTATTTTTTAAAGCTTCTACATTGGCGGCAAACTCCTTTTAAAAGATCAGTTGAGAAGCTGTTTTTAAAGCAAAAGCCAGATGTAGTTTTTATTCATTCCATCAGTGTGTAGTTGGAGCATTGTGTGCTTATTATTGTGATGGCTTGTGTTAAATGTTTGATACAAAAATACAATTTTTACGAAGGTTTGAAGAGTTAAGCAAGGTTTATCAGCTTTTGCAAGAGAACTAAACTGTTTTGCATTTGGTGAAGGGTTTGCTTATTAGTGTGTAGAGTTTTGCAAAAATAGCCAATAGTTACAAAAAATGTGCTTAAGCATTCAGAAAAAACTGTAACCAACACAAAGTTGCACATAACGTGGTCTACATATGCCATCAACAGAAGTATTTACTGAATAGTTACAGTAAAAAAATAAAATAAAAAAGTGTGGATTTCTGTCATACACTTTCCATCTCCAGGCAGAAAAAATCAGCACTGATTTCTAAATTGCAATTATGTGTGACCGGTGTTTACCTATGTGATGAGTTAGTATGCAAAGTAGGACAATTGACTTTCCAATTTTGAAAAACAGTGTGTTCCTTGTGAAAACAAGAGATTTTCTGCATGGAAATTGCGCCAAATGCAGAGAATTGTGTGAAGTGTTTTAAAAAAAGTGTGTTTTAAACCTGCAATTTGAGTGTAAAGCAGGAATTGTGCTTGTAGTTTAGCAGAATTGGTTCAGGGGGTTGGTGCATCAGTTACATGTTGTAGTCATTGTGTCTGAAGTACAAGTAATTGTGTGTAAACAATTGGGAAAAACTGTAATGTAATAATTATTATTAATGTACCTGCAACTGTGCATCCTGTACAATTAAGCACACTTAATTTTCACAAGCGAAGCATCAGTAATAGTGAAACCTGCCCAATCAAACAGCACTAATAAAGCACCTAACCCTAACCTTAAGCTGTAAACGCCTTTGTCACTTTACTCTCATCCAAACCGCCTGCAATGACCCACTACGGCTCTATGCATTTTAAATGAAGTCTGAAAATACAGACAGAAAGCTTCGTTTTCATAATCTGTCCAATGATCAGCAATCAGGAGTGGTGGACCCAAAGTCAGGTTGTTCTAGCAGATGATGTGCTGCCGTAAACAGTGAAGGGCTTCTCTTACACAATTAAAGAGTGCGTTTATTGATTTCCGATGGGCCGCTCGGGTGACTCTGCCAGCCGTCACATTGAGCCCAGGGAAAGGTGAGCAGATCCTGTCTCTTTTCCTTTGTCTCTCACGCTTTACAGAGCGCCGGTGTCCTCGGGCAGGTACGTACAGGACGTTCCCTTTAAAAGTGCCAGTGCAGCGTTTTAACAGCAGCTCTTCTTCATTAGCTAATGTGGCTCTACGGGATCAGCGTTTGAGATTGAGATTATACCCGTGTCCATCTCATCAGTATACACACACAAACACACATGAAGGTGACTTTTTTTTTTTTATCATGATGTACAGATGAGCGTGCATTAAAATGTTATTTTGAGCACACTCTGTAAATAATATTGTTAACAGTAATGCATTATTAAAATCCAGGCACGTGCAGAGGTGGGGGCTTTGGGTGCTTGAGCCCCTGCCCTTTTTTCTCCTGGAGAGAAAGTGCCCGTTTTTCCTGGGGATAATTATTATTTTTTAAATATTAATAATAATATAGTATATGTATAAGTTAATGCGTGTTCTTTTAAGGACAGCTTTCCCTGTCAGACAATAAAAAACAAAATTTTATGTATATCTTGGTTTTAAAAACAAATACCATGAAAGTCAATGGTTACAGGTTTCCTGCTTTCTTCAAAATATTATTTTGTGTGTTCGACAAAATAAAAAAAAGTCAAATAGATTTGGGAATAGTGATGCGCGGATGGCGGTTAAATCCGCGGGCGCTGCGGATAATCTGCGGGTCGTGCGGGTCGGGTAATAAAAAAATACATTATGATTAATTGCGGGTGGGTCGCGGGTGGATGTAGCGGGTCATAGCAGTTGACCAGCAAAAAAGCAGAGTGGACTTCGCAGAATGTGAAGATGAGAGACGCCCAAAATAATGGATGAAGTGCAAGAGTACTGTGCTAACTTCAGTTAGAGGAGTCATCAGAGGGAAATCTGCTATCGTTCTGGGAGAAACAAGATTGCTTATTTACACGACTGCAGCGCCTTGCAAGAAGAAGCGTGTGCATTCCTGCAACAAGCGGTTCGAGCGAACGCTCATTTAGTGCAGCCAGCCGTGTTTTGGAGGCAAGGCGGAATCGCCTGAATCCAGGCACAGTAGATGCTATTCTGTTTTTGCACAGTGTTAAGAAAAGGGCCAAGTACACACAACATAGCTGCTGTTTAGGCTGAAGGGACGCCGTTCTTGTTCTCTTTTTCCTGTATATGTAAAAGCTGAATCTGCTGTTAATAACGAACGATCCACTTTGACCTAAGTTGCAGGAGAGGGGAAATAGTGTGGCCGCTTTAGGACTGCTTTTACGGGAGTTGTAGTCCATCCATAGCGAGGGGCATTGTGGGTAGTGTAGTTCGACACGCATGCTGTGTGATGTGAGCTCTCGCTGTGTGCTGTGCGTGCGGTGAATTAGAGGGAGAAAGTTTTATCCGGATTTGTTTTATGTTTACTTCAGTAATTCCACCCGGGAGCTGTTTTGCACTGTGAACCTGAAAACACTGAAATAAGTAAAAGAAGGGCATGCGTCGAGTACTTTTGTCCGTCTCATCATTTGCTCGAGCATGAATTAACGAGCTGTTACTCTGCCGCCGGACATTGCGGAGAAAGTTACACCCATCATCATGCTTAAAACAAAGAATTAGAATTATTAAAGTGGCGATCGGGTGCGGGTCGGGTGCGGGTATATATATCAGATAAAATAATATGTGTGGGCGGGTGGCGGGTGGATGATTAGAATGAAGGAGCGGATTCGGGTGACATTTGAGCTGATCCGCGCATCTCTAATTTGGAACAAGTAAAAGTTGAGTAAATGGTGACAGAATTTTCAATTTTGAATGAACTATCCTTTTAAGGGTGAGTATATGGTGAATTTAGGGCGAAATCTCCTTTAATATATTTTATTTGATAAAGTACAATTATTATTATTATCATATAAGTGCCCTTTTTTCTACTTGAGCCCCTGCCCCTTAAAAGGTCTCTGCACGTCCCTGTTAAAATCCAAAGTTGTGCTTGTTAGTTAAAGGGGAAATGAAGTACTCAGTCAAGTTCACCTTATTTTGTACATTGGATTCCACTATAATGTAAATATATTAAACAGACTTGATTAATGTAACCATTTAGCAGAAAACGGCATGTTTTACTATAGATTTTAGACCTAGGGCGCCACCATCTTGGAGTGTCGCTGTGTCTGAAGTCACGGGGTTGGTTCAGTTCCCTCAGCTGAACAGGGGGCGTTTTCCAAACAACGACGTAACTCCCGGCTGAACTATCATAGTGCGATGCATCGTTTGGCAAAAGAACTATGTAGTGACGAGTGTTTCCCAAAACCTGTAGTTTCTCTGTCGCAGATCCATCGCTTGAACCACGTTAGTTATAGCGTAAAACGCCCACAATGATGCTCTAAACGGGGTGGAGTAACTTCTTTAGAGAACAACCCCATCATTTCTTTGTGCAAATTATATTGTTTTACATGCACACGCACTAAAAAAAAAAACAATATTAGTTTTGGTAAAAACATGCACTCATTTTCCATATTAATTAAAATATAAGTAAATGGCACATATAGGGCCTGTGTTTGCTTTACTAATATTATTGAGAAGTTGAACATTACATATTCTATTCTAAATCATAAAATCACTTACAAAAGCTAACACTATTCTAATATCATATATAAATAAATAAATAAATAAATAAATAAATAATGAGGCGATTTATTATAAATATATTTACTTTAATAATAATATTAATAATGATGATGATTATTATTATTTAGGATATTGTTTATTTATTTAAAAAAATTACAATTTGACACATGCAAACCACAGCAGAAAGTTCTAACCAGCAGACCCATGTCATATACAGCAGAGAAACTTAATAAATAACCCACTATAAAATAAAATAATTAACGTATGCTGTGTTTTTTTTATTTTCACAAGCTTTGGAGACGTAACATAATTTGCGTTTTTAAATATACCTATAGCTTTCGCCATGAGGCTGTGTTCAAAATGATATCAATGTTTTCAAAGTGCACTGCGAAGGGAGCACAATTGTAAGCATGAAGATCGCTAAAACTGAACTGTAAAAATACTTTGAAAGCAAATTACACCTAAGAGAGATTAATTAATGCTTTTTTATTTTTAATAATTCCAACTTTGAATGTTAGAATGTTCTAAATGAATAGGGCATAGGGGGGATAAGTGGGAATAGAACACAGCCAGGAACTATGCTTTTAACTACAGCTCCAGAGGTGTCGTTTCAAGAGCTCAAGTTTGCGACGCAGTTTGCGAATGTTCGTTGGAGCGATGAATTTGGGAAACAGCAAATCAACGAACTATGTTTGTAACGACAGAACTTGCGACCTTAGTTGGCTAACGATGGTTTTGGGAAACACACCCCTGATACAGTGGAAGTAAAGGAGTGAAAACAAAGACTGTAAAGCCTAATTTAACCCAATGCATGAAGTTGTGGACGTGGAGCTGCTGCAAATACAAGCATCAGATGTGTGTCTAATGTAAAAGTATATATATATTTACAGTGTTTCCTCTAGGATTTTTTCCAGCAGTGGCGGCAAGACTTTTTTTTTTAAACAGATCTGCCAACTATTTCAAAGACAAATATTACACGCAGTATAACAAGTCGAGATAGCATTCATGTAATACGAGCATGCGAATCTCTTTGCTTGCGCGCCGATTTCCTCTGTTAGAGCACAGAACTTCTTGCACGCACTCAAATTTACACGTTCAAGTGCAGATCTTCTCCTGCGCTCTCCAGTAAGCGCTGCTGAAGCGCGATTTAGTGTGTTTTTGTGCGTTTTCCGACATCAACGCGTCCTGAAGTAAAATGAAACATTAATAAACTCCAGCAAGATAAAGTCATTGTAAAGCCAAAGCCATTGACCTTTATCAATAAAGTATACTTATGGAAACTGTGTTCATCTTAACTGAAAGCTACGCCGTGTTTGCTAGACTCACGCACCTGTCAGTCAGTCTGTCAGAGAGTCAGCATGTCACCTTGAACAAATAGCGCACAGCACTACTACGGTTACAGAAAAGTTTGCGCTGTTTACCTCTAATATGTTTTGGTGCGATTATAATCCGCTATAAAAAACACGACTAAATGTTTTAAATAAGAAGCTGTAATGTAGCCGTGGCGGGATGAATTTTGGCGTGGCGACCCGCCACAAATGAATGAATGTAGCGGAAACCTTGTATTTATTCTATTTTTCTTTTTTACCCTTTTAATTACCGATCATTTGATGCGCTTTGATTCACTCTCTGTTACACTGCCTGACTGCCTGTCTAGGTTTCAACCATGAGCGTAATACAGAGCAACATATTGTTCTCTACTGAGGTATTGAATGAGAATATGATGTAAGGACTGTTGGAAGAGTGTTCTGATGTGTCCGAATACTTGCTTGTAAAATATAGCCATACTTTAGAACTCTTAGTTTAAGCAAATTTGATGAACGCGAACATGCATGTTGATGACTCTGAAGGGAGTCGCTTAGCGGATGCTCTGTACTGCACGCGTTGTCTACTTGCGTGTGTTTCCTAAGCAACAAAAACAAACGCCTAACATCACAGATGGCGTCCGTAACCCTCAAAGTTGTTTAGAATTAAATGTTAAGAGATGGTGTGACACAATGCAAACCTATGTGTGCCTTTGATGTACCCCTTGATGCTGTCCTTGTCGCAGCACCAGTGGCACCAAAATTAGGCACTGAATAGGCATATGCTGATTCGGTCCGGTCCATACCGGTTACATAGGTACCAGTGCCATAATGGCATCGGGTTTCGGTACCCAACCCTAGTCCTGACCTGTCTCCAATTGAGAATGTGTGCTGCAAAATGAAGCGCAAAATTTAAAGCGCAAAATGTGACAACAAAGACTCCAGTGTTGCCCACCTTAAGACTTGTTTGCAAGAAGAATGGGACGAAATGACACCTGAAACACTTCATCACTTGGTGTCTTCAGTCCCTAAACATCTTCTAAGTGTTGTGAAAAGGAACGGCAACATTACAAAGTGGTAAATGCTTTACTGTTCCAACTTTTTTGAAATGCGTTGCAAGACCAAAACCAAATAGATGTTTACTCAAAAACACATTAAATAATGTTTGTTATATTGTCTGCAGTGAAATACAAGTCAAAGTAAACTTAGAAATCACTTTCTTCTTTTTTTATTTGCGTTTTCCATACTGTGCCAACTTTTTTTGATTTGGGGTTGTATTACTAATTGTTTGTTCAAATAACATTAACTAATGGACCATTATTTTAAAGTGCTACCAAAATATTTGGTTGTTCAGATCAAGATCATATGATGCAATTCAAAATCATAAATAAATGAGTAAAAAATGAATGCCAAAAACTGCTAATTTACAGGGCTTTTTTACAGTGTATGTTTAGTTATTATAGTAAAAACCATGTAAAGTATGTTATGTAGAACAATAACCATATTATGGCTATGGATTAAAGTTGTCAAAACTGTCAGCATCATTTTTGATCACTTAAAATTTAACCAAATTTTGACAATCACTTATTACTTTGTTATATAATTTAATAATCACAGGTCAAGTATGTTGTTTGTTTCATTTTTACATAAATGTATCTGTAACCCTGCATGATGTGGACCATTATTTCATCTAAGTTATTCGAAACATAAAATTAAAGCATTTAGATTCATTTAATATGCGGTCTGTGTCTATAAAAGCACTTTTGAAAATTTAATTTTCAGCAGACTCCAAAATGGAAAGTCTCGTCTTTGACCTAAATGTATAATTTATGTACTTGAATTGCACGTGAAATTTCCATCCATTAACTAATAAACTAAATAAGACACATATTTGTCAGTCATGCTTAAATGAAACCAGTTTATTATGTAAATTAATATTGATTATGTATTTTGCATATATTCAGTACTTATTCAGATTGCTTAGAATCTGCATAAATCAGCTAATAATATTATATGACTATACTTGTAGAAGAGTCTTATTTTATTTTCATCACTGATCAACTATTGTATTTGTCTTCTGTTGTCATGTTCTTTTTAAGCTAAAGTTGTAATTTTTCTGTGCGTTAGTCCTTTTATAAATTTTTTAATAAGGTTTTCTAGATTTGCCATGAATATATATGTAAGTTTTGAGTAAAATGTTCTTTTATTTTATAAAATGATCATTTTATATTTAAAATATCAAACAAAGAATACCATTCCTCACCTAAATAACTCCATGCTAAAACAGTCCATGTTTTTCAACCTTAAAATGACCGGAAAACACAAATTTAGATATTTTTTTCATGCTTTATATTAAGGCTGGGCGATAAAATCGATATTGGTATTTATTGATCGAACACCATTGTCAATATCGATAATAAAAAAGTTTGTTATGAAGCGCTATATTTTATTAAAACGTGGCTGCTGAGCGCATTTTCCAGGTACACCTAGTTGAAAAACATCTGAACTTTTCCGTATGCCCCGAGCTCTAAAACTAACCAATCTGCTTTACACTTTGTATGGAATATACACATTTCAGTAACAAATGGCAGACTAATTACCTCAGACAAACACAAAACACGCACTCGCGCTTGTCACTTCAGCTCAGAATAACAACATACGCGAAAGTGAGTGCCATATAGCAGCAGTGAGCAATGTCGCCAGAGTGGCTTTTTGGTTTCTTTTCTTGTGCATCCCAGCCACTACCACCCCATCTGTACGATTTTTTGGCACAGGGATAATACAGACATTCAACTTCACAATTTGTAATGTTGTAGTATGTATTTAAATAATAATGGTCGGTTCCTTTACTTGAAAGTTCAGATCTGATTATAATAATTTGTTTTGTTTACAGAGTTTGAGGATTACTGTGTCATTATTATTGACACCTTACAGGTGTTGATCTACCTTTTCCATTCCACACACTTTGTAACATTTTATTTATCAAGTTTAAGAGTCTCTTTAACACTTATGTTTATTTTATTATAAAGAGATCAGATATTTTGTTTAAATATTTTTATTTTTTCACTATTAAAACTATTTGCCTTAATACTGGTAAAGTAACATAAATAATATTCAATAATTATCAACATTGAATGATATGAAACATGATATAGTGATGATAATTTTTTTACTTTATATACATTTTATTTCACAATAAATCTTATTTCTGCCTAAAATAGGTGTAATCCAAATGGATGCGCATTATATGTGCAGTTCAAATGCATAAATCTTACATTTAGGCCTAAATATACAGCAAAGCAATAAAGAATCATGATAATAACTCTATCAAAATAATAATAAGTAAATTAATCATTCCAAGTTACAATAAGTTTACTCACTTCTTTAAGTAATTAATCACTTTTTACAGTGTAGAAATCAGTTTATAAAATAACAGGGTGATAGAGGTGTGAACCTACACTGGTCTCACGGTTCGGTTCGGTTACGATTATCATGCCATTGATTCGGTTCAATTCGATATCTCGGTGCATCACGGTGCATTGACGATGCTTTCCATACACAGTTTTATATTTTCTTCACAGCATAACAATTATTGTATTAAAATGTATAAATATATTTATATACTATTTGTAAAACAATTTTGTCCTTTAATACAAACAGTCAGATATATAAACTGTACCTTTAAACAACACGAGCATTTATAGACCATTTTGAGGGATGTAAACAAAAACAATGGTCCTAACGTATTTCCTGTTTTACATTTTTAATTTCCATTGCTTCTGAGAATCCAAAAAGGTCCACATATTGATAAATAGTGTTATGACTGCTGATTTAAAATCAAGTTATGATTGAATTGCCTCTTGTTACAGTTAGGAAATAGTTTAATGTCAAGCTGGAAATGTTCATGGGCCAATGACATGACCACATTGAAATGGTCTATAGCAAATAAACAAATATAAATATCCCACTCGCTTTCTGCCTTGTCTACCAAGTTATTTCTTACACCCCTTTGATTGGTCAAGCGCTTAACAGAAAGGGCTGCGATTGGCTCTTACACGCTGGCGCTCTTCACAGATGCGCTCATGGGCCACAGTGAGACAGAGAGTGAGAAATGGAGTTTACTTTCATTCTCTTAATCGCCATGAAATAGGGGCTTTTGCTGTAAGTTTCAGTGAAACAGAGTTCAGCAAACACACACGCAGTGAAATTGTGCACAGTTTCTGAGTTTTTTGTAGTTAGAGCATTGTAAATACTCGCGGCTTGCCTCCCTCGCCATAGTAAGCTACGGCGACATAGCGCATGTGAGATAAATGACGTCAGTACATAATAACCGGTTATGATTATTACTGAACCGATACCGAATTGTCCGCGTCTGCATCGCGGTGCACCAAAGAAACGATTAATTTTGACACCCCTACAGGGTGAGCACTGGCATGTTATTATCAGGATTATGTAGCATCAACTATAAAAGTCACTTTTACCAAGCTTTTCAACATCAAAAACTCAAAAAATAAAATAAAAATACTTTTGCTGCTTGTTCAAACTGATATAAATGAGTTTTTCATTTGAAATGAACTTAACTTTCAATATTTACAATTTTTTTTTCATGCTTTATATACATATTTTACATATTTTATTTCACAATAAATGCTATTTCTGCCTAAAATAGGTGTAATCCAAATGGATGCGCATTATATATGCATTCAAATGCATAAAACTTACATTTAGGCCTAAATATACAGCAAAGCAATGAAGAATCATGATCATAACTCTACCAAAACAATAATAAGTAACTTAATAATTTGAAGTTACAATAAGTTTATTCACTTTCACGCAGTGGCGCAGTAGGTAGTGCTGTCGCCTCACAGCAAGAACGTCGCTGGGTCGCAGGTTCAAACCTCGGCTGGGCTGGGTCAGTTGGTGTTTCTGTGTGGAGTTTGCATGTTCTCCCTGCATTCGCATGGGTTTCCTCCGGGTGCTCCGGTTTCCCCCACAGTCCAAAGACATGCGGTACAGGTGAATTGGGTAGGCTAAATTGTCCGTAGTGTATGAGTGTGAATGAGTGTGTGGATGTTCCCAGAGATGTATTGCGGCTGGAAGGGCATCTGGTGTAAAATCGTGCTGGATAAGTTGGCGGTTCATTCCGCTGTGGCGACCCCGGATTAATAAAGGGACTAAGCCGACAAGAAAATGAATGACTTATAATTATCCTTAAGAGGGAAACCATATTATTATCAGGATTATGTAGCATCAACTATTAAAAATGTCAATAAGTCACTTTTATCAAGCTTTTCAACATTAAAAACTCAAAGAATAACAACATTACGTTTGCTGCTTGTTATATGTATTTATATTTTACATATTTTATTTCACAATAAATGCTATTTCTGCCTAAAATAGGTGTAATCCAAATGGATGCACATTATACATCCAGTTCAAATGTGTAAATCCTACATGAAAGCCTAAATATTTATTGATATTGTTTCGACGGACTCGTGAGGAAAATAGTTCTGCCACAGCAAAGCAATAAAGAGTCAGGAAATAAACACAGGGATGTCAGGACTCACAGAATATTCCCAGAGAAATAAAACACCGGAGACAGACACACCATAAATAAACGTGCCGGATTTGGGGATATTATTCATGCCCATATGTGCGAAATAGCAGCGCGCCACCCATTTCAATAACAAATGCCCTCGCTAACAAATGCGATTCCTGCAAGGCGAAGCATTTGTTCAGGCTTCGCGGCATTAACGGCTTCCATAAAGACAGAATGGCAGCAACATTCGGGAGATTTTCACTTAAAACTGCCTCTCTGAATGCGCTGCTGTTCAGAGTAATTCACAATTTACATACTCGTGATGAGCTTCGGTTAGAGGATGAGAAATGCCAGGCTAAAACATGCAGATGTTTCAATATTAAACAACACGCCACTTAAGTGGGTTGCTTAAAAAGCGACACTTTCATTACTGTGTTTCTAAGCACACCTCGAAAAGTGTGCACTTTTGTAATAATGTGACGATAAACGTTTTACTCTACGGTACACTTTTAATCATGTCTGTGTGTGTTCTGAATAAATACACTTATTTTAATGGATGCGTTGAGTCAGGCTTTATTTTGAGGAATTTTATCATAGGGATTTGAAATTTCATTACTGTGTTTTCTGCCAGTATTTACTTCTTGTTTGTTTGGTTTTCAAATGGTTTCCATAACTAGCTAATTTGTTGTTATGGTGATTCTTTGTTTGATCACCTGTTGCTTGTTTAGACTGATGGTTGGTTGGTTCATGTTATTTTAACAGGTTTTGTTTTGTTTTGTTTTGCTTATAAAATTTTCATAGCACTATTTTTGATTATTAAAGGTATTGACTACCCAGCTAGCAAAATTCATGTGGCTCAAATCCAGCCCACACCAGACACTTACATCTGGAAATTTTGCAAGGAAGAATGGTCCAAAATGCCTTCAGCAAGAAGTCAGCAGGAACCCTGACTATAAGAAGCGTCTACAGGCTGTTATTTCAGCAAAAGGTGGCTGTACAAAAGACTGATGTCATTACAGTTTTTTACAATGGCTATGACAGTTTTTTCAATACATTTAACAAGTTTCCTAAACTCTTAACACAGTTAGCACAACATCCGCCTCTGTAGGCTATACATTTTACACATTTCTTGTTGCTTTGATACAAAATGCATACATTTAACACCAATTTCAAATGCTTGAACTTCTTTTACACACAAGCTCAACCAAGACCAAAACAATGTAATTTTACAGTCAAATTTACAAATGCTTTCACACAGTATGTCAGAACAGATAACGTCATGTTCTAAACAAAACTTATATAGGCTAAAGTCAAAGTGAACAGCTGCTACAAATATATTCCCTGTATTTTATTCCATTGACAATGAGAAACAGCTTATTGCAGTTATGTAAATATATATACATATATACATACATACATACATATATACATATATACATATATACATACATATATATATATTTGCATAACTGCGAGGAAATATATTTGTGTTTCAATTCACATTATGAATTACCATTTAGAAACCACACTCATGTGTTGAGATTTTTCCAATCACATGATCGTATGCTCTAAAAGAGGACTCTTTGGACTTTTGGTAGGAACAGTGAGCGTATCAAAGAACTCTGTCACCAATACGTCTAGGTAAGTTTATGCAATACAGTCATTACTGTACTATACACAGTGTTTTGCAGTAAACTACTCTATAAACCTGGAGTTCATTAGTACATACAGTAGATATACAGTACAGTACAGCACAGCATTTACATACACTGTGTCTAATTACTTTCAGAGAATCATGGAGTTGGAGGCCAATCAAGTCCCACATGAAATTATCTATGTTGACGAGGCTGGCTTCAACTTGGGGAAAAAGGATTTCGCTGTGGGAGAAACCTACGGTAATAGACCAAAGGGCCACAGTTACCGTGCCGGGCCAGAGTTGAAGAAGCTGGGCAAATTCAGAAGACAGGGCAGAATAGAAGATTACTTTGTTTTTTTTAAATTATAATTCCAGTGCTTTTTCTGTGTGTAATCTTGCAGTGATGTCCTTTCGCAAATAAAGACTGTTCTGCAGCAATTTTGTGTCTGTATTTTTTTTTTTTTTTACATAAACTGTACAATTTAGTTTATTTATTTAATCCACTCTGAGATGGTCTTTCATTTTTTTGTATTGAATTTCTGCAGCAAAAGAAACAAAATGCATGCATTTACTAAACCCAACAAAACAAAAATGTGTAGAGGCTTCAAATATAAAATCAGACCTGACACATAAATTAATGCAGTTTCTGTAATGTCAGCTGATGATAGTGTTTTTATTGTCAATGTGTTATGATGGACTAAATGTTCCTGTTGGAAGAGAACACGTGTTAGTGTTTTGAATAATGATTTGCTTTTGAAACATGTTCACAGTGTTTTGTTAGACGTGGTGTATTGTGTTGGTTTATTATTGTATTTTGAAAAGTAGTTTTGGAGTTTAGTTTACAATGTGTGATTTTGAGCATGAAATTAACTGTTTTGACAATTGTGTGTTTTAGGTGTGTTAAGAGTTTAGCAAACTTGTTAAATGTATTGAAAAAACTGTCATAGCAATTGTAAAAAACTGTATTGTGTTGGGGTGCCCAAATTTTTGCACCTGTCTGTATTTGTTAAGACTTAAATTGCACTGCATCTGTTGATTAAATAAATGTTATGTCAGAACTGAAATGTTGCTTTTTCCCTAGTGTGTAAAATATATGCAAATGAAATTGCTAATTTAAAAAGCCAGGCTATGGCTTGCAATTATGACAATTATCAGGGGTGGCAAAACTTTTGCATAAGACTGTATATATACAAGTTTTAAGAGAAACTAAAATATGCAACAAATGCATTCAGCAGTACACATTACCTTTCAAAGACAATAACATTATGAAATTACAAATAAAAGTCCTACTAAAAGTCATACTTGACGTGAATATGAAATAATTGTATTTAATGTCAATGTAAACTACATTACTTTTTTATTTAATTGTAAATAACATGCAATTAAGTGTGTTTTTATTTAATCAAAATGTAATATTTTTTATATATTCTTAAGTAGATCATTTATTTCCATGATTATTATTTTTTTTAAATAAGCTAAAGTGTATTTCTTTTTCACAATATATTTATAACAAATGTATGATTAAACAGCAATAAAAGACATGACTGTATAAATGTGATGCAGAAATAAGTAGATCTGAATGTCTGTGTTTTAAAACTAAACACATTGAACATTGAGCTAGTCCATCTACTGTATCTGGGTCAGTGGTGAAAAATAACCACTGTATAGACTTCGATTGCCTCTAAATATACTGGAAATCAACACAGTGACATAATCGTGCCTTATATTCCGTCTGCAATCCGCTTGATGTGAAGAATCCAGCAGAAGTGTCTGATCTGCCTGACTGCTCCTCTGAAATCAGTCACATTCAAGCTCACTCTGTTAAACAGGCCTCTAGTCTTGCCTTCGACAGCTTGCCATGACTTTTACTATTGGCCTCTAGGGCTGCTGAATGCCATAAACCGTCTTATTACACTCAGATCATATTAATCTGCCTTTTCCACTGCGTTTAATTGCAATATAACAACATGCAAAGCACCAGCTGCCTTGTCTGAAGGACTCGCTCCATTCCACATTATTTTCAGTGCTGGGTGGTAACTGGTGATGTGTAATCTGGATTAGGGGATAGTATGCTTTGTCCGATATTACCTTCTATTTAAAGTATAATATTGTTGTTTGACAAAGTAAAAGGTCTGCATAGACCAAAGTGTAGAAAAATAAATAGTAATTGTATCCCAAAGAAAGAACTGCATTCAATTCCAGTCTTATTTTCTGCACAAATCTACATGGGTTTGAAATACATTTGTAATATTTGTAAAAATTATTTGCAAATCAGAGCTGAGTACAGCCATCTGACCAATCAGAGCATAGCCGAGCCATCTGACCAATCAGAATAGAGAACGGACATCTGGCCAATCATAACAGAGACATCTGACCAATCAGAGAAGAGACATGACCAACCATAGCAGAGTAAAGACATCTGACCAATCAGAGTAGAGACATCTAACCAATCAGAGTAGAGTAGATATATCTGACCAATCAGAGCAGTGTAGAGACATCTGACCAATCAGAGTAGAGTAGATATATCTGACCAATCAGAGCAGAGATATCTAACCAATCAGAGTAGAGTAGATATATCTGACCAATCAGAGCAGTGTAGAGACATCTGACCAATCAGAGCAGAGACATCTAACCAATCAGAGTAGAGTAGATATATCTGACCAATCAGAGCAGTGTAGAGACATCTGACCAATCAGAGTAGAGTAGATATATCTGACCAATCAGAGCAGAGTCTAGCCAAGTGACTAATTAGAGTAGAGTCTAGCCACTTGACCAATCAGAGCGGTGTAGAGATACGTAACCAATCAGAGTAGAGTGGATATATCTAGCCAATCAGAGCAGAGAAATCAGAGCAAACAAGAGACATCTAACCAATCAGAGTAGAGTAGATATATCTGACCAATCAGAGCAGAGACATCTAACCAATCAGAGCAGAGTAGATATATCTGACCAATCAGAGCAGAGACATCTAACCAATCAGAGCAATGTAGAGACATCTGACCAATCAGAGTAGAGTAGATATATCTGACCAATCAGAGCAGAGTCTAGCCAAGTGACCAATTAGAGTAGAGTCGAGCCACTTGACCAATCAGAGCGGTGTAGAGATACGTAACCAATCAGAGTAGAGTAGATATATCTGACCAATCAGAGCAGAGACATCTAACCAATCAGAGCAGATATATCTGACCAATCAGAGCAGAGACATCTAACCAATCAGAGCAGAGTAGATATATCTGACCAATCAGAACAATGTAGAGACATCTGACCAATCAGAGTAGAGTAGATATATCTGGCCAATCAGAGCAGAGTCATGCCAACTGACCAATTACAGCCGAGTCGAGCCACTTGACCAATCAGAGCAGTGTAGAGATATGTTACCAATCAGAGTAGAGTAGAGTAGATATATCTGGCCAATCAGATCAGAGACATCTGAGAAATCCGAGCAGAGCAGAGACATCTAACCAATCAGAGTAGAGTAGATATAAAAAAAAAAACATCTGACCTGATGATTTAAGAGTTGTCTCTCTATAGAACAAACATGATTGATTTTATTTTATGTAACATTTTTGGATTCGTGAGGATAAATAGTTATAGATGTGACGTCTCTCCATTATGGATGTGACAGATGTAAAATTGGCACTAGTGTGACGTTGATAAATCAAATATAATAGTTTGAAAACATCGACAGAGACATTTCTGAGTATTTTATAGTAGAAACACCAAGAAACAGCTTCACTATTTTGGTGAAAACTTGACTTTTTCCATGGCGAGGTTGACATGTGCATGGACTTGCTAACAGACATGCTGGATTATTCTGTGTTTTGCTTTTAATGGCAGAACCAAGATGAAGTGACGTGGAATAACAGGAGAGGAGCGTTTCCCCCCGCAGCTTCTCCCAGCTCAATTAACAAACTCCAGTTTCTGCTGAAGGGGGGATTCAGCATGTGACAGAAGAGGAGGAGGACAGAAAGAGGAGCATCCTGTATGTGTGTGTGTGTGTGTCCTGATGGCCCGCAGCATTTCCCAAGTCTTATGGATCGGTTCCCCACTGAGTCGGACTTAACAAGCCTGGACTGCAGCGATACTTGCTGATCCGCTGAATTCCTCTGATGTTAATTGATGGGCTGAGTTAGGGAGAGAATAAATAAAGGCGGCCGGACAGTAGCTGCAGGTCTGTTTGTACTGTCGTGCTGCTCGTGAGCTGCGTGTGTCCAGTAGTGAATGAGTAAAGAATGTATGAAAAACAAGGAGCTCTGGATGTTCAGTAGAGATGGTGTGATATACAGTGGGGGGAGTTTTGAACACATTGTCATGTTTTTTTCATAAGAGATAATATTTCTAAAGGAGCTGTTGAGATGGAATTGAAAACCCAAACAATACAAACATACATTCATTCATTTTCTTTACCGCTTAGTCCCTTTATTAATCCAGGGTCGCCACAGCGGAATGAACCGCCAACTTATCCAGCACATGTTTTACGCAGCAGATGCCCTTCCAGCTGCAACCCATCTCTGAGAAACATCCACTCATTCACACTCATACACTACGGACAATTTAGCCTACCCAATTCACCTGTACTGCATGTCTTTGGACTGTGGGGGAAACCAGAGCACCCGGAGGAAACCCACGCGAACGGAGGGAGAACATGCAAACTCCAAACAGAAATGCCAACTGACCCAGTCGAGGCTAGAACCAGTGACCTTCGTCGCCTACAAACATACAAATAAAGCAAAACAAAACAATCTGAAAAATGACTTGTGTGTAATAACAATGAACTGACAGAAGGAGAAAATACTGAACTACTGAAATGTTTTTAATACTTTACATACTGTAAAAGGCTTTTTTGAATGATGGCAGCTTAAAGGGCCACGAAACCCCCTGTCTCAGCAGGGTGTTTTCACACCTCTGTTTTGAAAAAAGTCAGGAAAGTTGGGCGTGTCCAGCACTGGGAGTGTGGGAGTGTCGGGGGAGGGAAAGAGGGTAAGATATGCATGGAAGGGCGTTTCCATCTGGGCGCGCGCTAAATTTCACAGGCAAAACAAACGGAGAGAGGCTGATTTGATACGCATGGCGAATGAGAGAAAAAAATCCTCCGCATTTCTCTGTAACTTATGTACTCGGTAGGTAGATAGCGTCAGAAAGCCGTGTGTGTATAGACTATCCTGTCACAAAATGCGGTGAAAATCCTGCACGACGGGAATAGTTAGTGTTTATATGTTTACACTCGGAGAGCAGCATTTACAGCAGGTCTTTCAGTCTATAATATTGTACTGTAATATTGCAGTGATATTAACATACTGTAAACTCAGTAACTAAATCATTTTGACTGAGGTATGTCTTTAAAAACTGAAAGAGCACTGCTGAAGATACGACAAACTTTGTAATCTGGGTTAAACAAAGAGCACTGATCGCACACACTTACCTAATCTGTAGCGACAGGACAAAAAGGAGACGAGCGACAAATACGGATTTCACCATTTCCAGATGCGAAAAGCTCTCGGGTAAAAAATGTTCCTTACAAACGCGTTTCTGTCGCGTGTCGCGTGCACTGTAATCCACACGTGAGTCCAGCAGCGCTCTCATAGAAGGAAAATGAAAACAAATCCTTGTTGCAGCACACTAATAAACGCAAAACCGATGACTCTTGTCTCCAAATTCTTGTTCTTTCACTTGTTTTGGCAACACAACGTGGCGTCTCTCTTCCGTCTGTACGGTGTAAACAAATAAACAGTCTCCGGAGCTATCATGCATATTAATGAAGTTTCGCGTCATACACAATAGAGCGCGCTGATTGGTTTGAAGCACGTCTTTGTCATGAATTAATGCCGCACACTCACATACGTCAGAATGTTCTGGAAAAGACAGACAGCCACTCTCCACTCTGGATTTACACCTATGTATCTCATGGCCGTGACGCAGCTTCAAAAATTCGATTCAAACCGGAAGAACGAATTTGCTCAAAATAACGCAAAAACAACCAATTTTCACTTTTTAGTGCAATATATGTGTCCTAATAGTGTTTATAGCAGCGTGGGACACATATATGACTGTCAACAGCTCAAAACATGTGTTTTGGTGTTTCGTGACCCTTTAAAGAGACGCCTCTCATATGGAGAATGAAGTTGCATGCTTTGCTCAGGTGTGAGTTTATCACAGACTTCAACAGAGTGTCAAAATCTTGATGGTTCTGTGGATCTCGTCTATCAAAACTGATCTATAATTTGTATTTTCTATTGGATTCGGGTCAGGTGATTGGCTGGGCCATTCTACAGCTTGATTTTCTTTCTCTGAAAGCATTTGAGAGTATTCTTGGCTGTGTTTTAGATCATTGGGCCCTATCATACACCCGGCGCAATAAGGCGCAAGATGAGTTTGCTGCGACGTGTTGTTATTTTCAGACCAGCGCAACCCTAATTTTCCCGTTTTGCGCGACATATTTTAAATAATAAATCCATATGTGGCACTGTGTGGACTCATGGGTGTTCCGGTCGAGAAAAGAGGTGTGTTGAGGTGCATTGTTGGGGCGTTGCTATTTTTAGGAACTGAAATAAACTGTGCAATAAACCAGCTGAAAGCAGATCTAAAGTCCAGCGCAGAGTGCGTTAGTTGTGAGCCTCGCTCACACATTGCTTAATACACACAGGATGTACAGCAATACAGAAATATCTTTACAAATGAAAAAGAATTAAAGGATTAAAATATTACAAAAATTATTATTTTCTACATAAATATAAAAACCACTGCCTCCATGCCTTCTTCATCTCGGGGGGCTTTATTTTTTGTTTATTCATGACAACTTGCTTTTGTATAATGTTATTATTATCAGCAGTATTATTTATTATATGCATATTTATATTTGTTTTATTAAAAACAAGCTTAGATTTGTCCACCTGTCAGCTTTTAGACCATATGGGGCATAAGAATAGGACGTGTGTTTGGATATAACTCAGTTTTTTGACCACACTTCATTAATATTGTTCATTTATTTGTTTGCTGGAAATTAAAACTGAATTTCTAAATAGTTTTGAAACAAATCTTTGCGCTTAACAAACTAAATTAATTATGTAGGCTAATGGATGTCTTCAGTGGAGAGTACAACACGTTTCCTCATCCACGAAAGAGAGAAAGATCCTTCATCCTCCTGCTAATGTAGATGTTGGACTGAAGCAGCTGATATCCAGTTACAATGAGGAAGGGCAGATGGTTGCTGAAGAACTAGATTTCAGCTGCTGTCTGGGCTTTCACTGCTAAACTACACCTCCCTTTCTTTATATGTTCGATACTTTTTCCTGAGTCATTTAATTTAATTACACAGAACGTAATTTGTAAACTTGTTTTCTTTGCATGTGTGGATTTCTTTGGTTGTTTCCAATATCTGGTGAAAATGTCAAGTCAACAGCATCTTTAGAAATATGTTTTCTGAGGAAAAATTGTGACAATTACATTTTTTATTCAGTGGCGCTACCAGGCTTCCATACAAAACCTTTACACACATACTACTGTAATAATAACTGCACAGGTCAATCATAGGTGTAATACATGGAGTAATTACATGGAGTTTGTTTATTTAATTTAGGACTTCATTCATTCATTTTCTTGTCGGCTTTGTCCCTTGCGGGGTCGCCACAGCGGAATGAACCGCCAACTTATCCAGCACGATTTTACGCAGCGGATGCCCTTCCAGCCGCAACCCATCTCTGGGAACATCCACACACACATTCACACTCATACACTATGGACAATTTAGCTTACCCAATTCACCTGTACTGCATGTCTTTGGACTGTGGGGGAAACCGGAGCACCCGGAGGAAACCCACGCGAACCCAGGGAGAACATGCAAACTCCACACAGAAACGCCAACTGAGCCCAGCCGAGGTTCGAACCTGCGACCCAGCGACGTTCTTGCTGTGAGGCAACAGCACTACCTACTGCGCCACTGGGTTGCCCTTAATTTAGGACTTATATTATTATTTTTAGCGGCTCCCCGCGTTGGCGTGGGTTTCCTCCGGGTGCTCCGGTTTCCCCCACAGTCCAAATACATGCGGTACAGGAGAATTTAGTAGGCTAAATTGTCCGTAGTGTATGAGTGTGAATGAGTGTGTATGGATGTTTCCCAGAGATAGGTTGCAGCTGGAAGGGCATCCGCTGTGTAAAACATGTGCTGGTTAAGTTGGCGGTTCATTCCGCTTTGGTGACCCCAGATTAATAAAGGGACTAAACCGAAAAGAATATGAATGAATGAATGAATTTTTGGGCGGCAAAGTGGCTCTGTGGTTAACACTGTTGCCTCACAGCAAGAAGGTCGCTGGTTCGAGTCCCGGCTGAACCAGTTGGCATTTGTGTGGTTTGCATGTTCTCTCCGTGTTGGCGTTTGTTTCATCTGGGTGCTGCGGTTTCCCCCACAGACTAAAATTGGCCTTAGTATATGAGTGTGTGTGTGTGTATATATATATACAGTTGAAGTCATAATTATTAGCCCCCCTTTGAATTTTATTTAATTTTTTAAATATTGTCCAAATTATGCTTAACAGAGCAAGGAAATTTTCACAGTATGTCTGATAATATTTTTTCTTCTGGAGAAAGTCTTATTTGTTTTATTTCAGCTAGAATAAAAGCAGTTTTTAATTTTTAAAAAAACATTTTAAGGTCAAAATTATTAGCTCCTTTAAGCTATATTTATTTCCGTCAGTCTACAGAACAAACCATCATTATACAATAACTTGCCTAATCATCCTAACCTGCCTAGTTAACCTAATTAACCTAGTTAAGCCTTTAAATGTCACTTTAAGCTGTATAGAAGTGTCTTGAAAAATATCTAGTCTAATATTATTTACTGTCATCATGACAAAGATAAAATAAATCAGTTATTAGAGATGAGTTAATAAAACTATTATGTTTAATCTTCTCTACGTTAAACAGTAATTGAGGAAAAAAAATAAGCGGGGGCTAATAATTCTGACTTCAACTGTATATATATATATATATATATATATACAAGAGTTCTGTCTGCTTCTTGAATCTGATTGGCTGATAGCCATGCGATATTCTGCAATAACAGCATTTATACAGCCTCCTTACTCTTCTGAATTACTCCGCCCACATACAGCGACAAGAGGACACTTTACAGTTTGACAAATATTGCTGCTGTTGGACAACATAATGTACTTTTGAGGCTTTTTTAGTTGAGAATGTAGTTGTTTAGATTGCAACTATGCAGTTTATTTATAAGGACAGTGCCTATTTTAAAATATTTATAATTTCTGAGAGACCAAAAAAACGGTTGACGTTGTCTATCCACAAGATGGCGCCAGGACTGCATAATAAGCCCTTGCTTAGAAGATTAAAACACCATCCCCCGGTTTCACAAACAAGGTTTAAGGCTAGTCTTGGATTTAAATTGCATGTTTGAGCTGTTTCAACTAAAAATAACTTGCAGTGAGATGTCTTAAAATACGTCAGTGTCATTTTTTGTCTACAGGCGCACACCAGTAATGTATTTTTCTAAGGCTGTTTTTATAAATGTGGCTTAAATAGCCTAATTTAACTAAGGTCTAGTCCTGGCTTAAGCTAAGCCCTGTTTGTGAAACTGGGCCCATGATTTCTAACTACAGCTGATTAAATCATTATTAAAATGGTAAGTGATATTCTAAGTCGATCTCTCTCTTTTGTATAGATTGCAACTAGGACAGTGCCTATTTTTTACTTTCCTATCCCGGTTCTCAACAGTGTTATTCAGAGACCTCAATCCTGAATACCCCCTCCTTATCGCAAACACAGCAGCAGTCTGGTAGTGATTGCGCTGCTTTTTTTTGGGGTTAATTATTGTGATATCCCGATTGCAACAGAGAAATACTGTAGACTGTAACTAGAGGTGTGAACCTACACTGGTCTCACGGTTCGGTTCGGTTACAATTATCATGCCATCGATTCCGTTCAATTCGATATCTCGGTACATTGTCGATGCATTCCCCAAACACAGTTTTATATTTGGGGCTGTCTGTATAAACACACACACAGACACACAGCACCAAGCAAGCGACACAGAGCAACACGCCCTCTCATTCACACACATACACGCACACACAAACATAGACAGCAACACACAGCATCGCTCTCTCTCATTCACACACATAAACACACACACACACACACACACACACGTGCTTGCGCGGGGTCGATATTGTTAGACCGCCCTCTCCCGTTAAACTTACACCAGAGTTACCGACCGCTCCCGTGCTTTATTTGGAAATTCATTTCCGCGCCGCAAGAAATCTGGTCTGGTCCAGCGGCTCCCGCCTCACACCCGCGGGAATACAGACCTCTATCCAGAAGTATCGCCGTATCAGCCGAGAGGAGAGAAAAAGTCACGCCAGCAGGTCAAATGGGCCACAGCGAGAGAGAGAGAGAGAGAGAGAGAGAGAGAGAGAGAGAGAGAGAGAGAGAGAGAGAGAGAGAGAGAGAGAGAGAGAGAGAGAGAGAGAGAGAGAGAGAGAGAGAGAGAGAGAGTAATGGAGTTTACTTTCATTCTCTCAATCGCAGTGAAATAGGGGCTTCTGCTGTAAGTGTCAGTGAAAGAGTGTCCAGAAAACACACACGCAGTGAAATTGTGCACAGTTTGTGCGTCAAGTAGACGAAGCATTGTAAACGCTCGCGCTCGCCTCCCTCGCCATAGTAAGCTACCGCGACATAGCGCATAGGAGATAAATGACGTCAGTACATAATAACCGGTTATGATTATTACTGAACCGATACCGAATTGTCCGCATCTGCATCGCGGTGCACCGAAGAAACAATTAATTTTGACACCCCTTACTGTAACACTGTAAGAAGATATCTCTGTAGACGGAGGGCATTTCATGTCAAGTTCAGCCTTATAATCTTAAAATGTAAGTAAAATCACCTGTTTTGTGATCACTTTAGACATTACGCTAGAGAATCATTCAAACACTAGCTCTAAAGTGACGTTGGTGAGTCAGTAACGGCTTCTGCTGTTTTGACGTCAGCTGCAGTTGTGAATGAATGGCGGAAGAAAGTAGTTCCTAATGCAAAAGGGTTTTTAGACTCTCCGTGTTGGATTTTCTTTTTTTATATACACAATTATGCCGTTGAACAATATCACTCGTAGCAGTGCCATATGGCTGTATAGCAGCACTGGTGGCATACAGCCATATCGCACTGCTACTCATGTGATATTGCTCATATATATATATATATATATATATATATATATATATATATATATTATATATATATATATATATATATATATGTATATATATATATGAATAAATTACAAAATAAATAATACATTAAATTAATAATTATTAAATGAATAGGTTGCATTTCAGTCATTATAGTGATATAATGCTTCTGGAAATGTCTATATAACACATTTGATTAAAAAAAGTAATCAAAAAATGTAATTAAAAAGTTCAGTATTAGCCAATAAATGCTTTTCTATTGATTATTGAGAATGGTATTAATAATTATGGACATGCCACTTTTATAAATAAAGGTAAATAAAAGCTGAAGAATATTTTCTTTTGGGTCAAGCCTGTGTCATTTTCCGGTCCCAAAAGTCTTGCTGGTGAATAAAAGTATCTTTAAGTCATAATTTGTCAGGGGTTTGATTAATTTTATGCTTAACTTAATATATAATTATATATAAAAAGAGACTTGCACTCATATCAGCATAATACATTGTTTCTCATTCTTCACATAAGTTCTACTCTAACCTTAACTCCTTATTTCATTCCTGCTTTTCTTGATTCTCTTAAATCCAACTTGTGCTGTGTAAATGTCCCCCTCGCTGTGAAAGGGAGAGCGAGTTCTTCCTTATATTAAATAAAAAGATGCCACATGTAAACAAATCAGCCTTGATTAAAGCTACAACCACAAAACAGCATGATTTCATCAGCAAACTTAAAAAACAAACACTCTTTTTGTTGTTCGCCGTTAAAATTTGATCAATCAAAAAAACAACGCAACATTTTCTGACATTTGGTATTCACAAAGGAGCACTTTTTAATTTTTATGACACAATATAAACTCCCTACCACTCATTGCTCTCTGGAAATTTACATATAAAGTGTCTGATAAGCATATTTATGTGTGTGTGTCTGTGTGTTTGCACATTACAATGCTGAACATAAAATATGGAGAGCGTGTGAAGCCAGATCAGCCTCAAAATGAATTGGATGTGTATTTATGAATTGTGTTTTTAATTAACGAACTGGATTTTGAGTCTACGAATTGGATTTGTGTGTTTACGAATTGCGTTTTGAATTTCTGAATTAGATTTGTGTATTTACGAATTGTTTTGAATTTATGAATTGTGTTTTGTGTATTTATGAATTGTGTTTTGAATTTACAAATTGTGCTTTGTGTATTTATGAAGTATGTTTTGAATTTATGAATTGGATTTGTGTATTTACGAATTGTGTTTTGAATTTACGAATTGGATTTGCGTCTATATATGAATTGTGTTTTGAATTTACGAATTGGATTTGCGTCTATATATGAATTGTGTTTTGAATTTACGAACTGGATTTGCGTCTATTTATGAATTGTGTTTTGAATTTACGAACTGGATTTGTGTGTTTAGGAATTGTGTTTTGAATTTACGAAATGTTTTGTGTATTTATGAATTGTGTTTTGGATAAAAAAAATTGGATTTGTGTGTTTACGAATTGTGTTTTGAATTTATGAATCAGATTTGTGTTTATATATGAATTGTGCTTTGAATTTACAAATTGGATTTGTGTCTTTATGAATTGTGTTTTGTGTATTTATGAATTTTGTTTTAAATTAACAAATTGGATTTGGGTGTTTATGAACTGTGTTTTGAATTAACAAATTGGATTTGCGTATTTACAAATACTTTTTTGATTTTCCGAATTGTGTTTTGTGTATTTATAAATTGTGTTTTGAATTTACGAATTGGATTTGCGTCTATATATGAATTGTGTTTTGAATTTACGAACTGGATTTGCGTCTATTTATGAATTGTGTTTTGAATTTACGAACTGGAATTGTGTGTTTAGGAATTGTGTTTTCAATTTACGAAATGTTTTGTGTATTTATGAATTGTGTTTTGGATAAAAAAATTTGAATTTGTGTGTTTACGTATTGTGTTTTGAATTTATGAATCAGATTTGTGTTTATATATGAATTGTGCTTTGAATTTACAAATTGGATTTGTGTCTTTAGGAATTGTGTTTTGTGTATTTATGAATTTTGTTTTAAATTAACAAATTGGATTTGCGTATTTACAAATACTTTTTTGATTTTCCGAATTGTGTTTTGTGTATTTATAAATTGTGTTTTGAATTTACGAATTGGATTTGTGCATTTACAAATTGTGTTTTGAATTAACGAATTGGATTTGCGTCTATTTATGAATTGGGTTTTGAATTTACGAATTGGATTTGCGTCTATTTATGAATTGGGTTTTGAATTTACGAATTGGATTTGCGTCTATTTATAAATTGTGTTTTGAATTTATGAACTGGATTTGTGTGTTTAGGAATTGTGTTTTGAATTTACGAAATGTTTTGTGTATTTATGAATTGTGTTTTGGATAAAAAAATTGGATTTGTGTGTTTACGAATTGTGTTTTGAATTTATGAATCAGATTTGTGTTTATATATGAATTGTGCTTTGAATTTACAAATTAGATTTGTGTCTTTATGAATGGTGTTTTGTGCATTTATGAATTTTGTTTTAAATTAACAAATTGGATTTGCGTATTTACGAATTTTGTTTTGAATCTACGAATTGGATTTGCGTGTTTATGAACTGTGTTTTGAATTAACGAATTGGATTTGCGTATTTACAAATACTTTTTTTGATTTTCCGAATTGTGTTTTGTGTATTTATAAATTGTGTTTTGAATTTACGAATTGGATTTGTACATTTACAAATTGTGTTTTGAATTTACGAATTGGATTTGCGTCTATTTATGAATTGTGTTTTGAATTTACGAACTGGATTTGCGTCTATTTATGAATTGTGTTTTGAATTTACGAACTGGATTTGTGTGTTTAGGAATTGTGTTTTGAATTTACTAAATGTTTTGTGTATTTATGAATTGTGTTTTGGATAAAAAAATTGGATTTGTGTGTTTACGAATTGTGTTTTGAATTTATGAATCAGATTTGTGTTTATATATGAATTGTGCTTTGAATTTACAAATTAGATTTGTGTCTTTATGAATGGTGTTTTGTGCATTTATGAATTTTGTTTTAAATTAACAAATTGGATTTGCGTATTTACGAATTTTGTTTTGAATCTACGAATTGGATTTGCGTGTTTATGAACTGTGTTTTGAATTAACGAATTGGATTTGCGTATTTACAAATACTTTTTTTGATTTTCCGAATTGTGTTTTGTGTATTTATAAATTGTGTTTTGAATTTACGAATTGGATTTGTGCATTTACAAATTGTGTTTTGAAATTTCGATCTGGATTTGTGTATTTAGGAATAGTGTTTTCAATCTACAAAATGTGTTTTGTCTATTTAGGAATTGTGTTTTGAATAAAAAAATTGGATTTGTGTGTTTACGAATTTGATTTGTGTATTTATGAATTGTGTTTTGTGCATTTATGAATTGTGTTTTGAATTTTACGAATTGTTTTAAATTACGAATTTTATTTGAGCGTTTTCAGATTGTGTTTTGAATTTATGAATTGGATTTGCGAATTCACGAATTGTGTTTTGAATTTACGAATTGTTTTAAATTATGAATTAAAATTTTGTATTTACAAATTGTGTTTTGAATTTAACAAATTGTGTTTTGTGTATTTATGAATTGTGTTTTGAATTTACGAATTGTGTTTTGTGTTTTGAATTTCGAAATTGGATTTGTGTATTTATGAACTGCGATTTGAAATTATGAATTGTGTTTTGTGTATTTATGAACTGTTTTGAAATTGTGAATTGTGTTTTAAATTAACGAATTAGATTTGCGTATTTACGAATTGTGTTTTGAGTTTCCAAATTGGATTTGTGAATTTACGAATTGCGATTTGAAAATACGAATTGTGTTTTGAAATAATTGAATTAGATTTGCATATTTACAAATTGTTTCAAATTTATGAATTGTGTTTTGTGTATTTATGAATTGTGTTTTAAATTTACACACTGGATTTTTGTATTTATGAATTGTGTTTTGAATTTAACGAGTTGTGTTTTGTGTATTTATGAATTTTGAAATATGAATTGTTTATGCATTTTATTTTGTAAATGTATTATTTTTGAGACTGATCTGGCTCCACAGGGGGCGATTGTGTTTTGGATATCTATTAAAAAAAAGGAAAGAAAAGGCGTCTGCGAGCTCTAGGGATTGGGCCGGCAGATCCGTCTTTGCATTGTCAGGAGGATTTACGGTGCAGGTGTGTATCCATCAATCACGCCAGCGTATGCCAAAGACAACTCTGTGTCTCGCTGCCATTTGTACGGCTGTCCACACAAATTGATCCTTAACAAGACGCCTCTCCTCCTCTCCTAAAGCAATGCTTGCCTTTTAACACATCCATGAATGCTCGGCTTGTTTACACTAATGTTGAGGAGAAATTAAAGATGACACTTTTGCAAACGGTCGCTTCCAGCAAAAACCCCAAACCAGGGACAATCCTCTGATGTTAACCAGCTATGATTGTTTTTGCTGTTTTTTTTGAGAGCGGCTTTCATTTATAGGAAGTAAACGCACGTTTGTTTTTCATAGTTGAGATGAATATTGTTTATTTACTAAACTGAGATGTTTTTCATCTACTGTACATGCGCACATTTCCAGGAGTTGTATATTTATAAAATATTTACTCAGACTCGAGTGGTTGTAAAAGTTATACATTTCGGTCCCACTTTATATTGTCGCTTATACCTGTGAACTTACATGGTAATTAGATGTGTAAGTAGTATGTAACTACAGTGTATGTACACACTGGTACAGATTATTTACTTGTGTATACTGGTGTAACTACACTCATGTAACAACCAACTGAATAGTATGTGTAAGTACAAATGTGTAACAGGACATTGGTAACAACACTAGGAAAGTACACATCTGTAACAAGAATTATGTAAGTGCATTGTGTAACAACAATATGTACTTGCAGATGTTTTCCCACTTCCACACCTGTTTGCAGATCATGTACTTGTGAACACTGTATGGCTGCATTAGAAGGTTTCACCTTGTGATACAAGTGTACTTGCATGGTAAATCCACAGGATCCACTCAATATAAAGTGTAAAATGGTCACAAATTACTGTTCATATATTCATTCATTTTCTTTTCGGCTTAGATGGGTTGGAGCTGGAAGGGCATTCACTGTGTAAAACCTATGCTGGATAAGTTGGCGGTTCATTCCGCTGTGGCGACCCCAGATTAATAAAGGGACTAGGCCGAAACGAAAATGAATTTTATTTTAAACTTTATATTGTGGACTGTTCCTGTGGAGTTACCATGTAACTACACTGTTATTAAAGTGTTGCATGGAAGATATTTCTACAAGTTACACAGTAATTTGTGACCATTTTACACTTTATATTAAGTGGACAGTTCCTGTGGATTTACCATGTAAGTACACTGGTATCACAAGGTGAAACCTTCTAATGCAGCATTAGTTCTGCCATACAGTGTTCACAAGTGCATGATCTGCAAACAGGTGTAGAAGTGGGAAAACATCTGCAAGTACATATTGTTGTTACACAATGCACTTCTTGTTACAGATGTGTACTTTCCTACTGTTGTTACCAATGTCCTGTTACACATTTGTACTTACACATACTATTCAGTGGGTTGTTACATGAGTGTAGTTACACCAGTAATACAAAAGTAAATACTATGTAAACGTGTGTACATACACTGTACTTACATACTACTTACACATCTAATTACCATGTAAGTTCACAGGTATAAGCGACAATATAAAGTGGGACCTAAATTTCTTTCCTCTGTTAAACTCAAAACAAGATGTTAATTATTATTTTGGCTTAATAATTTTGTCTTCAAATGTGCACCCGGATACTGCAAACAAAACTGCTGCGGCGTTCAGCAGCTGTATTGAATCTGCCTATGGAAAGCATATTTAATTTAGCCTTGTCAACAGTCTCTGCGCCTCACTAGAAATCTTCCTACTATAGTAGTTTTTAAAAGTAAATACACTGGGGAGACTGGAAAAAAAGATCTGCATGGGGAAAAAAGATCAGGTTACTTTGATGATGGAAATTTCCCTTTGTTTCCTCTAACAAAGTACAGCTATGGAAAAATTCTTATGTTTTATATTTATAGTTAAACGAGTAAAACATAATTTCTTTTTATTCTGTAAACTCCTGATGCCATTTCATCTCAATTTAAAATAAAAATATTGTCATTTGTGCATAAAATAATAATACAAATTTGCCATATTGTAAGATTTATGTTCAGGTTTTGTTTTCAGAAGAGTTGAGAAATCAATATTAGGAAGAACCCTGATTTTCAATTATAATATATAATATATAATTGACTAATTGTCATGCTTTGAGAAACAAATCCTATAAATAGAAGTATTTTATTTGAAATTTGGAAGAAATATTATCAGACTTTTAGGGTGCTTTCACACTTGGTTCAATTGCCTGGACCGTACCCAAGTTCGATTGTCCCCCCTTGCCACCTTCTCGGTTGGTTTGTGTTCACACTGTCTTTTTTCCTTCTGAACCCCGGTACGCTTGCTTCATAGAGCTGCTATTTTGTTTACGGCTGTTGCTAGGTGACGGTCACGAAAGCAAAGCGCCAAAATGGAGACTTCCGCACATCGCGGTCGATTTGCTTTTACTGAATCATAAGTTTTGGACATACAGAAAGCGACTCGCGTCTGTCTGCTGCAAAAATATTATAAACATTCAGAACATCACACAGTGACTGCAGAAGCTGTTTCTGGAGGAGACAAGCAGACATCACTGTGCATCACTGTGCTTGGCTCAGTCCCGCTAAAGGTACAATACGTGGCGCACATACACACACACAGTCTTATGCTGCGTTCAAAAATCTGAACTTCTGCGGACATTTGCGCCGCGTTAACCAATCAGGAGCTTGCTCTTGTGGGGGTGTGATTGTGACGTAGCATCTGTTGTTGGTGTCCCGGGGGAAATCCTCCAGCCGACACCGACAACAGTTCATCAAACTGGGCTTGGCTCAGTCAGAAGCACCGCTGAAAGCCTCCGTCATCCAGGTTAAGTTTCTGGAGGAATTTATGAGCTCACAGAGCTGGGTGCACCTCTGAAAGTATCTAGTGGACTCAGACACTGCTCCAAACGTATCGACGCTGTTTTACATCCTTCAAAAAGCACATCAACACAGTTATTTTATCAATAAAATCCATGTTAGCCATTTAGAAGCCAGTTGGAGAAAAACTGTGCAGAGCTGCGGCCCTCCAGAAATCCAGTTTGAGACCTATGCTTTAGATCAGGGGTGTCCTGCATAGTTTAACTCCAACTTCCTTCAACACACCTGCCTGGACGTTTCTAGTATATCTAGAACGAGCTTAATTAGCTGGTTCAGGTGTCTCTAATTGGGGTTGGAACTAAACTTTGCAGGACGCCGGCCCTCCAGGATCGAGTTTGGGCACCCCTGCTTTAGATGAACTATTTCTTACGGTGTGGATGGTGTACAGATATTTATAGACCACAAAACATTAACAAAGTTTTTTAAGTTGACTCATCAAATAGTATTTTACAGTCGCTGTATGATCTCTATCATATTACATATAGTGAACAGCAGATCAGTTATTAAGTGGCTTTTATGAACCGATATAGGCATTACACAGAAACCAGAGAGCGACTTCCTGCTGACTCTGCACATGCTTGTTCGGCCCGTGTTCACTTCAGCGTGATTTGAGACGAGGACAATAGACCTCCAGAATCAAAGAAACAGGCTGTACTTGTGAATAATTGATGCCGATGATTTACCAACCCTCAATAGCTCTGCCAAGAACTGAAAGCTTCCTTCCGTTATCCTATATACGTTCGGGTGTTGTGCTAATTCCAGCTCGCCAAATTGGGATGTTTTTTTTTTTTTCAGGGATGGAATCGTCAAGAAAGAATTTCCTTTGCCGCCGAAAGAAATAAGCTGCCAATTATTCCTTCAATCAATCTAGCTTACTCCTTAATGCCTCGTTTTAGAGTGGGTCTTAAAACTTTAAATTAACATTATCACTTCATCTCCGGGGGGGGAGAATCGAAGCCCGGGGAGCGTTTAGTCTTATTTCACTGACACATATGAGCATAAATGGGGACGTGGAAAGCAATGCAATGACTCTCTGTGTGTTTTGAGCTGCTGTTTGACATCCATAGTCATCAGAGTTTAATCCAGATCATATTTGCTCATTTTGATATTTGTGTTGGACTTCGTTAACCTTTTACTTAGTTAATTTCTGTGACATTTACATACAGAAATCATTTACAGTGGGGACAGATGGGGATACATTTTTTTTTATTGGGTAGTACTGTCGCCTTACAGCAAGAAGGTCGCTGGTTCGAGTCCTGGCTGGGCCTGTTGGCATTTCTGTGTGGAGTTCCCATTTTAGTGTGGGTTTCCTCCGGCTGCTCCGGTTTCCCCCACAGTCCAAACACATGGGCTATAGGGGAATTGGATGAACTAAATTGGCCGTAGTGTATGAGTGTGTGTGTGAATGTGAGTGAGTATGGGTGTTTCTCAGTACTGGGTTGCAGCTGGAAGGGCATCCGCTGCATAAAACATATACTGGAATTAATGCTGGGCGATATTGCAAAAAAAAAAAAAAAAGATCACATACCTCATATCATTAGGTATCGATAATTATTGAATATTTCTTAATCCTTTTAGGTATATTGCTGTAGGTTTCTTTTTTAATTTAACCACTTTTGCCAGCTCCCCTGGCATCTCTCGTAACTAGGTGACCATCAACCGTTTTCTCAGAGGATGACAAACGGACAAGCCATTGCTGCAGCTGTGATACAAGTTTATGGAGAAAAGTAAAAAGCACTGTGGTGTTTGGGTGTGCTGTTTAGGTAATTAGTCTGTCGTTACTGAAATGTGTATATTCCATACAAAGTGTGAAGCAGGGGTGCGTTTCCCAAGACTATCGTTAGCCAACTAAGGTCGCAAGACCTGTCGTTACAAAGATAGCTTGTTGATTTGCCGTTTCCCAAATTCATCGCTCTAACGAACATTCGCAAACTGCATCGCAAACTTGATCACTTGAAACGACGCCTCTGGAGCTGTAGTTAGAAACCTAGTTCCTGGCTGTGTATTATTCCCACTTATCCCCCCTATGCCCTATTCATTTAGAACATTCTAACATTTAAAGTTGGAAATATTAAAAATAAAAAAGCATCAAGTTAATCTCTCTCAGGTGTAATTTGCTTTCAAAGTATTTTTACAGTTCAGTTTTAGCGATCTTCATGTTTACAATTGTGCTCCCTTCGCAGTGCACTTTGAAAACTTTGATGTCATTTTGAACACAGCCTCATGACAAAAGCTATAGGTGTATTATTAAGTATCTGTACTGGATATGACATGGGCCTCCTGGTTAGAGCATATCTGCAGTGGTTTGCACGTGATCAAATTGTAAAAGCAGACTTTTCAAAAAATAAATAAACAATATCCTACTTAATAATCATCATCATCATCATCATTAATATTATTATTAAAAAAGGATTTTTTTTCATTTTCTAATAAATAATAAATGTTAAATACATTTTCTTAATGAATAGCCTCATTATTTATTTATTTATATATTTATTTAATTATTTATTTATTTATTTATTTATTTATTTATTTATTTATTTATTTATTTATTTATTTATATATGATATTAGAATATGTGTCAGCTTTTGTAAGTGATTTTATGTTACAGAATAGAATATGTAATATTCTCAATAATATTTGTAAAGGAAACGCAGGCCCTATATGTGCAATTTACATATATTTCAATTAATATGGAAAGTGAGTGCATGTTTTTACCAAAACTAATATTGGATTTTATTTTAAATGCGTGTGCGTGTAAAACAATATAATTTGCACACAGAAATTATGGGGTTCTTCTCTAAAGAAGTTACTTCACCCTGTTTTATGGGCGTTTTACGTTATAACTAACGTGGTTCAAAGGATGGATCTGCGACAGAGAAACTAAGGGTTTTGGGAAACACTCGTCACTACATCGTTCTTTTCCCAAACTATGCATCAGACTATGATAGTTCAGCTGCGAGTTACGTCGTTGTTTGGGAAACGCACCCCAGATTGGTTGTTCTACTTACATGAATAGTGGTGTGCTTGCGGCATTCAGAAAAGTTCAGCTGTTTTTCAAGGTGTACCTGGAAAATGCACGTGCACGTCACGTGTGCGCCGCTTGCACAACATGTGCGTGTCGCTGCCATGTGCGCATTGTGCAAGTTGCGTGCCTCTATTGAAAATGACAACTTACAGCCTAAGCTTATTGGCGTTGCTTCGCACACGCAACAGACACATTTGAATAAAACTGTAGCCTTCATACAGAAACTTCCTACTGAATCTTTTTTTTTTTTTAGCGATATTGACAGTGGGTGTACGGTCAATAAATACCGATATCGATTTTATCGGCCAGCCTTAGCTGGAATAGTTAACAGTTCATTCCGCTGTGGTGACCCCCGATGAATAAGGGACTAAGATGAAGGAAAATGAACGAATGAACTTAAACTGAACTTTCATTGCAGATCCTGCGGTGTGACCATTGCCGATTTAAAAATTGTGATATCGACAGTGTTGCCAGATTGGGCGGTTTTGAATACGATTGTGCGGGTAAAAAATTTGGGCGGTTTTGCACAGGGCCACAGCCCCAGTCTTAACCCCCCCTCACCCCCCATGGTCATCAACCCCCCCACCCCCCACTTTTTTTGATTTTCTCGCAACCGTCACACAACCCCCCCACTTTTCGGTTTTCTCGTCAACCCCCCGGTCATCACCTTTCGAATCGCTTATGATAGCCTACAGATGGCTGGTCGGTTGTTTTTGCATTTGGCGGGTTTTGGGTAGCTTTTGGGCTGGAATCAGTCAGCTACATCCGGCAACACTGGATATCGATGCCGCTATTGTCCACAGTACAAGACAGCCAATACAAATGTCAGAAATATTAAAGCTTTGTGTTTATAGGTTTACAGTAAACTTAGATATAAATTAAAGTAATTAGTTTAATTCTGCATTTATTAATGCCCCTTAAGCTGACGATGTCATATCCCAATAGCTCCCAGCATATGTTATTTGTCTGCCAGCAGAAATATATTTAAATTCAGATGAACTCTTGAGGGAGCCGGAGAGCGTCTCGTTCCTCAGAGAACAAGTGACACTGGCTTTCTTTTTCTGGGCTGCTGCTTACACCTTTTTTTTTCTCTCTCTCTGGAAAGGAAAACAAGATTCCCTGGTGGGCCTGTTGCATCATGGGAACTGATGAATCTTGTCTGGGGTCCAGAAGTATATCCTTTTCCACATACTTACCCTCCTAAGCACATACACATTTGAGGTTCAGCGCTTGTGAGTGGCTGTTTGATGCTATCGTGTAAATGAAAATAATGCGCAGGTTAAGCCTAGTTTACACTACAGGATTTTAAACATCGGCAGATCGCTGTGCCGTTCACACTACATGACTTGATTTTTCTGTCTGGTGTTCACACTACGCGACACTACGTAAATGATCCACAAGAGGGGGGTGACACACTACATGATCTGACAACAACTCGTTCCCCAACAGCTCAGTCAAGCTACCAAACCACAGCCAATGAAATTTTGAGGGAGGAGCCGTCAGAAAAAGCTGAACACTATTGGGTGCTTGTGTGCTGATTACATCACTGACAGTGTTTCAAGCTTTCAAGGGAGCATTTAAAAACATCATCAGTCAGCTGATGCATCAGCGGATCAATCGCTCATCTGCAAGGTTCGAGTGGAGCGATACACAGAGAGTTTTTAATTTTTGTAATTTTATAACTCTGAAATAAAACTAACATATCTAAAACACCCTGACGTTTCCTAAATATCTATGTATTTCTTTCTAACATTGTTATTTTTTTAAATTACAAAACAGTAAAGAACTGAGCATTTCTACCTTTAATTACCATATTGGTCAAAACGACTGCATGCATGTCTGATACTTTTCGCTGTGACTTTAAATATGCGAGCATTTTTTTGCCTAACAACTTCCTGCTAACATAAACAAACCTTTCTGATAGCAAAAACATAAATTTACTTGAGATATATCTTTCAAAACAGCATATTCTGTGCCATGAAATAGCTCCTGTTTGAAAGTGAAAATGAAAGCGAGGCTCAGACCTTTGCCTGTTCTAGTATCTTACATATTTATAGGCTGTATTACCAAAAAAGCTGATATTTTTAGGGTAATGATGTCATAAAATATGATGACAGACATTCATAGCTTAATTTTAATATCTCAATAGAAGCTTTGAATGTAAATATGACGTGACAATATGACGTCTTATATGAGAACGGTCAGAATGACCAGTGAGGTAATTCTAATAGTTACAGAATTCTAGTTTCACTGTTAATATATCCTACTCTCATGTCTGTGTTAACGCAGAATGAAGCGAGTGCATCAATGCCCATTCTGGCCAATTACAGACGTTTCTGTTGAGCTCCTGAACACACGGCCATTCGGCTCATGCTGAAATGGTCTCTCATTGGCTGCAGCTCGTCACTACATCTGACCACACGTGGGGTCGAGTCGGCCGACTGCTCTGGAATATTCAGCATGCTAGATATTGGATTTCCGTCTGCGAGGTGTTGGCGACGCGTCAGAGAGCCTCTCTGATGCGTTGTTCAGTAGTTCAAACATAAAAACTGCAGAGCGCAGAGCTTAAATCAGGCTTAAAATCTTTTAGTGTGAACTAGGCTTGTATAACTCCATCTGCTGTTTTTGTTTCTGTCAGCTTTGCGTTTTTTGGCTGTTTGGCGCCATCTAGAGTCTGAATAATGCGGAGGTTAGTGTATACTCCATCAGCTGTTTTAGTTTCTGTCAGCTTTGTGTTTTTGTCTGCTTGTCTCCATCTTGTGTCTGAATAATGCGCAGGTTAGTGTATACTCCATCAGCTGTTTTAGTTTCTGTCAGCTTTGTGTTTTTGTCTGCTTGTCTCCATCTTGTGTCTGAATAATGCGCAGGTTAGTGTATACTCCATCAGCTGTTTTAGTTTCTGTTAGCTTTGTGTTTTTGTCTGCTTGTCTCCATCTTGTGTCTGAATAATGCACAGGTTAGTGTATACTCCATCAGCTGTTTTAGTTTCTGTTAGCTTTGTGTTTTTGACTGTTTGGCGCCATCTTGTGTCTGAATAATGCGCAGGTTAGTGTATACTCCATCAGCTGTTTTAGTTTCTGCCAGCTTTGTGTTTGTGACTGTTTGGCGCCATCTAGTGTCTGAATAATGCGCAGGTTAGTGTATACTCCATCAGCTGTTTTAGTTTCTGTCAGCTTTGTGTTTTTGACTGTTTGACGCCATCTTGTGGCTGAATAATGCGCAGGTTAGTGTATACTCCATCAGCTGTTTTAGTTTCTGTTAGCTTTGTGTTTTTGTCTGCTTGTCTCCATCTTGTGTCTGAATAATGCGCAGGTTAGTGTATACTCTATCAGCTGTTTTAGTTTCTGTTAGCTTTGTGTTTTTGACTGTTTGGCGCCATCTTGTGTCTGAATAATGCGCAGGTTAGTGTATACTCCATCAGCTGTTTTAGTTTCTGTCAGCTTTGTGTTTTTGGCTGTTTGGCGCCATCTTGTGTCTGAATAATGCTCAGGTTAGTGTATACTCTATCAGCTGTTTTAGTTTCTGTCAGCTTTGTGTTTTTGTCTGCTTGTCTCCATCTTGTGTCTGAATAATGAGCAGGTTAGTGTATACTCCATCAGCTGTTTTAGTTTCTGTCAGCTTTGTGTTTTTGTCTGCTTGTCTCCATCTTGTGTCTGAATAATGCTCAGGTTAGTGTATACTCCATCAGCTGTTTTAGTTTCTGTCAGCTTTGTGTTTTTGTCTGTTTGGCGCCATCTTGTGTCTGAATAATGCACAGGTTAGTGTATACTCCATCAGCTGTTTCAGTTTCTGTCAGCTTTGTGTTTTTGACTGTTTGGTGCCATCTTGTGTGTGAATAATGCACAGGTTAGTGTATACTCCATCAGCTGTTTTAGTTTCTGTCAGCTTTGTGTTTTTGTCTGCTTGTCTCCATCTTGTGTCTGAATAATGCACAGGTTAGTGTATACTCTATCAGCTGTTTTAGTTTCTGTCAGCTTTGTGTTTTTGTCTGTTTGGCGCCATCTTGTGTCTGAATAATGCACAGGTTAGTGTATACTCCATCAGCTGTTTCAGTTTCTGTCAGCTTTGTGTTTTTGACTGTTTGGTGCCATCTTGTGTGTGAATAATGCACAGGTTAGTGTATACTCCATCAGCTGTTTTAGTTTCTGTCAGCTTTGTGTTTTTGACTGTTTGGTGCCATCTTGTGTCTGAATAATGCACAGGTTAGTGTATACTCCATCAGCTGTTTTAGTTTCTGTCAGCTTTGTGTTTTTGACTGTTTGGTGCCATCTTGTGTCTGAATAATGCATAGGTTAGTGTATACTCCATCAGCTGTTTTCATTTCTGTAAGCTTTGTGCTTAAAGTATTAATAAACTATTAGAGCTCAGAACCATGTTTTGTGTCTAATTTGTATGTTTTGTGGCAAATATTTATGTAATAAGCAGGATAAAGTACATCTAGGATGGTTATTATCACAGAATTAAGTCTTCAGTTTTATACATCAGTGCTTTGCTTAGCGTTGGGCTGTCGATACATCCATCTTTCTTTATTCTATGATAACAACCTCCTGAATGTACTTTATCTCAAACTTATACTTCAGGTATTGGCCCATTGGGGCTTTCTAAACTCTAATTTGTTTCCTCAGCATCTCTTTAAGTGTCACCATGTGCACAGCTCTCTGGCTTTGTGTCAAATGATGTTAACCTTAAAGTTTCAGCAGGAGCGACAGCACAACTGCTCTCATGACTAACAGGCCGCCTCGCCTGAAAATAAAACCTCTCTGTGAGTGCAAACAGTTCTGGAGGTTGTCTTCATAATGAAATTGGGGATGGCAGCCATGACTAAGTCAAGACATCTTCATTGCTATGCTACAGGTCAAATTAAAAACATCCCATCCGCCCTATACTAGCATGAACTCATCTTAAAAAATATACAAGTGCTTCATGCTTCAACATGCAAAAATCAGTATGAGCTCTTACAGAATGGCCAGACAAGCCCTCATTTCAAAGATTATTCAAAGGTGATGACTATCATAGAAACAGTTGGCTTTGTCATGGGAAATAATGATAAAAAATACATGGAAGCTATGCAAGCATGGCTGGCAAATATAAATATAAAAGTACCTCGGGTGTCCAGTGCTAGTTTCAGAAATGCTGGGGAAAATAATTTGTGTTTTGTTTATCCCACTGCACTGACTGCTATTGCTAAATTCATCAGATTTGATTAGATTACACGAGCTGGATTCACTGGTCAGATGTGCTAGTAGCACACTGAGGACATCTGCTGGTTACAAGAGACTAATGCAAAAACTGTCACGGATTTCAGGAAGGATGAGAGAGCGAGGACTTAAATGCAACATAAGATGGCTTTTATTTACTAATAACAAAACAAAATGACAACATAAACCACAGCGAGCGGGAAAAACATAATTAAACGCAAAAAGGCACACAAACTTCACTGGGCTGGCAAGACAGGACTGGAGCAGGAACACGGGAGTATTGACAACAAACTGGCACAGGACAGCAGACATGAGGAGAATATAAGAGAGAAATAATTAATACACAAACAGGTGAACATAATAAACTAATAAAGACATAACAAGGAGGGTGGAGACTAGACAATAGACGGGAGAGCACATGACACACAAATAACAAGCCATCCCTGCTGAAAAAACCAGCTTAAACCAGCCTAAGCTGGTTGGCTGGTTTTAGCTGGTCGACCAGCCTGGTTTTAGAGGGGTTTTGGCCATTTCCAGGCTGGTTTCCAGCCATTTCCAGCCTGGTCTTAGCTGGTCAGGCTGGAAAATGAGGCTGGTCAAGCTGGTTTTAGCTGGTTTAAGCTGGACATAACTGGTTTTGGCTGGTCAAGCTGGTTTTAGCTGGTCAACTTCCAGCCTGACCAGCTAAGACCAGGCTGGAAATGGCTGGAAACCAGCCTAGAAATGGCCAAAACCCCTCTAAAACCAGGTTGGTCGACCAGCTAAAACCAGCCAACCAGCCTAGGCTGGTTTAAGCTGGATTTTTCAGCAGGGATGTGCTCACGTAAAATGAGACTAGAACACTCAGCTAATGAGAGAACTCATCAACCGCGTGTTAACATGTAAACATGTACCACGTGCTAAACACAACACCAACACTGAAAGCAAGACGTGTACACGATCAATAAAAACTGATTGTGCCCTTACACATGAAACGTGCATGTTTCATTCCAGCACCAACCGAAACCAACTAGACTGAGACGCTGAGAACGAAACACCACGATGCAGACAGAACAAACACAAACACCAGGACGAGCGCGCGTCACAAACACGGCCAGACCTCGTACTCTCGCTTGATGTCCAAGCGCGGTAGAGAAGGCGCTCATACAAAAGACACACAATGACAAAAAATCAGTACTTGACCTGAGAAAACTCGAGCCGAGCACAACATACAAGACATGACAGGACTAGTGTCTGGACGCTGCCACCAAAACAAGAAATAACAAGACTAGAGTGGCAGAATCCTAACAAAAATAATGTAAACAAACTAAACAGATTGTTATTGTGCATCAGTGTGGACACACATATATTTATTGTTATATTTACCGTATTTGGTGTGAACAAGCCTTAAAGGGCCACGAAACCCCCTGTCTCAGCAGGGTGTTTTCACACCTCTGTTTTGAAAAAAGTCAGGAAAGTTGGGCGTGTCCAGCTCTGGGAGTGTGGGAGTGTCGGGGGAGGGAAAGAGGGAAGGATTTGCATAGAAGGGAGTTTCCATTTGGGCACGCGCTAAGTTTCACAGGCAAAACAAACACACAGAGGCTGATTTGATACCGCATGGCGAATAAGAGAAAAAAAATCCTCCGCATTTCTCTGTAACTTATGTACTCGGTAGGTAGCGTCAGAAAGCCGTGTGTGTATAGACTACCCTGTCACAAAATGAAAGAGCTCTGCTAACCACGAACTAACTTTGCAATCTGGGTTAAACAAAGGGCACTGCACTGCAAACACTTACCACATCTGTAGACAGACAATCAAACTGGAGCTGTGTCTTTTCATTAAAAGGAGACGAGCGGCAAATCCGGATTTCACCATTTCCAGATGCGAAAAGCTCTCAGGTAAAAATGTTCCTTACAAACGCGTTTCTGTCGTGTGTCGCGTGCATTGTAATCCACACGTGAGTCCAGCAGCGCTCTCATAGAAGGAAAATGAAAACAAAACCAAATTCTTGTTCTTTCACTTGTTTTAGCAACACAACGTGGCGTCTCTCTGCCGTCTGACTCTGAACAATGTAAACACAGGTAAACAGTCTCCGGAGCTATCATGCATATTAATGAAGTTTCACGTCATACACAATAGAGCGCGCTGATTGGTTTGAAGCACGTCTTTCTCATGAATTAATGCCGCACACTCAAATACGTCACTATGTCCTCGAAAAGACAGACAGCCACTAGGCCTGTCACAATAATTAATATATCGACTTATCGCACAACACATGGACATCAATTCAATTATTTTAGTGATGCAATATATATCGCCCATACATAAAAACAATTCTAGCAACATTTTAAACATTTTTAAACATTAAAAACACTATAGTATTTACTATAAATTACGATAGTATATTTTCATGTGTATGTCTGACAGCTGAAAATAGATCTGGTAGCAGATATACTACTTTTCACCTTGCACTTTTTTGTTAAAGGTGCAGTATGTAAGTTTGACACCCAGTGGTTGAACTAGGTATTGCACTCCTGGATCATAATAAAAGTACGCTAGGATGCCAGATTGTGTACAGGAGCGTGCGATTTAAACTGTGTTCTAAATAAAAGCAACGACACGCGATAGAGGGAATATTTTCCATATTAAAAGGAGTTTTTGTCCTAACCAACACCTCGAATTGATATATTAGAAATGGCTTCTATTTCTCACAGCTGAACAACAGAAACCTATGACAGCTAGATCACCTCAGGTAAGCCTTGTGTGCTTTATTCTGTGCTAAATGCTAACAATGCGAGTTTGAATGCATTTTACATGGCATTTGTTGCCATATACTGAAAGCAGAAAGTTCACCTCAGATCTTGAAAATACAATAAACCGTCTGAAATTGAACTTTAGAACTAAACACATATGAGTGATTCAGCATCTACATTGATGTTAAAGTGGGTTAACATGTATTAAATAGATTCTAAACCTTACCGTTTCGTGAGAGAGTGCATATTCTGTGCTTCTGAAAGGCTGTATTTACATTTCTGCCGTGTTTCGTCTGGTGCAAACAGCCAAATAGCTGATCACTGCCTCTCTCGTCACAGCATGTTGTTAGGACACGCGGTTACAATGTAACCTGCTCACCTAATGTTTACGTTCATAATATTTATGTAATTTGCTAATTAATAACCTCATGTGGAACTGCATCTGTCTCCCATACTGTTCTTTTTGGTCACGGACGCATGCTTTCAGAGTCTTTCTGAATGAATGAATGAAATACACTGTTTTCCAACAAGGCAACCCGGAGTGCTGAAATATAATTGGCTAAACTGGCATCGTGCATATGAAATTTATCTAAACAAAGACAGCGTTCCGGCACGGAAAACCCATTTTCAAAGCAGAATATCTGACTTCAGCATTGTTTTTCAGTTAAACAAGTATGTTCACTTGGGATGTTTCTTAAATATCTGCACACATATTATGGTATTTTTATGCTTTAGAAGAGTCAAAAACTTACATACAGCACCTTTAACACTAATTATTATTCATTTAGGATATGCGTTTTCACATTCTGATTCCAATGCCTAATTATTGAATTGTTAAAATTACTATAATTAAATTAAATATTCTTAAGAACAAAATATTGTGTGTTTTTTGAAAGAGTGTACTTGCATTGTGATATTATATTGTCATTCATTGTCATATTACATTGTCATTATATAATAAAGGGCATAAAATGGTCTTAAAATGACAATAATATCGTTTATCGCAATATATTTTGGTGCAATATATCGTACAATAAAAAATAGATATCGTGACAGGCCTAACAGCCACTCTCCAGGCTGGATTTACACCTAAGTATCTCATGGCCGTGACGCAGCTTCAAAAATTCGTTTCAAACCGGAAGAACGAATTTGCTCAAAATAACGCAAAAACAACCAATTTTCACTTTTTAGTGCAATATATGTGTCCTAATAGTGTTTATAGCAGCGTGGGACACATATATGACTGTCAACAGCTCAAAAAATATGTTTTGGTATTTCGTGACCCTTTAAAGGTGCAATGAATAGGAGGTCTTGGAAAATGCTAATGTTAGCCTTAAATCACTGAAAGCCTAAATCACATCCAAAGCCACACCTCCTGAACGCATGAATGCGCACTGAACAACTACAATACATTGCGTAACATTTGCCAGAAAATATCTTTATAGTACAGTTAGTAATTACAATATAGCTTTTTTTTTTTTACTGCGAGCTGATTGGATGTAGTAAAGTAGGCATTTCATTCAGAAAGATCTGGAAAAGGGTTTGGGGAGAGTTATTACAGCCTAACAGACTCCTCCTCCTCCTCCTCACCATTTTTGTTTGTTGTCAAAACTGACAGCTTGAGAGGCGTGGTTAAGTATGTTAGCCCCGCCTACTCCTTCAGACAGAGAATTTAACTGAGAACAAACAGGAAGTGCATTTTCAGATTTCAATTAAAGATTACAAGGGCAAACTATTGTTTTTCTTAATGGCATGCACAGATTAATTTGTTCACCACAAAACTAGCAATGTGAGCTAACAAAATCAATAAGGTTAGTTTTGATTTCATGTGTACTTGAAGTCATTTCTGTGTACGTGCAGCTGATCATCCGCCTGTTCATAACCATCTGAGCATCATGAACTCTGCAGGTGAAAGGAGATGTGCATTTTTTCCTCCTCCCTGAGCTTATTTACACCTCGCCATCGCTCATCGCAGCTCTGATGGCCCGTGATCTAATCACCAATGATCATTTACGAGCAGCGCCTCTGGTCATAAATATTCAAATGAGCTGTCTTTTGTCATGCTTTGAAGAAGTGCGTGATTTGTTCCTCTTTCTCCCCACCGCAGTTCACGGGCACCGATCTGTGCTTCCACATTCAGTCACAGAAGTGTGATCGGACTTACATATTCAATCACTCACGTGCGTGTCACTTTAATAGTCCTTTTATGGGCAGGATGTTAATTGAAATGCTTCGATCATGCAACAGTTTTAGGCGCTACATGTTCATTACAGGAGAAAAATCAGACCTTGTGGTATTATTCAGCCGAATGTAATGTCTCCAGATGATGTATTACAGTAGTTTGTACTATAATGAAACTGTGTTTTAGTTTGAAGTGATATTACATGCTGTTAGCTGAACTTTAAAGCACTTTTAATGCACTTAAGTAGGACTTAAAGGGATAGTTCACCCCAAAATGACATTTTTGTCATCATTTACTCACGTTTCCCTTATTCAATGCCTATTTAAGTTTTGTTGAAAGCAAAATGATACATAGTTTTTATTAAATAGCAAAATAACCATAGTTTCTGAACACAAAAGAAGATATTTTGAAGAATGCTGATTGATGGCACCCATTGACTTCAACAATTACTATGGAAGTCAATGAGCACCATCAGTCAGCATTCTTCAAAATATCTTCTGTGTTCAACAGAAGAAAAAATGACTCCCACATGAGGGAGAGGAAATAATGAGGTCATTTTCATTTTTGGGTGAACTATCCCTTTAAGATCTGTAAACCCTTCCCTTTCCTAAGCCAACTCTGCTCTGATTGGTCAATTGGCCATGTCTGTTTTGATTGGTCTTTCTGTATCAACTCTGTGTCAGAATGAAACAGCCATTTGAGGGCGTTTATGTTTTGTGTGTAGGCGGGGATTATGCAAATTACTTACTTTGAAGGTGATACACAGATAGCAGGCAAAAGACTGAAACATTGCATGAGTTGTTAAAGGGATAGTTCACCCACAACTGAAAAACTGTTCATCGTTTATTCCTCCTTGACTCGTCACAAACCTATTTAGAGTTCATTTCTGTTGTTGAACACACAATAAGATATTTTTTTAAATTGCGGGAGACGAGTAACCATTGACTTCAACAGTATTTGTTTTTCCTACTATGGAAGTCAGTGGTCAAAATATGCTTTTTGTGTGTGTCATCATCGTTTACTTCTCCTTGACTTGTCCTATTTGAGTTTAGTTCTTCTGTTGAACACAAAAGAAGATATTTTGAAAAATGCTGGAAACCGGTAACCATTCATTTCAATAGTTTTTTTTTCTACTATGGATGTCAATGGTTACAGGTTTCTAACATTTTTAAAAATGTTTTTTTGTGTCATCGTTTACTCCTCGACTTGTCACAAACCTGTTTGAGTTTCTTTGTTCTGTTGAACACAAATGAAGACATTTTGAAAAATGCTGGAAATCGGTAACTATTGACTTCAATAGTTTTTGTTTTTTTCCACTATGGAAGTCAGTGGTCAAAATATGTTTGTTGTGTGTGTCATCGTTTACTTCTTGACTTGTCCCAAACCTATTTGAGTTTATTTCTTCTGTTGAACACAAAAGAAGATATTTTGAAAAATGTTAGACACCTGTAACCACTGACTTCCATAGTATTCGTTTTTTCTACAATGGTAGTCAATGGTTACAGGTTTCTAACATTTTTCAAAATATATATTACTTGTGTGTGTCATCACTTACTCTTCCTTGACTCATCACAAACCTATTTGAGTTTCTTTCTTCTGTTGAACACACAAAAGAAGATATTTAGAAAAATGCTGGAAACCGGTAACCGTTCACTTCAATAGTTTTTTTTTCTACTATGGATGTCAATGGTTACAGGTTTCTAACATTTTTAAAAATGTTTTTTGTGTGTCATCGTTTACACCTCGACTTGTCACAAACCTGTTTGAGTTTCTTTGTTCTGTTGAACACAAATGAAGACATTTTGAAAAATGCTGGAAATCGGTAACTATTGACTTCAATAGTTTTAGTTTTTTTCCACTATGGAAGTCAGTGGTCAAAATATGTTTGTTGTGTGTGTCATCGTTTACTTCTTGACTTGTCCCAAACCTATTTGAGTTTATTTCTTCTGTTGAACACAAAAGAAGATATTTTGAAAAATGTTAGACACCTGTAACCACTGACTTCCATAGTATTCGTTTTTTCTACTATGGTAGTCAATGGTTACAGGTTTCTAACATTTTTCAAAATATATATTACTTGTGTGTGTCATCACTTACTCTTCCTTGACTCATCACAAACCTATTTGAGTTTCTTTCTTCTGTTGAACACAAAAGAAGATATTTAGAAAAATGCTGGAAACCGGTAACCATTCACTTCAATCGTTTTTTTTTCTACTATGGTTGTCAATGGTTACAGGTTTCTAACATTTTTAAAAATATATTTTTTGTGTCATCGTTTACTCCTTGACTCGTCACAAATTTGTTTGAGTTTGTTTGCTCTGTTGAACACAAATGAAGACATTTTGAAAAATGCTGGAAACCGGTAACTATTCACTTCAATAGTTTTTGTTTTTTGCTACCATGCATGTCAATGGTTACAGGTTTCTAAAAGTTTTTCGAAATATCTTATTTTTTTGTGTCATTGTTTACTGCTTGACTTGTCACAAACCATTTGGAGTTTTTTTGCTCTGTTGTACACAAATGAAGATATTTTGAAAAATGCTGGAAACCGGTAACCATTCAATAGTTTTTTTTTCTACTATGGATGTCAATGGTTACAGGTTTCTAAAATGTTTTTAAAATATCTTTTTTTTGTGTCATCATTTACTGCTTGACTTGTCACAAACCAATTGGTGTTTATTTCTTCTGTTGAACACAAATAAAGATATTTTGAAAAATGCTAAAGACCAGTAACTGTTGACTTCAATAGTTTTTGTTTTTTCTACTATGGAAGCCAATGGTTACAGGTTTCTAACATTTTTCAAAATATCTTGTGTCATCGTTTACTTCTCCTTGACTTGTCCTATTTGAGTTTCTTCTGTTGAATACAAAAGAGGATATTTAGAAAAATGCTGAAAATCAGTAACCATTTACTTCAAGGGTATTCATTTTTATCTATTATGGAAGTCAATGGTTACAGGTTTCTAACATTTTTCAAAATATATATTTTTGTGTCATCGTTTATTCTTCCTTCACTTGTCCCCAGGGACGTGCAGAGACCTTTTAAGGGGCAGGGGCTCAAATGGAAAAAAGGCACTTTTTATTAAATAATAATAAAAATTGTACTTTAATAAATAAAATATATTATAATGAGATTATTAAGGAGATTTCACCCTAAATTCACCAAATACTCACCCTTAAAAGGATAGTTAATTCAAAACTGAAAATTCTGTCACCATTTACTCACCTTTTACTTGTTCCAAACCCATTTGACTTTTTTTTTTCTTCTGTTGAACACACAAAGTAATAGGCTATTTTGAAGAAAGCGGGAAACCTGTAACCATTGACTTTCATAATATTTGTTTTTCCTAGTCTGGAAGTCGATGATTTAAGTTTATAGCTTTCTTTAAAATATCTTTTTTTTTAATCTTTTATTCGTTAGTGTTCAACAAAATAAAGAAACAAAGAAATGGAACCACTTGAGGGTGAGTAAATTAAAATGTTTGGGTGAACTATCCCTTTTCAATCTATTATATTTGTTTGATTTTTTTTTTCTGTTGAATGTAGGCCACTGACTTCCATAGCTAGCCTATATGTACTTGTTTTATAGCTTCAATTGACATTATATATTTTGTGTGACTGCAAAAACAAGAGGACAATATTTTCACTATCCAGCTGTCGTTTCTCCATTACATTAGCCTGATGCAGTCCGCGTGCAATGCGGATGCAGGAGTTGGCATAGGTGCTGATAGATGTTACTCCACTGTTGACATCTTACTTTTGAGGCGAGAGTAATAATGTAAATAGAGTCTTCGTTAGAGCATTCGCCTCGCATGTGGCTTTTCTTTCCAAATCGTCGGTTCGAGGCTTGCTTGGAGCGATAGACTAAAACCAAGATACTTTAAAGTTTCGTTTTTTTTTATTGTTTGACAGGGAAAGCGGTCCTTAAATAGAACATGCATTAACATACATATATTATATTATTAGTAATATTAAAAAATAATTATTATCCCCAGGAATAAAGGGCACTTTCTCTCCAGGAGAAAAAAAGGGCAGGGGCTCAAGCACCCAAAGCCCCCACCTCTGCACGTGCCTGCTTGTCCCAAACCTATTTGAGTTTATTTCTTCTGTTGAACACAAAAGAAGATATTTTGAAAAATGTTGTAAACCAGTACCCGTTGACTTCAATAGTATTTGTTTTTTCTAAAATCGAAGTCAGTGGTTACAGGTTTTCAAAATATGTTTTTGTGTGTGTGTGTGTGTGTGTGTGTGTGTCACTGTTTACTCAATAGTTAGCTCAATAGACTTCAGTAGTTTTTCCTACAATAGAGGTAAATGGTTACAGGTTTTTAATATTTTTCCAATTATCTTCTTTTTTCTTCAACAGAAAAAAAAAACTCAAAAAGGTTTGGGACAACTTGATGGTGAAATATTGAGTGAAGTGTTATTTTTGGGTGAACTGTCCCTTTAAGACGATTCAGAGACAACTCTTTCTTTTTTGCTGAACTTTTTTGCAGGCTGTTTACACTGAAGGACAGCTGCGTTACAAACTACAAATAAGATGTTTTCCAAAATCCCACATGATCTGCTCTTTAAATAAGAAGTTGTTGTTTTCTTCCAAGCTAACAATACAATGCTTCTGAGAGGCAGCTTGTGTTTCTCAGGAGCTGGAGTTTGCCGGACCTCAGCATTTCTTTATCCTCTTGTCGGCCTACTTCCTTGCTGACAAGAAATAAGTGATAATAGTAATAGCCTTTTATTTCATTGTGTCTTTAATTCCTTCTTTATCTCTCCGGAGCTTAATAAAGCCGTTCTACCTCACTGTCAAGAACTAAAACAAACAAGGTGTGCTGGACCTGATGGAGAGGTCCAATTTGGGCCCATCTTAATAGAATCTATAATAAGCGTTCAAGTCGGCCATGATAGAATGCCACTGTATCTCTCGATAACGCTGCCAGCTCTGAGCACTCGTGACACAGCCTGATGTATCTGCGCTGATGGGCTCCGTCTGAGACTTGAGGACAGAAAAAAAACTGGGGCAAGTGTCCCTTTGGTTTGACCAGTCTGTTTGAGATTGTCAAGACTCTCGGTTGTTTTCAAGGGCTTTTTTTTTGGGTTGTTTGCTTCTTCTCAGAGGATTCTGATTATGACAGGCTCTCTTCAGAGAGTTTTACTGACTGAGAACTGTTTTCTTTTAGGATTATCAGGAAAAATAGTGTGCATTTCTGAGTGTGCCTCATACAGGTGAGTGGGCTTGACAAACCACCTGCAGGGTTATATGGCTACAGCCATATCACCCTGCAGCCCAAGACAGCTTACTCACTGAAGCTAAGCAGGGCTGAGCCTGGTCAGTACCTGGATGGGAGACCACATGGGAAAAACTAGGTTGCTGTTGGAAGTGGTGTTAGAAAGGCCAGCAGGGGGCGCTCAACCTGGGGTCTGTGTGAGTCCTAATGCCCCAGTAAAAGTGAAGGACACACTACACAGTCAGTGGGCGCCGTCTTTCGCATGAGACGTTAAACCGAGGTCCTGACTCTCTGTGGTCATTAAAAATCCTATGGCACTTCTCGTAAAGAGTAGTGGTGTAACCCCGGTGTCCTGGCCAAAGTCCCTCAATCGGCACTTACCCATCATGGCCTCCTAATCATCCCCCATCCACCGAATTGGCTCTATCACTGTCTCTTCACTCCACCTATAGCTGGTGTGTGGTGAGCGCACTGACGCCGTTGTCCTGTGGCTGCCATCGCATCATCCACGTGGATGCTACACACTGGTGGTGTTGTGGAGAGACCCCCCTCATGATTGTCAAGCGCTTTGGGTGTATGGCCATACACAATAAATGCGCTATATAAATACACATTACATTACATTACATGGGAATAACGGTGCTATAAATAAACGGCGTTACTAATGACGATACTTTTTTCAGTGACGAGTAATCAAATTAATTTCTGTTTCCCCGTTACAACGCCGTTGCAAGCAGCGTCTCTCTCAGCCAGCCATAGGACCTCTCTTTCTCTGGGGTGGCGGTGTGTGTGTTCGGGGCTGGGGCGGGACACATTACCACCCAGTGTTGATGATTGGTGTGTCTAAGAACGTGATGATTGGCTTAGATAGAGTATATTTCCATTGTTTGCCAATCAGAGGCAGAGTAGGGCGGGTGTTCGCACACAAGCACACGCACAGTGTCACACACCAACAACCAGGAGTCAGAGCGATGGCAAGTCCAACAAGTTCAAAGGTAGCGTTTGCAACCTAGAAATGTAAGCACTACTTTTCCCTCGCTGAGGTGAAAGGCAAGAACGTTTGTGTATCGAGCTCTGGGCTATGAGCTCTGCTACCAAAGGAGGAGATGAAGCCACAACGTCAAAGCAAATAAAACGTGGAAAAGATTAGATATGAGATTGCAGGCAAACCAAAGAAATTTTCAAAAATTTGGAAGCCCTTCTTTGAATGTCTACAGACTGACCAATGAAAACTGAGTGGTGCGGAAGATTTCATGAATCATAGCAATGTGTACAAAATACAAATTTTCAATAATTGGGTGTGTATAGGTATTCATTCATTCATTCATTTTCTTGTTGGCTTTGTCCCTTGCGGGGTCGCCACAGCGGAATGAACCGCCAACTTATCCAGCACGATTTTACGCAGCGGATGCCCTTCCAGCCGCAACCCATCTCTGGGAACTTCCACACACACACATTCACACTCATACACTATGGACAATTTAGCTTACCCAATTCACCTGTACTGCATGTCTTTGGACTGTGGGGGAAACCGGAGCACCCGGAGGAAACCCACGCGAACCCAGGGAGAACATGCAAACTCCTGTATAGGTATTCATATATTCAAAAACATGTTTCCGATTTTTATTATTGATCTCTTTTCTTTTTTTAAATTTATTTATTCTTTTTCTTTCTTTCTTTTATATATATATTTTTTTCTCTTCTCTTGTCATTTGTACTAATGACGTATATATGCACATACGTATATATGCTGTATATGTAATGTACATACACAGATGTTTGACTGGACTTGTGGATATGTGCAGGCATAGACTACTCATGGAGGAATATTATTAAGTATCTGTACAGTTGTGGAAGTACATGTGCATATGTATTTACATGTCACATATGTTTATTTATTATTATTTGCTGGCATGGGAGGGATTTGGGGTTGTGTTCTTTAAAATGTGAAAAACTTTATATAAAATATTCAAAAAAAAAAAAAAAAAGCAAATAAAACGTGATTTTTCTCCAGCGCAAACACTCAGACAGAATTAAACTAAATAATATGTAGATATATAGTGGAGGACATGCTGCCGTTGTCTCTCACATTGTCCCACAACAACATTAAAATAGATTAGCGTACAATGTTTTATATTTATGTTATAGTCGTTTGACAAATTAGATTTTTTTAAAGTTACGCAATAGTTACTTTCCCTGATAAATAGTTACTTTTATAATTATGTAACTCAGTTACTATTTGTGAGAAGTAACTACACTCACCGGCCACTTTATTAGGTACACCTTACTAGTACCTGGTTGGACCCCCTTTTGCCTTCAGAACTGCCTTAATCCTTCGTGGCAGAGATTCAACAAGGCACTGGAAATATTCCTCAGAGATTTTGCTCCATATTGACGTGATAGCATCACGCAGTTGCTGCAGATTTGTCGGCTGCACATCCATGATGCGAATCTCCCGATCCACCACATCCCAAAGGTGCTCTGTTGGATTGAGCTCTGGTGACTGCTGAGGCCATTTGAGTACAGTGAACTCATTGTCATGTTCAAGAAACCAGTCTGAGATGATTCGCGCTTTATGACGTGGTGCATTGAGATGCGTACATTGTGATCATAAAGGGATGGACATGGTCGGCAACAATACTCAGGTAGGCTGGGGCGTTGACACGATGCTCAATTGGTACTTATGGGCTCAAAGTGTGCCAAGAAAATATCCCCCACACCATTACACCACCACCAGCAGCCTGAAACATTGATTCAAGAGCAGGGTGGATGCATGCTTTCATGTTGTTGACGCCAAATTCTGACCCTACCATCCGAATGTCGCAGCAGAAATGGAGACTCATCAGACCAGGCAACGTTTCTACAATCTTCTATTGTCCAGTTTTGGTGAGTCTGTGTGAATTGTAGCCTCAGTTTCCTGTTCTTAGCTGACAGGAGTGGCACTCGGTGTGATCTTCTGCTGCTGTAGCTCATCCGCCACAAGGTTGGACGTGTTGTGCGTTCAGAGATGCTCTTCTGCAGGCCTCGGGTGTAGTGAGTGCTTATTTGAGTTACTGTTGCCTTTCTATCAGCTGGAACCAGTCTGGCCATTCTCCTCTGACCTTTGGCATCAACAAGCCATTTGTGCCCACAGAACTGCCGCTCACTGAATATTTTCTCTTTTTCAGACCATTCTCTGCAAACCCTAGAGATGGTTGTGCGTGCAAATCCCAGTAGATCAGCAGTTTCTGAAACACTCAGACCAGCTGTCTGCCACCAACAACCATGCCACGGTCAAAGTCACTTAAATCCCCTTTCTTCCCCATTCTGATGCTTGGTTTGAACTGCAGCAGATCGTCTTGACCATGTCTACATGCCTAAATGCATTGAGCTGCTGCCATGTGATTGGCTGATTAGAAATTTGAGTTAGAGAGCAGTTGGACAGGTGTACCTAATAAAGTGGCCGGTGAGTGTATAACTAATTACTCTTTTAAAGGAACGTGCCCAACAATGATAACCGCCTGTTGAAAACACACTCTTTCTTCTCTCTATGCGTCTGACACCTTCTTACAATCACTACATATCTCTAGAAAAGCATTGTGCATTTCTGAGTGTGCCTCACACAGGTGAGTGGGCTTGACAAACATTCTGTAGAAACACTATTCTCTCTCTAAATGCGCCGGACACTTTTATAAGTGTAAGCAATGTTTACCTGAGAATGTACCACACAATCATGTTGCACTACTTACTTTTTTTCAACCTTAAATACCTCTTTTGCACGAAATATTGCACAATATTGCTTCTGCTTTACATAAAGTACTTCTGGGTGGCATGATAGCTCAGTGGTTAGCACTGTCACCTTACAGCATGAAGGTCGCTGGTTCGAGTCCCGGTGGGTCAGTAGGCATCTGTGTGGAGTTTGCATGTTCTCCCCGTGTTGGTGTGGGTTTCCTTCGGGTGCTCCGGTTTCCCCCACAGTCCAAACACATGCCCTATAGGGGAATTGAATAAACTAAATTGGCCGTAGTGTATGAGTGTGTGTGAATTCCAGAGTGTATGGGTGTTTCCCAGCACTGGGTTGCAGCTGGAAGCGTAAAAGATATACCGGAATAGTTGGCGGTTCATTCTGCTGTGGCGACCCCTGATTAATAAGGGACTGAAGGAAAAACGTTTTAATGTTTTAAGCGATATTCCAGTTTTGCACATCAATTTAATTCGCATCTTTGGATGGAAACATGGTGAATGACAGCACTGTGTTCTGTCAGACTCTCTTTTCCAGCATTTCTCACCACAAACTCCGAGCAGACCAACTTTAATTTCACGGGCACCTGTTCCACCGCGTTTGGAGGGAAGAAACCGACAAATGGCCAAGCTTATGTAACCACTGGGATCCAGCCAGAAACTCGCAGGAAGCAGAAAATGTCCAACACAAGCCTATTCTCCGATGGCTTGCGCCTTGATTGCATGTGTGCCGTGTGATATGAGCTGGTAACGCTCCACACACAATGAAGAAGGACATTTCAAGAGTCCGTTCAACGCTGTGTTTGTTTCACGTACAGACATGGAGAGGATGATAAACACGAGCACAGCTACAAGACTTATAGATCAAGACAAAAATGTGAGCCTCCCCAATTTATCCTCTATTTATGCTTTTGAAATGCATTATGAGACTCTGATCTTTCTTCCAACAACTTTTAAGCTCGAAAAGGTTGACTTTTATTACAGTTTTTTACAGACACTAGGACACATTTCTCAATACTTAGGTCACTTTTGCAAAACTCTTCACACAATTCTCCTAACCGACTTTCAGCTTGGCAAAGCAGCTCATTTCACATTCAAAATCCACTACAACTACCAAAACACTTTATTCGGGTCTCAAATAAACGCATTCTTCCAGAACACTAGCAAAGGTTGACAGCTGATGAACACACTTCGTCACCCACAAAACAGAGCTAAAAACACTAACAACGTGTAGCAATACACAGTGTTTTCTTGTGTAAAACAAGGACACATCTCTGTTTATAATCGCAATATATATTGTTTATATCTGCAATATGTTGCTGGAATGAATCAGACATGATGCAGAATTCCTCAATATTTTATGTTGTTTATTTAAGTAATTCCAAAATACAAGAATTTGTATCCACACCATCCACTGATACGGATACAATAATAATGCTAATCAGGGGTGCATTTCTGAAAACCATCGTTAGTCAACTAAGGTCGCAAGTTGTGTCGTTACAAACATAGTTTGTTGATTTGGTGTTTCCCAAATCCGTCGTTCCAACGAACATTCGCAAACTGCGTCGCAAACTTCTGTGCTTGCAACTACACCTCTAGAGCTGTAGTTAGAAACATAGTTCCTGGCTGTGTTCTATTGCCAGTTATCCCCCCTATGCCCTATTCGTTTAGAACATTCTAACATTTAAACTTGGAATGATTTTTTAAAATAAAGCATTAAAGCACGGGTGTCCAAACTCGGTCCTGGAGGGCCGGTGTCCTGCAAAGTTTAGTTCCAACCGCAATCAGACACACCTGGTCTAGCTAATCAAGCTCTTACTAGGCTTTCTAGAAACATATGTGCAGGTGTGTTGAGGCAAGTTGGAGCTAAATCTGCAGGTCATCGGCCCTTCAGGACCGGGTATGGACTGCATTAAAGTCATCTCTCTTACAGTAGGTGTAATTTGCTTTCAAAGCATTTTTACAGTTCAGTTTTAGCGATCTTCATGTTTACAATTGTGCTCCCTTCGCAGTGCACTTGGAAAACATTGAAGTAATTCCAAAATACAAGAATTTGTATCCACACCATCCACTGATACGGATACAATAGTAATGCTAATCAGGGGTGCATTTCTGAAAACCATTGTTAGTCAACTAAGGTCGTGAGTTGTGTGGTTCCAACCATAGGCTGTTTCTCAATATGCGTTCTTCAGCGATCTTGCTTTCTTCGTGTTCTCGTGTAACGTCATCATCAGCTGCCAAAGTTCAGTTTCAATACTCAAGACCGCAAGAACAGAGGACGCGTGAAACTTCCCTGATGTGTTCTTGATATCGAGGACGCACCGATGCAGACTTGAGCACCGATCTCGCTCTAGAAGTCCCAGAAGTCATTGCGACTGGAGGTGGGAAGCGCAGCATTTTATATAACTTAGGTTTATTATTAAACTTCAGAGATATCAGTTATTTACCTCAGGAGTTTCCCTAAATGAGACGGTGAATATAAACAGCACCATGGACACCTTAATAAAGGAATAAACACATTAAGGGTGTTTGTTTGCTGAAATTCGTATTAAAATCTGTTTTATCTATATTGTGCAACGTATATTTATAATGTTTTTATTTATAGTATATATTTTGAAAAGGGGAAAAAAAAATTAATCGTTGTATAAATGCTGTAATGTTTAAATAAATATCCATTAAAAACGCGTGAAGGTCACGTGACCATCAGGAAGAACGCAGCATCTCATTTCTCACAGGACGCGTTCTCTGTTCTCGTGGTCTCCCGCGTTCGTTCTTCCGAGGACACCTGGCAAGACCGGTCTTCATAAGAACGCAAGTCCATTCTCTGCGTTCTTGAAATTGAGAAACAGCCATAGTTTGTTGTTTTGGTGTTTCCCAAATCCGTCGTTCCAACGAACATTCGCAAACTGCGTCGCAAACTTCTGTGCTTGCAACTACACCTCTAGAGCTGTAGTTAGAAACATAGTTCCTGGCTGTGTTTTATTCCCAGTTATCCCCCCTATGCCCTATTAGTTTAGAACATTCTAACATTTAAACTTGGAATGATTTTTTTTAAAAATAAAGCATTAAAGCACGGGTGTCCAAACACGGTCCTGGAGGGCCAGTGTCCTGCAAAGTTTAGTTCCAACCCCAATCAGACACACCTGGGCTAGCTAATCAAGCTCTTAAGCCGAAGTCACACTAGAGTTTGAGCTTGCGAAATTCTGTCGTACGGCGCTGCGAAAAGGGGCGGGATTAAACAAGATGATTAGACATTAAAAAAGCGAGCGATTGCTCCATGTTTTAAATTTCTGTTCAGAGAGGTCATGTTTTGATCCTGGATTGATCTCACGCAGTCAAGTGATGCGATTTCGCAGGTCAGAGTTCACCAAGCTTGAACTTTGCACTGCAGCAACCTGCGAAACTCGACGCATGACCCTGCGTTTCCGCTCTGACGCATTCGCGTGCGTATGAATGGAAGTCTATGGGGAGGAAAGTCCAGTGTGACCGCGGCTTCACTAGGCTTTCTAGAAACATATGTGCAGGTGTGTTGAGGCAAGTTGGAGCTAAAATCTGCAGGTCATTGGCCCTCCAGGACCGGGTATGGACTGCATTAAAGTCATCTCTCTTACAGTAGGTGTAATTTGCTTTCAAAGCATTTTTACAGTTCAGTTTTAGCGATCTTCGTGTTTACAGTTATTATTTGTTGTTCCTAAAACTTGGATAGGCGACAACACTTTTGTCAGGTAGTGTATAAGGTTTAAAAATGTGTTGAAAAAATAATAAATAAAAAAATAAATCAAATGATTTCATCTTCAGCTGTATTTATTCTGTACACTCTCAGAAATAAAGGTACGTGAGCTGTCACTGGGGTGGTACCCTTTTTAAAAGCTACACATTTGTACTTGAAGGGTCCATATTGGTACCTCAAAAGTATATATTAGTACCTACAAATTTTAAGAGGAACACTTTTGTACTTTTTAGGTACCAATATGTACCCTTGAGGTATTAATATGGATTTTTTAGGTACAAATTTGTACCTTTTAAAAAAGGTACCACCCCAGTGATAACTTGCGTACCTTTATTTCTGAGAGTGTATTTATTCGTTCACAGAAAAATATATATCACTGAAAGGTTAGGCTGTGGTGTATGTGTGTATGAAAAAAATCAATTGCAAGAAAACAAAGCCATACGTGTTCATACTGTGTGTTTTTTGCTTCAGCATTATTGACCTCTTGGCTTTCTGTGCGCCTTTTTTGTTTTTGGAAAAATGGCTTTGTGGAAACTCAAAAATCAGCATTCCACCTAAAGCAATGATGCCGAATGTGGATAATAACGCATGCATGCGCTCAGACAGCACGACTAAGCATTTACCTGCTCACGCTGCGACCCAGATGAAACGATAATGAATTTTGCCAATCAAGCCTATTCCAATTGGATTAAGACAAAGCCGGTCAATTGACAGACAATGGCTGCAAATGTGGTTTTGTTTGTTTACGCTGCTGAAATGTACTGACTCATCATCCCTGGAGGCAGCAAGTCAGCGATTATGCGGGAACTAGTTTATCCATTTAGTATCTAACGTTTCATGCGTCTGGGAGGAACGCTGACTTGTGTGTTAAAGGAATAGTTTGCTCAGAGGAAAATCCTGTTTTTGTTCATCCTCGCTTGTTTTTATACGCATGGCTTGAATGAAAAATATGTGTGGTTTGGCTAATTCAGCCGAATTCAAATGTAAATTGCGTCATCATTTACTCACCCTCGTGTTGTTCCAAACCTGTATGATGTTTCTTCTGTGGAGCATAAAAGAAGATATTTAGAGAAATGTTTCAGTGTTATTTTTTGTTTGTTATTTACACTTAAAAGAAATGTAATTAGCTAAACTTTCAAGTTCTCATTAGTTTATAAGGACTTTTATATCGTTATATGTCATAATTCATAACTTTGTATTTTTTTTTATTTGTCGTTAAAATAAGATTAAAGTGTACTTCCAAATGTAGTGATCAGCACTCATAGTAAGCACAAATAGACTTTAATAATAATTTTAGTGAAACTTGAATGTTATATTTATAAATGTATTTGAAATTCAGTAGTAATATATACAAAGGCAACATTTTTAGCATATTTTTTACAATTATTTTTCATATATTTTAAATATTGTTATAAAGTTGTAAGTAATGTTTAATAATGCAAAGAAATTTCCTACTGTATTTGTCTTCTGGAGAAAGTCTTATGTCTTTTAGTTTAGCTGGAATGTAAATATCGAACTTTTGGTTTCTAAAACAGTTTACCAATCTTAATATACTAGGCTATCCAACCAATCAGAGCAGAGTAAAGCCATCTGACCAATCAGAGCGAAGTAGAGCCATTTGAACAATCAGAGCAGAGTAGTGCAATCTGGCCAAACAGGGTAGTGCAATATTACCAATCAGAGCAGAATAGAGCCCTCTGACCAATCAGAGCACAGTAGAGCCATCTGACCAATTAGAGCATAGTAGAGCCATCCGACCAATCAGAGCAGAGCTGTCTGGCCAATCAGAACAGAGTAGAGCTATCTGACCAATCATAGCAGAGTAGTCGCCATCTGACCAATCAGAACAGAGTAGTGCCATCTGACCAATCAGAACAGAGTAGTGCCATCTGACCAAACAGGGCAGAGTAGAGCAATCTGGCCAATCAGGGTAGTGCAGTCTAACTAATCAGAGCGGAATAGAGCCATCTGACCAATCACAGTACAGTAGAGCCATCTGACCAATTAGAGCAGTGTAGAGCCATCCGACCAACTAATGCAGAGTAGAGCGATCTGACCAATCAGAGCAGAGCCATTTCACTAATCAGACAGAGAAGAACCATCTGGCCAATCAGAGCAGAGTAGAGCCACCTGACCAATCAGAGCAGAGTAGACCCATCTGACTAATCAGAACAGAGTAAAACATCTGACCTATCGGAGCAGAGTAGAGCCACCTGACCAATCAGAGAAGAGTAGAGCCATCTGACCAATCAGAGCAGAGTAAAATCATCTGACCAATCAGAGTAGTGCCATATGACAAATCAGAGCAGAGCAATCTGACCAATCAGAGCAGAGTAAACACACCTGACCAATCAGAGCAGAGTAAAGCCATCTGACCAATCAGAGCGGAGTAGAGCCATTTGAACAATCAGAGCAGAGTAGTGCAATCTGGCCAAACAGGGTAGTGCAATCTTACCAATCAGAGCAGAATAGAGCCCTCTGACCAATCAGAGCACAGTAGAGCCATCTGACCAATTAGAGCATAGTAGAGCCATCCGACCAATCAAAGCAGAGCTATCTGGCCAATCAGAGCAGAGTAGAGCTATCTGACCAATCGTTGGAGAGTAGTGCCATCTGACCAATCCGAACAGAGTAGTGCCATCTGACCAATCCGAGCAGAGTAGTGCCATCTGACCAAACAGGGCAGAGTAGAGCAATCTGGCCAATCAGCGTAGTGCAGTCTTACTAATCAGAGCGGAATAGAGCCATCTGACCAATCACAGTACAGTAGAGCCATCTGACCAATTAGAGCAGAGTAGAGCCATCCGACCAACTAATGCAGAGTTGAGCGATCTGACCAATCAGAGCAGAGCCATTTCACTAATCAGACAGAGAAGAACCATCTGGCCAATCAGAGCAGAGCCACCTGACCAATCAGAGCAGAGTAGACCCATCTGACTAATCAGAATAGAGTAAAACATCTGACCTATCGGAGCAGAGTAGAGCCACCTGACCAATCAGAGAAGAGTAGAGCCATCTGACCAATCAGAGCAGAGTAAAATCATCTGACCAATCAAAGTAGTGCCATATGACAAATCAGAGCAGAGCAGAGCAATCTGACCAATCAGAGCAGAGTAAACACACCTGACCAATCAGAGCAGAGTAAAGCCATCTGACCAATCAGAGCGGAGTAGAGCCATTTGAACAATCAGAGCAGAGTAGTGCAATCTGGCCAAACAGGGTAGTGCAATCTTACCAATCAGAGCAGAATAGAGCCCTCTGACCAATCAGAGCAGAGTAAAGCCACCTGACCAATCAGAGAAGAGTAGAGCCATCTGACCAATCAGAGCAGAGTAAAATCATCTGACCAATCAGAGTAGTGCCATATGACAAATCAGAGCAGAACAGAGCAGAGCAATCTGACCAATCAGAGCAGAGTACTGTCATCTGACCAATCAGAGCAGAGAAAACACACCTGACCAATCAAAGCAGAGTACTTTCCCCTGACCAATCAGAGCAGTGTAGGGTCATCTGACCAATCAGAATAGACTAGAGCTATCTGACTAGAGTAAAGTTGAACCATTTGACCAATCAGAGTAAAGTGGAACCATCTGGCCAATCAGAGCAGAGTACGTCCATCTGACCAATCAGAGCAGTGCAGAGCCATCTGAACAATCAGAGAGTACTTCCAATTGACCAATCAGAGCAGAGACATCTGACCAATCAGAGCAGAGTACTTCCATCTGATCAATCAGAGCAGAGTAAAGCCCTCAAATCCAATCAGAGTAAAGTAGAACCATTTGACCAACCAGAGAAGTGTTGACTCAGAAAGTGGCAGAGTTTAGAGAGATTGGATCCTTGAACCAACACTTTCAGACACAGAGTAAAGAGCTGATGCTGCAGATATTATTAGAAAAGTAAAACATAAGAAAACTCTAGTATTGATTTAATCCAACTGTAGGAGACAGACACAGTATTACCAACTTTTAAAAATAGCGTAAGAAGGTCAACTTTAATAATTTGCTGAATTATTATTTTCACGAGGCTTGACTTTTGCTGTCTAGTTGTATTTTTTTCTCCTTTGCCTAATACCGCTCACCAACACCAGGAGGCAATGTTTACATTGAGCCACATCTACATTAGCCTTTCACCAATCTGTCCCGCATTCTCTCCACGACTCCTCACTTTTTTCCATTCCCTCCCTCTTTTTCTTTCTCTTTCTGGGTGATGTACGCTCGGTTAGTCACTGCAGATGTTACTGTAATGATGCAGAAGGCTTTCACACAATCAGACAGAATGGGGGGAAAGAAAGAGCCAGGCGAAATTAGTCAAAATTACTTTGTCATTACCCTCCTCATTGCTCCTGTAAGTAGTCTGCATTTGCCCGCGATTAGGCCAGAGTTGTACATGTGCCGTCATGTGGCTTTTTCCCCTGCTAAACCTTTGATATTCAGCGCTTTCAGATGTTTCCTCTGGCTTTTATTCTGCCATTATGGCTCAAAGGAAAGCTGATTACGGAATAACAACATGTTTCAGAGGTGAAGCTCAAACACAAACACACATACACACACAAACACAAATATTTGTAAATATATAAAATGTGTAAAATATTTGTAAATATATGAAAATATTTGTAAATATGTGAAGATAAGTGTAAAAGATTTGTAAATGTGTGAAAATATTTGTAAATATGTGTAAAATATTTGTAAATTTGTGAAAATATTTGTAAATATGTGAACGGAAGTGTAAAATATTTTTTAATATGTGAAAGTAAGTGTAAAATATTTGTAAATATGTGTAAAATATTTGTAAATATATGAAAATGTGTAAAATATTTGTAAATATGTGTAAAATATTTGTATGTGAAACTTTGTAAAATATTAGTAAATATGTGTCAAATGTTTGTAAATATGTGAAAATATGTGTAAAATATTTGTAAATATGTGAAAATATTTGTAAATACGTGTAAAATATTTGTAAATATGTGTAAAATATTTGTAAATATGTGAAAATATTTGTAAATATGTGTAAAATGTTTGTAAATATGTGTAAAATGTTTGTAAATACATGTAAATATTTGTGAATATATCTAAAATATTTGTAAACATGTGAAAATATTTGTAAACATGTGAAAATATTTATAAATATGTGTAAAATATTTGTAAATATGTGTAAAATATTTGTAAACATGTGAAAATATTTGTAAACATGTGAAAATATTTATAAATATGTGTAAAATATTTGTAAATATGTGTAAAATATTTGTAAATATGTGAAAATATTTGTAAATATGTGTAAAATGTTTGTAAATATGTGTAAAATGTTTGTAAATACATGTAAATATTTGTGAATATATCTAAAATATTTGTAAACATGTGAAAATATTTGTAAACATGTGAAAATATGTATAAATATGTGTAAAATATTTGTAAATATGTCTAAAATATTTGTAAATATGTGTAAAATATTTGTAAATATGTGTAAAATGTTGGTAAACTTGTAAATTTTTTGTAAATATGTGAAAATATTTGTAAATTATTTGTAAATGTGTAAACTATTTGTACATTTGTGAAAATATATGTAAATATGTGAAAAATATTTGTAAAAATATTTGTAAACATGTGAAAATATTTGTAAACATTTGAAAATATTTGTAAACGTGAAAATATTTGTAAATATGTGTAAAATATTTGTAAATATGTGTAAAATATTTGTAAATATGTGTAAATGTTTGTAAACGTGTACATTTTTTGTAAATATGTGTAAAATATTTGTAAATATGTGTAAAATGTTTGTAAACGTGTACATTTTTTGTAAATATGTGAAAATATTTGTAAATTATTTGTAAATGTGTAAACTATTTGTACAATTGTGAAAATATTTGTAAATATGTGAAAATATTTGTAAATTTGTGAAAATATTTGTAAATATGTGAAATTATGTGTAAAATATTTGTAAATATGAGTCAAATGTGTAAAATATTTGTAAACGTGACATTGTGTAAAATATTAGTAAATATGTGTCAAATTTTTGTAAATATTAGTAAATATGTGTAAAATATTAGTAAATATGTGTAAAATATGTGTAAAATCTTTGTAAATATGTAAAAATATTTGTAAATATGTGTAAAATATTAGTAAATATGTGTAAAATATGTGTAAAATATTTGTAAACGTCACATTGTGTAAAATATTAGTAAATATGTGTCAAATGTTTGTAAATATTAGTAAATATGTGTACAATATTAGTAAACATGTGTAAAATATGTGTAAAATATTTGTAAATATGTGAAAATATTTGTAAATATGTGTAAAATATTTGTAAATATGTGAAAATATTTGTAAATATGTGTAAAATATTTGTAAATATGTGTAAAATATGTGTAAAATATTTGTAAATATGTGTAAAATATTTGTAAATATGTGTAAAATATGTGTAAAATATTTGTAAATATGTGTAAAATATGTGTAAAATGTTTGTAAATATGTGTAAAATGTTTGTAAATATGTGAAAATATTTGTAAATATGTGTAAAATATTTGTAAATATGTGTAAAATATGTGTAAAATATTTGTAAATATGTGTAAAATATTTGTAAATATGTGTAAAATATGTGTAAAATATTTGTAAATATGTGTAAAATATGTGTAAAATGTTTGTAAATATGTGTAAAATGTTTGTAAATATGTGAAAATATTTGTAAATATGTGAAAATATTTGTAAATATGTGTTAAGTATTTGTAAATAAGTGAAAATATTTGTAAATATGTGTAAAATGTTTGTACAGTATAAACTGTTTGTAAATATGTGAAAATATTGTTTAGTAAAAGAAGATGCTGTGCTTCAAGGAAGGCAAGTTGTGTGAGTTCATTGCCAGTTTAACATGTCTCATTACAAAATCTACCATCTAATAGCATTGCAAGATTGAACAATATGATCATTTAGTTGTGAAAGTGTTTAAGCAAGAAAAAATATGTGCAGATGGATTTATGTACAGCTAAAACTGATGTTGTAATATTACAAAAGTGGGTCTGACAGGGGTAGTTCACCCAAAAATAAAAATCACCATTTACTCTCCATCATGTTTTTAAACCCTTATGAGTCGATTTCTTCTGTTGAACACAAAAGAAGGTAGTTTGAAGAATGCTCTTGATGGTACCCATTGACTTCCATAGTAGGAAAAAAAATTACTATCAACGAGCATTCTTCAAAATGTCTTCTTTTGTGTTCAACAGAAGAAAGAAACTCAAATAGGTTTTGAACTAGTAAAGAGAGAGTAAATGATGAACTGTCCCTTTAAATGCTACATTTTTGCCACCTTTCCATTTGGCTTCATTGAACTGAACATTTCTAAATGTAAAAAAAGAAAGCAAATGCTTTCAGAGAGTTCTGGCTGTCAGACAGGTATGGGTTGATTGACCTCCTTCCACTCTTTCGCTATATGTCAGACTCAGTGTCAGAAACACTATACGCTAAACACAGGGATTTAAAAGAGTGCAGCTGGTATTACACACAGGCACACGTTCCAGCTACAATTTCGGCTTCACTTGCAGGAATGATGGGATCGCTTTACACAGAGCTGTGGGAATGAAAAATGCAGCCTTTTCACAAAGCGTTGCAATCAGAAACCTGGAAAAGGTGGAAGCTGCCGGTGCCGGAGACACAGATATGAGCCTCTGTCAGTCCCGCACATGATAAAACGGCCAACCCGGTGAGTCTATGTGACCACGATACACAAATAGAAGAATTATTCTGTCACCTGATACTCGGGATGTGATGGAGATGCTCTGTGGTCAGCTTATAGTAACTGTAGAGTCAGCGAGTACTGTAAGTACTCTGTGTTTGCAATAGAATTGACTGTGTATAAATAAGTGAGAAAAAAACATGAATCAACAAATATGCAAAATATGTGTAAACAGTCTGTAAATATATGTAAAATGTTTGTAAATATGTGAAAATATGTGTAAAGTGTTCGCAAATATGTCAAATTATTTGTAAATATGTGTCAAATATTTGTAAATATGTGAAAATGTGTAAAATATTTGTAAATATGTGCAAAATATTTGTAAATGTGTAAAATGTTTGTAAACGTGAAAAGATGTGTAAAATATTTGTAAATGTGTAAAATGTTTGTAAACGTGAAAAGATGTGTAAAATATTTGTAAATATGTAAAAATATGTCAAATGTTTGTTAATATGAGACAATATGTGTAACATATTTGTAAATATGTATACAAATTTGTAAACGTACAAATATGTGTAATATATTTCTAAATATGTGAAAATATGTGTAAAATGTTTGTAAATATGTGAAAATGTGTAAAATTTTTGGAAATATGTGAAAATATGTGTAAAATATTTGTAAATATGTGTAAAATGTTTGTAAATATGTGTAAAATGTTTGTAAATTTGTGTAAAATGTTTGTAAATATCTGTAAATATTTGTAAATATGCAAAAATGTGTGTAAAATATTTGTAAATATGTACAAATATGTGTAATATACTTGTAAATATATGTAAAATGTTTATAAATATGTGAAAATATGTGTAGTGTTTGTAAATGTGTGTAAATGTATTGTAAATATGTGTAAAATATTTGTAAATGTGCAAAAATGTGTGTAAAATATTTGTAATTATGTAAAAATATGTGTAATATATTTGTAAATATATATAAATATGTGTAAAATGTTTGTAAATATGTGAAAATATGTGTCAGATATTTGTAAATACATGGAAAAATTTGTAAATATGTAAAAATATGTGTAAAAATTTTCTAAATATGTGAAAATGTGTTTAACATATTTGTAAATATGTGTAAAATGTTTGTAAATTTGTGTAAAATGTTTGTAAATGTGTAAAATGTTTGTAAATTTGTGTAAAATGTTTGTAAATTTGTATAAAATGTTTGTAAATATGTGTAAAATGTTCGTAAATTTGTGTAAAATGTTTGTAAATATGTGAAAATGTTTGTAAATATGTGTAAAATGATTGTAAATATGTGTAAAAGGTTTGTAAATATGTGTAAAATGTTTGTAAATATGTGTAAATGCTTTTAAATATGTGTAAAATGTTTGTAAATTTGTGTAAAATGTTTGTAAATATGTGTAAATATTTGTAAATATGCAAAAACGTGTGTAAAATGTTTGTAAATATGTACAAATATGTGTAATATACTTGTAAATATATGTGAAATATTTTTAAATATGTGAAAATGTGTTTAAAATATTTGTAAATATGTGTAAAATGTTTTTCAATTTGTGTAAAATGTTTGTAAATTTGTGTAAAATGTTTGTAAATTTGTATAAAAGGTTTGTAAATATGTGTAAAATGTTTTTAAATTTGTGTAAAATGTTTGTAAATATATGTAAAATGTTTGTAAATATATGTAAAATGTTTGTAAATTTGTGTAAAATGTTTGTAAATATATGTAAAATGTTTGTAAATTTATGTAAAATGTTTGTAAATATGTGTAAATGTTTGTAAATATGTGTAAATGTTTGTAAATATGTGTAAATGTTTGTAAATATGTGTAAAATGATTGTAAATATGTGTAAAAGGTTTGTAAATATGTGTAAAATGTTTGTAAATATGTGTAAATGCTTTTAAATATGTGTAAAATGTTTGTAAATTTGTGTAAAATGTTTGTAAATATGTGTAAAATGTTTGTAAATATGTGTAAAATGATTGTAAATATATGTAAAAGGTTTGTAAATATGTGTAAAATGTTTGTAAATATGTGTAAATGCTTTTAAATATGTGTAAAATGTTTGTAAATTTGTGTAAAATATTTGTAAATATGTACAAATATGTGTAATATACTTGTAAATATATGTGAAATATTTTTAAATATGTGAAAATGTGTTTAAAATATTTGTAAATATGTGTAAAATGTTTTTAAATTTGTGTAAAATGTTTGTAAATTTGTGTAAAATGTTTGTAAATTTGTATAAAATGTTTGTAAATATGTGTAAAATGTTTTTAAATTTGTGTAAAATGTTTGTAAATATATGTAAAATGTTTGTAAATATATGTAAAATGTTTGTAAATTTGTGTAAAATGTTTGTAAATATGTGTAAAATGTTTGTAAATTTGTGTAAAATGTTTGTAAATATGTGTAAAATGTTTGTAAATATGTGTAAAATGTTTGTAAATATGTGAAACTATTTGTAAATATGCAAAAATGTGTAAAAAATATTTGTAAATATGTGTAATATATTTGTAAATATGTGAAAATGTGTTTATAATATATTTTTCAAGATACTAGTATTCAGCTTAAAAGTCTATTTAAAGGCTTAGAAAGGTTAATTAGATTAATTTAGGGTAATAAGGCAAGTCATTGGACAACAGTGGTATGTTCTGTAGCCAATCAAATATATATATTTGATTTATATAAATAAGTATATACTATTGTTATGTATTTATTCGAATAGTTGCCATGGTTTTTAAATGTGTTAGTTGTCATGGTTAGTGATTATGTTCACCACATCTATTGACAAGTTGTTTATTTTGACTTTATGGGCTTTTTTGGCCTACAGTATGTTTTTTTTACCTAAATATATTGTTGTTATTATTGGTATCAATATCACTAGTAGCTGTAATGTATTACTTTTTATTGTTTATTAATATTATTAGTATTTGTTTTTTAGATTTAGTATTTAATCACGACAGTATTAGTCTACACAAAAGTTAATTTTAGTTACGGATAAAATTAGCAAATGTGTATTTTAGTTTCCTGAAAACACCTTTCTCTTGTTTTGGCCTTGATGCTTTATTTCAAGCTCATTTAAATAGCATTTATATCAGTCTGGTGCTGTTATAATTAGCTTGACTTTACAGCCAGAAGTCTCGCTGTGAGTTCCCATAACCTCCTCTTCCACTCTTAGACACCCTTTCAGTCAGCAGGGGTAGACAGACGCTTGGAGAAAATACAGTGTGCCCTCTTTTACCCCAGCGGTGTCTCTCTCTCCAGCCGTCCCGCTCTCCTTATATAGCGCACACTCATCCCAAAATAACATCCATTTCAGCCTGAGTACAATGGGCGGAAGGAATCTCACCCAACGCAGCCAAAATACTTCCACGGCGCGCTTGCATGCGTGCGTCATCCCAAAATTATCCCTCCGTGACGTCACATGTCCTTGCATGGGTGGGACGTGTGCCAGAGCGAGCGGGACGGGCACCGTGCCAGCCAGTGCTCACTTTGCAAATGAAAAGACATGCTGGGAGTGTGTATGTGGCTGTGGTAGTCATCACATTGCGGGGACCAAATATACAAGATCTTGTGAGGACTTTTTGTTTTGGTCCCCATAATAAGAAATGACTCCAATATAATCCAGATATAATTATTCAAATAAATTAAAAACATTCTGAACATTTAAAATGGGTTCAAGTGTGTGTGAGTGGTTCTGGTATTCATCACATTGTGGGGACCAAATACAAGTAATTTTTGATCTTGTAGAGACTTTTTGTTTTGGTCCCCATAATAAGAAATGACTCGAATATAATCCAGATATAATTATTTAAATAAATTAAAAACATTCTGAACATTTTTGAACATATAAAACTGGCTCAAGTGTGTGTGTGTGTGTGTGGTTCTGGTATTCATCACATTGTGGGGACCAAATATGCAAGTCATTTTTGATCTTGTGAGGACTTTTTGTTTTAGTCCCCATAATAACAAATGACTCGAATATAATCCAGATATAATTATTTAAAAAAATAAATACATTTTGAACATTTAAAATGGGTTCAAGCGTGTGTGTGAGTGGTTCTGGTATTCATCACATTGTGGGGACCAAATACAAGTAATTTTTGATCTTGTGAGGACTTTTTGTTTTGGTCCCCATAATAACAAATGACTCCAATATAATCCAGATATAATTATTAAAATAAAATAAATAAACATTCTGAACATTTTTGAACATATAAAACTGGCTCAAGTGTGTGTGTGTGTGTGTGTGTGTGTGTGTGGTTCTGGTATTCATCACATTGTGGGGACCAAATATGCAAGTAATTTTTGATCTTGTGAGGACTTTTTGTTTTGGTCCCCATAATAACAAATGACTCGAATATAATCCAGATATAATATTTTTAAAAATTAAGAAAACATTTTGAACACTTAAAAAAGGGTTCAAGTGGGTGTGAGTGGTTCTGGTATTCATCATGTTGTGGGGACTAAATATACAAGTAATTTTTGATCTTGTAAAGACTTTTTGTTTTGGTCCATAATAACAAATGACTCGAATATAATCCAGATATAATTAATTAAATAAATTAAAAAAACATTCTCAACATTTTTGAACATATAAAACTGGCTCAAGTGTGTGTGTGTGTTTGTGTGTGTGTGTGTGTGTGTGGTTCTGGTGTTCATCACATTGTGGGGACCAAATATGCAATTCATTTTTGATCTTGTGAGGACTTTTTGTTTTAGTCCCCATAATAACAAATGACTCGAATATAATCCAGATATAATTATTTTTAAAAAATAAATACATTTTGAACATTTAAAATGGGTTCAAGTGTGTGTGTGAGTGGTTCTGGTATTCATCACATTGTGGGGACCAAATATACAAGTAATTTTTGATCTTGTAGAGACTTTTTGTTTTAGTCCCCATAATAACAAATGACTCGAATATAATCCAGATATAATATTTTTAAAAATTAAAAAAACATTTTGAACATTTAAAAAAGGGTTCAAGTGTGTGTGTGAGTGGTTCTGGTATTCGTCATGTTGTGGGGACTAAATATACAAGTAATTTTTGATCTTGTAAGGACTTTTTGTTTTGGTCCATAATAACAAATGATTTAAATATAATCCAGATATAATTATTTTTAAAAAATAAATACATTTTGAACATTTAAAATGGGTTCAAGTGTGTGTGAGTGGTTCTGGTATTCATCACATTGTGGGGACCAAATATACAAGTAATTTTTGATCTTGTAGAGACTTTTTGTTTTGGTCCCCATAATAACAAATGACTCGAATATAATCCAGATATAATATTTTTAAAAATTAAAAAAACATTTTGAACATTTAAAAAAAGGGTTCAAGTGTGTGTGAGTGCTTCTGGTATTCGTCATGTTGTGGGGACTAAATATACAAGTAATTTTTGATCTTGTAAAGACTTTTTGTTTTGGTCCATAATAACAAATGACTCAAATACAATCCAGATATAAATAATTAAATAAATTAAAAAAACATTCTGAACGTTTTTGAACATTTAAAATGGGTTCAAGTGTGTGTGTGAGTGGTTCTGGTATTCATCACATTGTGGGGACCAAATATACAAGTCATTTTTGATCTTGTGAGGACTTTTTGTTTTGGTACCCACAATAACAAATGATTTAAATATAATCCAGATATAATTATTAGAAAAAAAAATTAAAAAACATTTTAAAAATGGGTTCAAGTGTGTGTGTGTGTGAGAGTGGTTCTAGTATTCATCACGTTGTGGGGACCAAACATACAAGTCATATTTGATCTTGTGAGGACTTTTTGTTTTTGTCCCCATGATGAAATTGACTCTTATAAACTATCCCGAATAAAGTATTTTAAAAATGTAAAACTGCAGAAAGTTTTCTGTGGGGATTGGGTTTAGGCTCAGACAGTCTGTACAGTGTAAAAATCATTACATCTTTTGGATGTCCCCATAAAACATAAAAACCCAACATGTGTGTGTACCTTGTATTATCAATGTTGTATTCCAGGATTCAGAGGGGGTGTTGAAATGTGTGTGTTTGTGTGTGATTCTGGTATTTATCACATTGTGGGGACCAAATAGCTCATCAAATATGGCAAAACCAGTCATTTTTGATCTTGTTGGGACATTTTGTGGTCCTCATGAGGAAAACGGCCTAGAAATCATCCTGAATGAAGTATTTTTAAAATGTAAAACTGCAGAAAGTTTTCTGTGAGTGTTGAGTTTAGGCTTAGACAGTCTGTGCAGTGTAAAAATCATTACGTTTCTGGCAAGTCCCCATGACACATAAAAACCCAGCGTGTGTGTGTTGGGTTATGGATGTCCCCCCTAAGAATAGCGCTGATCGCAGACTAGCGTCTCTTTTTGCTCTCTGCCATTTTTAAATTATTGACTGCAGATGCTGCCAGCCTCTCTAAGATCATCTGAGCCCCTCGAGCCAGGCAAACGGTGGCCAGGTTATTAAAAGCAAATCAAATTCCCCAGGATTGTTTCATCATCCTGTTACTTTTTACGCCATCGTGGTGTACCTGTTTGCAGATGAGCTATATATTTGGCTCCACATACGCGTCCATATTGGTGGATGTATATGTTTATAAGCGGAGACTGGATTTGATTTTGCTCTCAGCAGACGGGGTGTTTATGGATGGAGCCAGATCAGTCTCAGAAAAATTATACATTTACCAAATCTAATTTGTAAATTCAAAACACTATGCGTAAATACAAAAATACAATTCAAAACTGTGTTTTGAATTTACGAATTGTGTTTTGAATTTACGAATTATATTTGGATATTTACGAATTGTGTTTTGAATTTACGAATTGTGTTTTGAATTTACGAATTAGATTTGCATATTTATGAATTGTGTTTTGATTTTACGAATTGTGTTTTGAATTTACGAATTAGATTTGCATATTTATGAATTGTGTTTTGATTTTACGAATTGTGTTTTGAATTTATGAATTAGATTTGCGTATTTATGAATTGTGTTTTGAAATTACGAATTGTATTTTGAATTTACGAATTGGATTTGCATATTCATGAATTGTGTTTTGAATTTACAAATTAGATTTGCATATTTATGAATTGTGCTTTGAATTTGCGAATTGTGTTTTGAATTTATGAATTGTGTTTTGAATTTACGAATTAGATTTGCGTATTTATGAATTATGTTTTGAATTTATGGATTAAATTTGTGTATTTATTAATTGTGTTTGGAATTTGCGAATTGTATTTTGAATTCACGAATTGTGTTTTGTGTATTTATGAACTGTGTTTTGAATTTACAAATTGGATTTGCATATTCATGAATTGTGTTTTGAATTTACGAATTAGATTTGCATATTTATGAATTGTGTTTTGAATTTACAAATTGTGTTTTTGATTTATAAACTAGATTTGTGTATTTACTAATTGTGTTTTGAACTTACAAATTAAATTAGCATATTCATGAATTGTGTTTTGAATTTACGAATTGAATTTGCATATTTACGAATTGTGTTTTGAATTTAGGAATTCGATTTGCGTATTTATGATTTGTGTTTTGAATTTACGAATTGTGTTTTGAATTTACGAATTAGATTAGCATATTTATGAGTTGTGTTTTGAATTTATAAAATGGATTTGCGTATTTCTGAATTGTGTTTTGAATTTACAAATTGTGTTTTTAATTTTCAAATTGTGTTTTCTGTATTCACGAATTGTATTTTGAATTTACGAATTGTGTTTTGAATTTACGAATTAGATTTGCGCATTTATGAATTGTGTTTTGAGTTTACGAATTGTATTTTGAATTTACGAATTGTGTTTTGGATTTATAAATTACATTTGTGTATTTATGAATTGTGTTTTGAATTTACAAATAGTTTTTTGAATTTACTAATCGTGTTTTGAACTTACAAATTAAATTAGCATATTCATGAATTGTGTTTTGAATTTACAAATTGAATTTACATATTTACGAATTGTGTTTTGAATTTAGGAATTAGATTTGTGTATTTATGATTTGTGTTTTGAATTTACGAATTGTGTTTTGAATTTACGAATTAGATTTGCATATTTATGAGTTGTGTTTTGAATTTATAAATTGGATTTGTGTATTTATGAATTGTGTTTTGAATTTACAAATTGTGTTTTTAATTTTCAAATTGTGTTTTGTGTATTTATGAATTGTGTTTTGAATTTACAAATTGTGTTTTGAATTCACAAATTGGATTAGCGTATTCATGAATTGTGTTTTGAATTTTTGAATTGTGTTTTGAATTTACGAATTACATTAGCGTATTTATGAATTGTGTTTTAAATTTATGAATTGTGTTTTGAATTAACGAATTGTGTTTTGAATATACAAATTGGATTCGCATATTCATGAATAGTGTTTTGAATTTACGAATTGCATTTGCATATTTATGATTGTGTTTTGAATTTATGAATTGTTTTGAATTTATGAATTGGATTTGCATATTCATGAAGTATGTTTTGAATTTACGAATTGTGTTTTGTATTTATGAATTGTTTTGAATTTTTGAATTGGATTTGCATATTCATGAATAGTGTTTTGAATTTACGAATTGCATTTGCATATTTACGAATTGTGTTTTGAATTTATAAATTGTATTTGGGAATTTATTTATTGGGTTTTGAATTTACAAATTGTGTTTTGTGTATTTACGAATTGTGTTTTGAATTTACGAAATGGATTTGCATATTTATGAACTGTTTTGAATTTACAAATTGTGTTTTGTTTATTTACAAATTGAGTTTTAAATTAAAAAATAAATTTTTGTAAATGTGAGTTGAATTGTGTTTGAATTTTATTTTGTAAATGTATTGAGACTGATTTTACTGTTTTTACCAGGAGGGAGGTGTTTTCTTGTTCCACAGCGGTGGCAGAAAGATCATAAATTGTGCTCAAGTTGTATAAGAGCTCTGACACAACTATGGTGGCGATAAAAGCTGAATGGTGTCAAACATGTCTGGGCTAAAAAAAGAAAAATATCAGACTTTAACACACTGCAAAGACCACAGTCGACTGCCAGCTAGCAGGTACAGTTTGTGCTTATGTGAGATGAAATCACTGTATCAATTTATATTCATTGTTCAGAAACTAGAACTGCATGTACTGTATACAAAATGTAAACAAAACAACCATTTGAATATAAATAGTGTTTTTTTTCCATCTCTTATTCACTCTGAACAGCTCATGTTTATTCACATGTTGAAATGCTGAGGTAAGATAACCTAAAATTGGAACTGTTTGTGCCATCTTGTCATGATGTTTGAATATCATATATTAAATATCATAACTGAATATCATATCAGAGATTTCACTCACACACAACATGCTCATTTAACTAAAAATCACAATCACAAATAGAGAGCTGAAATACTGTACAAATAACCAGCCATCAATGACAATGACAATTAAAAGTGTTAATAATAAATATGTATATTAATTCAAAGGTTACATTCACATGCCAAAGGTTTGAATAAAAACAGAAAACTTGTATGTGTTTTTGGCCATTCGTTTACATGACAATCCACATACCATCCATCCATTCATCCATCCATCCATCCATCCATCCATCCATCCATCCATCCATCCATCCATCCATCCATCCATCCATCCATCCATCCATCCATCATTGTCTGTCTGTCTGTCTGTCTGTCTCTCTATCTCTCTATCTATCTATCTATCTATCTATCTATCTATCTATCTATCTATCTATCTATCTATCTATCTATCTATCTATCTATCTATCTATCTATCTATCTGTCTGTCTGTCTGTCTGTCTGTCTGTCTGTCTGTCTGTCTGTCTGTCTGTCTGTCTATCTATCTATCTATCTATCTATCTATCTACATACCATCCATTCATCCATCCATGTACATACCCATCCATCCGTCTGTCCGTCCATCCATCCATCCATCCATCCATCCATCCATCCATCCATCCATCTATCTATCTATTGTAGGAAAATTGACTTTACATAGACTAGTTCCTAACTATGACACTTTGACCTTTGCCATAAAAGTTACAATGGCCATCAGCGTCTGAAGTTTTGGCTTTTTAAATGTTTTGTCCACAAGAAATGGCTTTTTTTAGTTTAAGCAAAATGTTCATTGCAAGTGACATTCATATAGATACTGTATTGACATTTCATTAAACATAACGTCAAATGTAGACTGTAATGTTTGGTGAAATGCCAATCCAGCGTCTGCAGGTCATAATGCTTTTGAAAAAAAAAAAAGCACTTTTATTTATTTCTTTATAGCACGACACTTATTTATTTGGCAAATGCAGAATTAGTCCTAATTTAAACAAGAATGGCAAACTAGATTTTCAAGCTTCCTAAAGAACAAATGACAGCAGTTGCTTGGTCCCAATCCAAAAACAAATAATGTATCCGTCTTATTTTCAGCACATAAGTAAGCTGTTTTTAGCGAATATGCAAGGCTTCAGGGAAATAATGAGGAAAATTACAGAGTACAGCGGAGGGTAAAACTGATTGCATTACAAACATTACACTGATATTGTAAGAATTGCCAGTTCGAATATATTACAGTTTTTCTCAGCCGCTTTGGTGCATTTCTCACAACACTATTTACATTTGCACAACAGTTAATGCATTTCTCAAAACAATTAGTGCAAAATGCAAAACCTAGTGGATAACCTGCAAAAGCGTGTCACTTGCTCAAAATGGATAGCTCATTCCTCAAAAGCAAGTATTGATGTCAATGAAAGTGTCAGTGTCATCAAAATGCAAAGTCCTGCCACCATTGTTTATGAACAAGATAGTCAAATGGCTTGGTCATGTTTTCATTATGACACTTTACTCTGTACATTTATTCCAATGCAAAAAAGTCTGATTTTGGTGACACTTCCTGAAAATGCTCAAGACAGCACTATATACTATTTGCACAGCCATTTGAAAACTACAGTAAAGTTAGACATCACTGCATTTAGTGAGTGTCTGAGTACAAGACACTGAATATGTATGTTTCACATGTTTACTGCATTTGCTCTTTACAATTCTAATTTATTCACAGCATTGTACAAAAGAATAAATACACCCTTATTTACAACAAACATAAACCTCCTTTGGGTAGAGCTGTGCACAACTGTAAACAATATTGCAGTACATATTGGAACTGAACCTACAACATACACAGGTCTGTAAATCAGTCATTAAAATTGTTCAATTAAGAAGACATTTAAAAAAAAAAAAAGATTTAAAGTTTTTAAATAAAATGAGCTTGACAGATTTTGACAACCAGTTCAACATTTTTGTATGTAATGACTCAAGTAATGAAATGAGGACTATTAGTTTTATATGAAATGACTATTCAGCAGACACAAGTTTAGTTAATTTTGACTGACATGACAAAAGCAATTGATAATGTTATAAACAGCAGAGAGTTGTATGAAAGCAATTGATGCATGTCCAAAAGCATTTGCAATTTGCTGGAAAGAATGAGAAACTGCTACTGTGATGTGCACAAATGACTAATTGTTTTGAGAAATGCATTAACTGTTGTGCAAATGTAAATAGTGTTGTGAGAAATGCACCAAAGCCACTGAGAAAAACTGTAAATAGCAAAATGAGCTAGGTTTGTTTTGGTTAAAATAACTGGTAGTGACTGACACTGGGAGAAAAACACATTAAAGTTATAAACTGATGTCAAAAATAAGGTAAACAAAGTTTCATATTTAAGGTTATGATCACATAGCAATAATCATTTTCTTATTATGTTCATAACATGTTAAGAAGACTTTACATTATTTGTATTTACAAATATTGCACATTAATTTGCATGCTGTTAAAAAGAACTAGATGCATAGATAGATAGATAGATAGATAGATAGATAGATAGATAGATAGATAGAT